>VYXB01000867.1:0-147413 GCA_013397135.1 Pachyramphus minor | reverse complement strand
TATATGTAAAATGACCAGACGTCACAGTCTTAATGTCATGCTATACAACAAATACTTGTTTCCCAGTAACCACTCCTATATTTGATTTAATAAAGTTGTTAAGGTTCTTTATTTATAAGTTGTTTTTATAGGTTATTTATTTCTAACCAAATGGAGCAATTCCCTTAGACTCATGGGGCTGTGTTTGATGTGGCCTTTTTTAGTGACATTTCTAATCACAGCGGGCTTATAAACTATGGCTTATTTTATTTATGTCCCAAGCATAAGAGAACTCATTTAATGCATTTACTTCCTCAATAAACTCTGAAATATTTAATTTCAACACAGGGCAGCTGAATAATATCCATTTCATTTTATCCTTACAAAAATGTCATAACCTTTCATCTCATCACATGACACATAAAACAAGCAACAAGAATTCAGTACTATCTTGCATACATTTAACAAGTACTGCATCCACATCTATATTGGGCAGTATATCAGTCCCTAAATATTGAGCATTAAATCAACTCCTCTCCCTCCCCACTGCAAATGATCCTTATAATGAAACTCATTCTTATAACAACTGCACTGACTGTTGAAAGAGGAATGGATAAGTCAGTCTAATTAAACCTTTAAAGGTGCTATTTCATGCAACAACTAAAATTATACTTGCAACTATCTACAGTTGCAAACTATATAAATTCCTTTATTTTTATATCTTTTTCTTCCTTGTTCATGCTATTTGCAATAATCACAATGAAAAGGTGGCTTTGAACTGTGTTTAATAAGTCCTGCAAATATTTGTCTGGGAGATGTTAGGAAGTTTTAGTGAATCTTATGGTTGCCAGCATTGCCTCATGGCTGTGGCAGGGACATGTCCTGTGATCCCATTCAAAGAACTCTTAAAAGATTGGCTTTCATTTCTCTTGTTACCGTGATGCCATAACTTCTGGGCATTTTGTAAATATGTGCAGTTATTTACACACTACCTATGAAAACTTGGGAGCCCCTGGTGGTCTAGTGGTTAAGGACACGGCACTGTAACTGCCGAGGCCCGGGTTCGATTCCCGGTCGGGGAAACTCCCCGGGCAGGCGGAGCCCGTTAGCCCTGTAAGGCGATCCACCTACGTCCTNATACCTATGAAAACTGAGAGCTGACATGTTATTTCAATGGGAGAATGCTGGTGGTGTTCAGAATGGGGGATGAAAACCTCACTTTTCCACATCCCTACCATAATCCACACTGGAGTGGCAGAGATGTACTGGAATACTGGTGAAGGACATAGCAACATACTACAGATAGCAGAAGTGAAATTAGATTTCGCACCGTAAGGAAAGCCCCATCAGCCCTGTATGGGTAGCTCAGAGAGGATTTATTTGGTTTGGCTTAGCAGAGCCAGGATGCATAAACTTACTCAATGTGGGTCAGAGCTGAGAGGTTTTTGTGATGTTGCCTCCAAGACAAGAAGTGATTTAAAGACCTGGATATTGAGAAACATATTTCTGAGACCCACCTAAACAGATGTCTCTCTGGCAGCTGGTTCAAGTTAAGCAGTAACGGTATGAAGGTGAAGTTAATAAAACCAGGTAGACTTCTGTCTGCTCTGTAAAACTGGGTACCTTGGCACATATTTCTAGGGTGTTGTGCAGAACTCTGTGAACTAAGTCTTCACAGAGCTGGTATGAGCTAATAAGCCCAGTGCTTATCAGCTGAGGCTCTATGCTGTGAGAAAGCAACTAAATTGCTTCTGAATCTCAGCTAGATGGGGAAGCAGCCTTCTGCATTTACATAGTGCTGCCCTCAAGCAAAAGCAAGTGTGGAATGACCTTAGTTTCTCCACTTTTATAACCTGATAAATTGCCCATCAAAAAAAATAGGTTCTAAATAAAGATCTCCATATCCAAGTTAATACTGAACCAATGTTCCTTTAAACTGCCTCTCATGAAAAGCACTTCCTGTGCTACACATGTAATTATTTGGTAAACTTTCACACACTTGGAGGTCTGAAACTATGACTCTGTTGGAAAGAAACGGTATGTTCTTCTATCTCAGAGAAAGTGATGGATTGATTCCTGTCAGTTATAAAAAGACAACTTTTTAAATTTCAGCACTTTTGTCTCTGGAACAAAACTGGCAAGTTCACAAAGAACCTTCACAGTCTCTCATATTGGCACTTGCCTAAGGAGTACTGATATGTCTTCAGGGTTTTAATCTACTTTTTGTTAGGAGGCTGCCCTAGTTGTGGGCCAGTGTTATCATGGTCCAAACACTAAAGATAGTAGAACAGCACATAGCGTAATTCACTGGTGTCACCTGAACTGACATTTAACAGCGCTGTGTTGGCTTGCGCCTGGGACGTAATGAAGGACAAGTGAGGAATCTTCCAGCAGATACTATGATGCTCTCTGAGTGTTGTTTGTGTTTATGTCTCTTAGAAAAATTTCTCTAAGACATCAGAGAGATGTTACATTTCCCAGTCACCAGAAAAAAAATCTTTTTCTGAATGCACTTGCTAGCTTGATGCTTTTATTTTCAAATAGTGAAAGAAGGGAGGAAACAATCAAAATTCTTCAAAAAGTAAATAATGTCATAACAACTTAAAATATTGTAATACTTACTTCAGTGTATTATGGCTTTCTGAATCGTTGAGCCTTGAGGTATTTATGTGTGCTAACAGCCATGCACCTCCCAGAAAGAAAAATGCTGAAGAACATTACCATATTACTGAAATCACCAGTGACAATATTATTTCCTGAAAAAGGCCAGTGTTTGTGAGAAAGTAACATCAAAAAAATGTATCTGTGATGATGCTTGAGTAGTAATAGCTATGGCAACTATACTTTTTCACTGTCAGTTGAGTAATACTCTGCATTTATATTGTGAACAAAGCTGCAGGACAGGTTTACAGGTTTGGATGTATCTTCATTGCAATAATGGAAAAACAGAACACAGGATTCTTTCTTTTTTTTTTTCTGAAAGCTATGACAAGCTGGTGAAAAAGGGTGAGAACAGCAGTAAAATCTGCTTCCCTGTCTGGCCATTTTACATACCATAATTTCAACATTTGTCCTTGGAGGAGTTAAAAGGATTTCCCCCCTAGCAGTACTCCAATGGTTAAGGTAAAGAAGAAAAGTAAAGCTCTTCTAATGCACAGCCAAAAGAAGGAGACAAAGATCACAGAATGGCTTTCCTCTGTTTTTATAATCAAACACCTATTTCTAATTTCTACACATAGCCCTAAGTGGCAATATTTCAGAACCATCATTCATTCCCATGGTAACATTCCCTGATATTACAAGCAGTTATGTTGTTGCCATGTGGTACATTATGTGGTTTATTTACGGAAGGAGATAAACATTTCATGAAAGCATCTTTGAATATATGAACAAAATAAAATTTCCATTCTATCCCTCATAATGTAAGTTAGCAGATATCTGTTGAAATCTATAGAAATAAAATGCTCTTGGTAAAGAAACATAGAATATAGGGCTAAAGGGAGAAATTGTTAATTAAACATTATTTTCTAAAAAGGCATCATATAAAAATATACTTTGTATAATTGGATTTGATATAAAAAGATTATAAATTACTGGGGATTAGACGTGGTGGTCATTTTGATAATTTCTCAGCTACAACACATCATCTCTGTCATGAAGTAATTGCATCTGACTTTCATCAGATCCTCCTTGTAAGGGAAAAAAGTTGAGAAGAGAGCCAAAAAATCCTAAACTGTCTCACTGTAAACCACAAAAACAACATTAGGTAATTGTTTGACATTGTGATAACTTTGTGGCAAATAGTCACTGGATATGCATTTTTATAAGGCTGAATTAATATTGTTTTGTTAAAAAGTCACCTGCAAATATAATGCATCAACACAGGAAAAAGAATATTGGTTGAGTAATAAGGTCTGAAAAAAAGGTTTACCATGTCAACCTAAAAAGCCCATGAGGTTTTAAAGTTTTATCAAATTTCAAAGGCCAGCCTGACTCCTTGACTGACTTATTGATAATTGTTAAAATTGTTGTCTAACACTTTGTTGAAGGACTTACTTCTGTAGGGCTCCTCAAATTTTATATATCAATATGTTTTAATCAACAATTTAGACAACTATTAAATGTATGATGTTATGTCTCCAGTTAGAATGGTAGAGGAAAATAGAGCACATTTCAGAGTTACCTGATTAGTCAGCTAAAAAGCCAAATGACAAGAAGTGAATTTTAATATCATCAAATGCAAGGAACACATATGGAAATAAACATTTCCTGATTTTACCCACAGCATAAATGCCTCTGTTAAGAAAGTAGTGATTCACCAAATTTTAAAGGTCATACCGTATTATCACCTCAACCTAACACTGTATCAAAGAGCACTAATATGATGATGCAGTAAAAATGTTTCAAAAGAGGAATGCCACATTGGAGCAGAGAGATGACCTTCCCTGTGCTAAGTATTCACTGTGCTGAGCCAGTGCTGGTACAATATATCCTGATATGATTAACCCACTTCAAAAGGTGTACGAAAACCCTGAAGAATTCAAAGGAAGACCATAAAAATGACCAGGCCTAAAAAGAAACCCACACAAAAGAAAATGTGAAGTGTCCTACTTAGCAAAAACAGTGTTGAGAGATCACTTAATCACTGTGTATAAGTAACTTAAATGAACATCTTCGACTGTGCTAACGAAAATGCTACAAGATCCAAAAGCTGGGTGATGAAGTCAGAAATATTCAGCCCTACAGGAAGAAGTAATATCCTTGAAGCTAAGTGTTCTGACAGTTTACAAGAGCAGTGATAGAACTCATTTGCTCTGCAGTTTCTGAAACAAAGAAATTTTCACGAGTAAGAGATACCTGGGGGAGAATCAGATCAGGTACAGTAGCAGCCCCCACTAACTTTTCCCTTAACCCAGAAATGACCGGATATGCTCTGAGTTTTATTTTGCTGCCCTTCTCTGCAGCCCTGAGCAAGGGATGAACATGGACATAATCCTCAGAGAGCGTTCTGTGATGTGCTATAGAGAATCCGTTTTCTTGCACAACCTGCTAGCAGGTGATGCTCAGACGGACAGATTTCAGGTCAGAAGGGTTTTTTACATGTCGGCAAGAATCTTCACAGGTTTTTTTTCATGTCTTCACATGGATCTGCTGGCTGATTTGGGGATACCTAACCTCACCAGTTTGCTACAAGTGCAGAAGCTGTGAAGGCTGGTGACATCTCCTGTCTCTTGTGTTCTGTTTATCGTGCAAAAACTGTTAATCTCTATAGAATTTAAACACATTAGTATAACACAAATTTGCAAAGTTAATAGCCCATGACATTGACAAGACATGTAGAAATATTGTGAAAAAGTATAGGGAATAGGACTTAGAAGAAACTAGGCTGGAAGGCTCTGGGAGCACTGCAGGGGTGTCACAATGCACCCAGCACACCCTGCAGCCAAAGCTGTATAAGGGATGTCCTGTGAGGGTAACAAACTGTTCCACAATGCTCCTGGGAGATTACTGGCCCTAAATGTTTTTGTTTCCACTATATTTGAGAAAAAGAATTTAACACCTAGATATGATGACAAATCTTTTGCTTTCAGTTCATGACTCCAGTGGCAAAAGGCAGACTGCTTCAAGTATCTTTGTCTGGGTTTATTCTGATCCCTAGAGCAGCTATAGCTGGTGAAATGCTTATGCTTGTACTAGAACTGATAGCCTTCCTAAACACTTGTCTTCTTTCCTAAAGGAAACTGCAGCTTTTCCTCTTGACACAGCAATCTTTTCCCCATCACTTCAGTAGCCAATAATTTATCCCTTTGCTTACTTCTAATCTCATCATTGCTCATGTACCTTATAGAAGTAATACATCAGACTAAAGCTCTTGGGGTTAGAGGCTGACTTTGCTTTTCAGGGCTGTGATTCACGGCTTTCAAATAACACAATATTTTTAGCTTTTCCTAGGCTTATAATAGTGTCTAGTAAAACACCCACATAAAAGAAAACACAAATATAATATGGCTTTCATATCTGAACATTCTAACCTGGCAAATTCAGATATGCTTAGTTCTACCCACAAAAATATTGAACCTTAATTCATTTTGCTTAGATGTTGCAGGCCGTAAATAAATCTTAAAATTACTATAGTTGTGTCCTGATTTCTTTACAATGGTACTTTTTCATGTAACTAAATATACTAACTTTTGGAGTTTAGTTCAACACAGTTTAAAAATGCCACTTTTATAAAAGCCTAGTTAAACATATTTACACTTGAACTGAGTGAAACATTTCGTTTACTTTCCCTGACTTGTCTTGAAAAATATATAAGTAGAATTTTAGTCTGGTATATTTGCTGATTCTGTTCCCAGTGTATTGATGTTTATCTTACAATATTTCTCCTGGTCTGAGCAAAATATTCCAAACTAGCCAGCCTACAGCAACACATTTTTACATACCAAAGGTGATTGTAGATTGTGAAGCTGTAACATTTGATGAAAGTATACGGATTGTATACAACTATCACTGCACACATCAAGTATCATTGTGGGAATGCTGAATTGCAAATGGACTTCAAATCTGTAAGCTCAGATGCTGTGAGCTCCAACAAGTCTCTTATAATATAAGAAATTGAAGAGCATCTGTACTAAAATGCCTCTACTTCTTTTATCATCATCAGTGGCTATAATACTCCCAAGATTAAAAGCAGAATAAAGATACAGTGGTTGGCAGCATCTGATAAAACAACCCAGTACATCAATTCAATCTTCATGATGAATAATTTAAAATAATATGCACTTTACTACATATTATTTTAGTTCTAATACAAACATGAAAAGAGCCTTTGCAAAGATTTACAGGTTAATACAGGGTACTGCACTTACCAAGATGTGTGTTCATCATTTTTGCACAATATTTGCACATGGCTTCCAAATCGTTTAGCTGTCCTTGTAGGAATGAAATCTGGGCCTCCAATTCTTCCTCCTACAATTAAGAGATTATTAGCATATAACACCCCCAACTTTCTATAATGCAGAGTGAAAGCAGTAAGTTAACCCCTGACAGACATATTTGAACTTTTTCTATTCCTTTGTTCTTGGAAATTTTGTCATTTCATGGAAATAGGGTTTTTAATATTTCAGTGTTTATTAATACTACTCTTTTTCCTTCTAAAGAGATACACAGAATGGTCTACATTCACCTCAGAAAGGTTAATGAATCAGAATTCTTTTACAGAGCAGCAGCCTGTTTTTGCTTGTGCAAACACAGTATCACAGTAATGGCTGAAATAACTCACTAAATGAGAAAAAGTCTAATTTTTACCAGGGTAATTTCCACAGCAATTCCTTTGAACCCTTTTTTTAACTTGAAGGCATAGATTTCATGAGACCTAGCATCACATCTCAAGGATGCATTACTGCCATGTATTTTGGCACACTTATTTTCATAACATGTCATCTCTATCTGTATAAAACCTATCCACAGCCAGCTGCACTTTTAAACATCACCTTACATAATATTTAGGTGAAAATTATTTTTAACTCACATACTACAAAGCAGTTACTCTAAATTATTAAATTATGTTTAAAAAATATGCATCAAGTGTAATTTAAAATAGGAATTAGGAAAAAAAAGATTTTAAGGCCCAGGAGAAGCATTAATATCTAGCCACATGCCCTGCCTAAGCAATGGGAACTACCTCAGCTAAGAATTCCTCTTTGAACACCTTTGTTTGCTGGCTTAAAAATCCATCCAGTCATGACTTTGAGGACCATACTGCAGAAAGTTCATACCTTAGGGAAAATTCCTTCAAAGCTAAGTCACACACAGTATTAAACAGGTTTTTGTTTGTTTAAGTATGCAATTGAATTCAAGATACTCAGATAAAGCCAAAGTAACTTTTTAGCCTCTTGTTTTTCTTAGGAGCTTTGCAGCTCTATCATACCCTTTTTTTGATGGAGATCGCTGAGCATTAGAATGTGATTTATTTTGTAAATGAAAAAAACCCCAAAACTTATCAGCAAGAACTAAGAGAACGAATCATTCTTGACTTAAAGGTACAAATGACCTTAATCTCCATCAGAAAATAAGTCAGAGCCAAGCAAACTTCCCACTAATATATCCTATATCCAAAAGAGATTAATAAATAAAAAGCATTGTAACCACAGCATTTTGTAATACCTAGCAATATCACTTTTCCCCTACTTTTTTCCTCACACCTACAATCTACAGGTATTAAACATTTTTTCTTCACTATTTATTTATATTATATGCTCTCACCTTTTTCCTCTCAACCTCATACTTGGACTACTTGCACTTCAAAGGGATTGATTTTACTTGTCAATTTACAGTTGCTGAAAGAGTGAGCTCATTCAAAGTCTGCATTTCTGTCACAGCCTATACAAGCATATTTGGATTGACATTTCTATTCAAGTGATATTCCTCCAGAATACCTTTTTCTAGTACATACATTTCTTTTTCTAGTGACTGCAAGAAATAATCTATCATAAATTTTCAATTGCCATTGGCACTGCAAGTGCAGCTGTAAGATAGGGAAAGGTGACAATATTTGAGTATTCTATGAAATAACATAATCAAATTCTAAAATCATTAGTAAATACTTGAACCCCAGTTTATCTCCTACAAGTGAATAAGAAAATTTAAGTGCTAGTAATAAATATTTCCATGTTTCCCAGACTATGTTTTTTCTTATTCATGAATGAGAACTGCAGTAAACTGATCTTAAAATCCTTTTGGACAGCTCAATCCACCCAAGCAGATTCTGAAACCGACCTTTTCAACTGTACAACAGTACCTCTTCTTTTGGCAAGTGAGGCCGGTGCTGAGTAAAATACATCCACCATTCTTCCCACTCGCTAGGATCCAGCCTGGGGAGCAGAAGTGTTCAGCAGACCTAACATTCACAAAGGAAAGTACCGTGGCCGGGGACTCGCAGACACTACAAGAGGTCTCCTGCCAAGCGGGAAATCTTGCACAAGGCTGAGTGAATGTACCTGGGGTTCCTGACTTATCTGGCATCCTTGGGAAGAGCACCAAGAAGTGCTGGCAAGGGGCTGTTCAAATAAGCAAGACAGTGAATTTGGCACTTGACGCATCAGAGACCCAGGGCTTTTTGCACAAGAAGACAACACCCAAATGGTGATGACAAGGCATAACCCCTGCCTCTGCTGTCACCAGCAGAGCTGTGGCAACCTCTGTGCAGAGGACCCTGACGGTGACCTCCCTGAAGCGGGATTTGCTTTGTTGTAGTTGCCGCAGCAGCAGGTGAGGAGTTGCAAGAAGAGGCAGGTGTGTTTTATTGCATCAGGGGTTATTAACAGGTGATTGACAAGACCTTTCAAGGTGTAAAACCTCATGCAACAGACAGGGAAGGTGCAACTGAGGCAAGACACAGTGGGAAGAAGACATACACTTCTGAGAGGGAGGAAACTGGAAGCTTGTGATTTTGGGCAGCAGAAAGGTTGACCAGTGGTGCAGAGGGGAAGAACAAGCTCCCTCAGTAGAAGAATTCAGGTTGGACATTGTATCAGAGCACTACCAAGAGAAAGTGATGAGTGACAGGCTGGTGACTGTCACTGAGTCTTCCAACCTGACCCATCAACTAGGAGGTTTCTTGCTTGCATGGAGGCTCAGTTTGTGGTGGTGTGAAAGGCTGTTTGGGGTCACCTAATGGTGAAGGGGATAGAACCCTTGTGTTGTTTCTCTTTAATCTTGTGGCAAAAGGGATAGCAGCAGATGTATCAGGGAGATCACAGATGGTTACATATCTGGTGGCATTAGATGGGTTTCAACTAGTTTGCTTGTGGCACCCAGTTTGATGAGGACAGACATCTCAGAGAACAGGTCTACCTGGCAAGGACAGGGAAGAACCTCTGTCAACAGACTTGCTAATCTAGCAGGGCGGACTTTGTCACAGAACAGGGACCTAACCCAGAAATACATGAGGAAGCAGCACATGCAGACAAGGTATGCAGAAGGTCCACTTGGCTGAGTAAGGAGATTTTTAATGAACTAAAATGGGAAAAGCACATATGGAGATGGAAATGGTGGAAATGGAGAGCACATGTGTGGTAACAATGACAGGAAACAAAGGACAAGCACACAATCATTGTTTGGGCACATGAACAAAACTAGGAAGGACAAAACCCAGCTGGAGCTAAAATTAGTGGGGGACATTAAAGGGTAATGAGAAGGACTTTTACAAGTATGCAGAGCAGCAAAAGGAGATTCAAAGAAAATGCAAGTCTGTTGCTTACTAAGGGAGACAAGACAACAACATGATACAGAAAAGCCTGCAGCACTCAATACAATTTTTGCCTCTTGCTTTTTAGGCCAACTCTACTCCCAGACCTCTGCATCTACAGTTTGGGAAGGAGAGGAACAGCTGAGGGTGGGAGGAGCATAAGTTGGTGAATACTTGAAGAAGCAGCATGCAATCTAATGAAATGGGACCACATGGGATACGCCTACGGGTGCTGAAAACCCTGACCCTGTGATTGCAACACCACTGGCACTGATATTGCAGAATCCTGTATTATACATACATCCTTGATGCATACATCCTTGATGACTGCAGAAAGGTTAATTTTACATACATATAAAAGAAGAGTAAGGAGGAGTATCTAAGGAACTATACAAAGGTTGGCCTCACCTTAGTCCTTGGAAAAATCATGGAGCATGTCCTCTTGGAATCAATTTTCAACATGTAAAGGACAAGACAATAACCAAGAAAAGTCAACAAGGACTTACTGAGAGCAAATCATGCTTGACCAATCTGGTTGCCTGCTATGATGAAATGACTGGGCATGCAGATGAAGGGAGAGAAGTGAATGCCACATACTTTTACTTTAGTTAGGCTTTTGACACTTGTTTCCAAAAGCATCATCATCTATAATATGATGAAGTATGGGCTGAATGAAAGGACTGTATGTGGGCTGAAAATTGTTCAGAACCCCAAGCTTTGAGAACAGAGTCAATGTCTTGATGTCCAGCTGGTGTTTGGAAATGAGCACAGTAACAATGGACTGCTCTGAAACTACTGTCCCATATCTTCATCAACACCCCATATAAGGAGACAGAATGTACACTCAGTAGATTTTCAGATGATGCAAAATTGGGATGTTTGGTTGCTGTGCTGACTGGTAGAACCTCAATTCACTAACACCAGGAGATGCTGGAAGCCTAGGCAAGAGAAACCTTTTTGAGGTTCCTGTTTTAGACATTTCAGTAAGTGTAAAATTCTGCACCTGAGTTAAAAAAACCCCAGTGCACCAGTGCAGACGGGAAAGGAACTTACTATCTCTCAGTTCTGCTGAAAAGGATATGGATGCTACAGTGGCTGTTGAGCTCTTTACAAATTCATAAAGTTCTCTTATCATGAATAATGTAAACAGTTGTACCCGGCTACATAATAAGGAATGTGGTCAGAAGATCCAGGAAAGTCACTACACCCCTATGCTTCATGCTCTTGAGCTCTCACCTTTAATAATGCTCTTGGCCTGTGGTTCAAGAAGGACATCGAGAAACAGGAGAGGTTTCAATGCAGGGCTACTATGAAGGCTACAGGTATAGAGGACAGGCTGAGGGAGCTGGGCTTGTTTATTTTGGTGAAGAAAAGCCCAAAGGGGATCTACTGAGAGCCTGCAACTACACGGAGTGACAAAGATGAGATAATCAAGCTCTTCCCAGATGATACAGAAGGAACTGTGGCCCAAAACTGTCCCTTGGAAGGTTCAAATTGGTCACTAGGAAAAATTTCTTCATTAGAAGAGCAGTATAGCATTGGAAGAGGTTACTCACAGAAGTGATAGTTTCTATTTAAAGTCACCTAACTGTTCTGATGCTAGTCATCGTCCTGCTCCAAGTAGCAGCTTGAGCAGAAGACTCTTCCAAGCAACATTTCTAACATTAATTTTTTCATAGTACCTTTCTAAAATAGTTCTGTAAAGGTAAGCAGCAAAATCACAAAGGCCAGTATTCAAAAGCCAAATTCTTTAGCAGTATTAGATGAAAAAACTATCACTATATCATTTATAGTTATCATTGTGCAAACAATCTCAATTCTTGTCTAGACAATATATATTGTACTTTCCTCTAAGTGCAAACTTTTGTGTTTCACTGTGCTAAGACAATGAGTAGCCTGGATACCACTTTTATTTTGTGTACAAATTGCAGTGGTGATTTGATCTCTCTTATGCATGAACAGAGACCTATAAATTCATCAAAAAGGCCAAACATAAGTCAAGAGAAAAACAGTATGGTCTATGTATGTTCTGTCGAGAAACCAACCTTTCAGCTGATCTGACACAAACAGCACCAGAAACATGCAAACTATGATTCCAACTCATTCAGGCACAGCTCTCAGAAGTTAACCAGTTGACCACAAAATACACTAACTAACCGAAATAAAAAATCAGTGTCAGCTTACTGCACAACATGGTCTATGAAGCATATAAGATCAATATTTTGTAATATTAGGAGTTGCATTATAAAGAAGAAAAACAAATCAAGCAGCAAATTAAACAAATCGCTGCATCAAACATGAGAGACCAAGATGCACAAACTGACATACACAGTCTCACAGAAAACCAATACTTTCTGAAAATTCAGTCCCAGGGTTTTCAAAATACTTTTCCACACCGCCAACCTTGCAGATGATGTAGATAACCTTACCGATAACCAATAACATTTTGAATTGAACACAAGAATGAAAAGGAAGTAGTTTATTTTTGATGCCACCCTGATTTATATTTCACTAACAATATAAAGCAGGCTAGAATTGATGTCTTCAGTCAAAGCAAGATTCTATTTGAGTGCCTCTGTATACATATCTCCAACTATTTTCCTGGTTTTGTCAAGACTGAATCTGTAAAAAACTTGACTTATATTTATGGTTCTCATTTTTTTCTTATCCCCATTCAGAACTTCGCTTACATTGTTACATTTCTTTTTTTCTTTTGCCATGAAAACTAATTCCTTCATGATTAATTATTTGCCATTTCTTGGCTATTTCTTCCCCCTACTCTATATGGTTCTGTACTCTTCATTTGTCCAAAGCCTGTTCTTTCCTTTTTATTACCTTTCCTTTCATCTATCTTCTCACCTTTACAAAGACAGCAATGGAAATAAATTTTTTATATCCTTCCTTCTCTCCTGAGCTCATAATGAAATCAGCAATGCCTCTACCATGCCCTGTTTTTCATCAAATTTTACTGTTTCAGAAAAACAGCTGTGAATAACTGAAAGTGGTCAGCACATTCAAGAACAGATTACAGAAAGTTTTATACTTTTGACATTGTAATCCTATCCTTTTACAGCTCATCGCTTTACAAGCTGCAATAAGGTTTGTGGACATGGGTAAGGGCACTAGAATTTGGCAACCTACACAAGTGAAGGTCTGAAGAAATATAGTTTTAGAAGAAACCACTCTTTCTCAAAATTGTTTTTATCAGGTTAAACAAATTTTCTCCCAAATACGTGACATGTAGCTTAACACAGAAGTAGGGAAAACAGGGAACACGAACCCAGAAAATCAGGAGTCTTTCACAATACCATTTAGTTTTCAGACTTACTGTTCAGAAAATGAAAGAAAAATTGTACTTTTGTCTGTTTTACCCATGCAGAAAGCTCAAGGAAGAGAAAAATTGTCTTACAGCAATGTATGTCCAAACACTTGGTTCATGAACACTAAGAATGGCAAAACTCCATTGATCTTAAATCTGAATCCTGAACAGGAATTACCTTGTCAGCACTACCAACTGCTAAGTGTAGTGGAAAAGAAAACTATCTTCAAAGAGAAGAGTATTTAAAGCTATTTAAGGTGTTTAAACAATCACAATGCAATTTAAGACACAACAGAAAAAGTAACAGGACTGTGCTGGTGGAACAGCCCAAGTATTACTTGTCTGATGCTGGTCAGTGATGGATTGGATGAAGTGTAGTGAGAAGAGAATGTTATGATATAAAAATCTAACCGTACCACTCAGAATACTCTCCCAGACTATACAGATCAGGCATGTCTTGAACTAGAGGTGTTTTGGTTTTTTTTAATATCAATT
This sequence comes from Pachyramphus minor, assembly GCA_013397135.1. Taxonomy (NCBI): domain Eukaryota; kingdom Metazoa; phylum Chordata; class Aves; order Passeriformes; family Tyrannidae; genus Pachyramphus; species Pachyramphus minor. Next base: position 133,371 of record VYXB01000867.1, on the reverse strand, counting down.
TGCCCAGTCACATTTTGCAGTTCTTACAGTATTCACAGTAAGAGCACTAAGGAAACATCCCCTGAGCTCCTGGCAAATTGGCAGGGCAAAGTAGAAAATAATTTTGATGAGGTATCAAAACATTTAGAGGAAAATAATGGGAAAAATGACACATACATGGAAAGTCTGAAGTCAAGGACTTGCTAAGAGACTTACCACTACTTAAATATTTATTCACAAATTATACACAGAGTATACCTTTTGGATGTTGGTAGCATTTTACATGTCAAAGAAGATTCAGATGCATGGCATGAATCGTCTTTTTTATTCAATTTTTATGCAAAATTTTATGCAAATCTCCCTTGATAAAAAAGCAGAGGTTACTGTCTCCACTTTGTGAGAATTTATTTAATTTTCTAATCTAAGAATTAAATATAACATTTAACCTTATAATCTTAAATCTCTGACAGCTGAATATTGGTTGACACCCCCATAATTTTTTTATGTTCTATGCCAGCCACAGAATAGTCCACAGCATATGCTGACATTTAAACCAGAAACCACTGTTTCTCAGCAATGAGTTATATACAGTGGAACTTAACCCAAACTTTTAATTTATTTTATTTACTAATTTATCTATTATTTAACTGTATCACTTATGGTCCCTCATCAGGATCAAGGACTGATCTGCTGGTTGCTGTGCAAAAAAAAAGAAAAATCCTGCTTCTCTAAAGGACTTCACGGTGTAAGCCAAGAGACAACAGATGGCTGGAGACACACATATGGGGAGGACATGGAAACAATATGGCTATATTAGTCAGTCTTCTAGACATGGCTTCAGCATGAAGTCAAACTGTTGTCGATGAAAAGATGGAATTTTTAAGAGAGTTTTCATAAGGCATTTGCTTTGCAGATGTTTAGAGAAAGTTTCTTCTGCGTGGAAGGGGCTACAAAATCATTAGACAAAAGTTCACTAATCACATCACAGTGAGGGGTGGAATGTACATTGTCATTTTTACGTTGAGAATTTTGGTACTTGTAAAATTTTTGCACAAAATGGAATTATTTGAAATATTAATGTACTACTCAGGGAGGACATAAAGAAGTTCAGATATTGCCTTGAGATACTAATTCCTCCAGAAGTAGAGGTTATGTATTGATTTCTTGTGCTGAACTATTACCTGCCAATATTTCTATGTCCCTATGTGCTAATTGAAGTATCCCCATGCTTAATATTTATTTCTAAATATACCTTACTCATGTTTTGTGTTCTTCGCATCTTTACAACTGCCTGATATTATTATTATGATGAATATTCTCTCATCAATGTTAAACATTTTAAGTGCAGTACTTTCAGATAAATCCTGTAAAACATATATTTTGTTCCTTTAGACTGCACACACAGTAAATGTGAGCCATGTTTTTACTTTATACCATTTTAACTCCTGTTCATGGGGTTTTTTTCACTATTTTAACTCAGACTACTTTACATGATGGTATGAGGTAGCTTAAGTAGGAGCATTTTTCTTCCCTTTTTTCTTTCCTATTCTTTAAAATTTCTCTTAATTTCACTGTGTAGTGCTAGTAGGTATTGTTGCTCAGATCTCATACTTACTGATAGTTAGATACTTATTTCAGTACTTTTCTAGATTAGAACCCTTAAAGCATAAGCAGATTCTCTGTCAGATTAATAGTAAATTGTGATGTTGTTACCCACCTTAAAGAAGGGTAAGGGGAGTACAAAACCTACAGAAGTATGTTTTTTGTTTTTAAATCTCTTTTCTCCTCTGTGGTATCATTACTTTGACCTGTTACTTTCCAATTTTGCTCTCTGGTAGTACTGTATATCTCAAAATACATCAGAGGACATCAGGGTAAGCACAAATGAATTATGCAAAGAGGAATCATAGAAGTCTAGGTTCCAAATGTAGTGCTGTCAAAGTTAAAACATTTCAGGTACGAGACATCCTCTTCTGCACAAAGAAGTAAATTCAGAAGAATAATTACCTGTTTTAAAACCTAAAACAGGTTCTGTTTTAGTGAACGTACGCCTGTGACAGCCCCCTGAAAGCGGTGGGGGAAATGGGACTGAGAAAAAATAAGAAAATAAAATTAAAAGTGAGAGAAAGGTCAACAAAATACACACTGTGACTCCTTGGAGCCAAGCTAAATCAGGTTATGTATCAACACTGCAAAAAAAAGTATTTGGTTCAGAGGGCTGTGATTGAAAACAAGTATCAGAGACAAGAAAGGAATCTTAAAACACAGATAAAAATGTTCAGCTAGATGAGACCAAGACAAATTTGGCAATAAATTAAAATGCTAGAAGGCATTCACCTGCAAAGGCACATACTTTTGGGCATTAGTACAATTCTTACTTTCTCTCTGTGCTTTCAGTAACAACACAGTGAGGAACGGCATCTCACAATGCTTGTCCAAGCTATGCACATACAAACAGAATCAACAGATTATTAGTTAAGGATTAAACAAATAAGAATTTCAGCCCTTCTGTACTTAACATCCTGCGCAAGATAGAAAACAAGCCCCAACAAAACTGAAAGGGGCTGCAACTTAGATTCAGAATAATCAATGACCAAGGAACTTTCTACCATTTCTAGAGTTAGCATTTGTTGAGGAGACCCACACTTTCTAAATGCAAGAAAAAATATGATTTTCATGCTCTTTAGATTTGAAGATGGGTGAAATACATATATATGTGTGTTTGATAGCATTATGTATCTGTGGCTTTTCTGAAATGTAAGAAACAGGAATTTGCGATCAACTATTTCTCCTCTTCTTCCAAACTAGAATAACTGTTTCTCTTCCTTGCCCCCTAGTTTTAGGACTGTATATGTTTATTTATTATTTATAAATAAACAATATTTATTTATAATCCATATTATTTATAAACCCTACTAAGATTAGTGAATTTGAGGTAAAATATCTCTTTTATTGTATTAATGTATGATTATGCATCAATTTTATTGTCTCTAAAAACAATGCTAAAAATAGATAGATATTTGAAGGAAAATGAAAGATGGTGCCTCAGAAGATCTTACCCCATGACAGATACACTTAATTTCAATTAAAATCCTGAATATAGCTGAAGCTCTGGCTAACAGCTTCTAAACACCAGGTCTTGCTGTTGAATTTCCATCTTAAACAGTTCAAAGTAAATTTGCCCGTGTCGCACGGTTGGAATCAGCTTAGTTTGCCACATTCCACCTTGCCTGGAGATACTAGTGGCAAAGGCCCATGGGCTTGGAAATTTTCCAAAGCAGCTCCCACTGTCAAACCTATTATTGGAACAGCTTCCAGGTGCACCAGCCTCACTGTTGCAGAGCTAGAAAACAGCAACTGTACTAATGGAGCATGAGCAGGAGTTGTTTTCACCATATCTGAGTGCATTTTTCTCTTAAAAATACTCCACTTCTATGCCCACACAATTTTTCCTTACCAGGAAGATGGAGAAGGATAAGTATGAGTAATGGAGAAAGCTCCTGCCTGGAGACCAAGAAGCAGGGATGGAAAGAAACCTCTTCTGCAAGCAGACACAAGACCTGGGAGACTTATCTACCTGCTGTCTGCAAAAGTCCACTGCTGGCACTGCACTGTGGGACTGCCACAATAAAAACCATAAAAATGTGCAAAATCCATGGAATGCTAAAGGCTGTGCATAAGTGACTGTGGATGGGTAGGCAGTGAACAATTGAGAAAATAGGCAGTAATTCACTTCGTAAGTGAATAGATGAGAACAGAAACAGCTGTAGGGTACTAGAAATTATCTCTTTGAACAGAAATTCTGACAAAAGATTTCTCTCAGTGCTGCTGTTGAGATTGTTGACTTAAGAATATCAGAATATTTCTTCCTAAATAATAAAATTGATGTATTAATTTAGATGGTATGACTGCAAGTATTTTGGAAATAGTTATAAATAAACACACAGATGATGAGGAGTCCCATTTTTTCCATTACTTTCATTATCACTTCTGATGGGCTTTCTGCCCATCTGGTACACACATTGCCAGCCTTTAGGACTGCCTAAGCTCACTGTGGCAAATGTAAGAGAAATGTGAGCAGGGGAAATAACCTCACCATTCCACGATTTTCGAGCTCTCTGAAACAATGTGGTAAGCACTGTTGAATGCATATGGATTGGGTATGGATATGCATATGGAATGACTAATACACAGATACTCCACAATGAATAAAGTTCATGCTCAGTGCTTTAATATTATATTACTAAAGTATTTGGTTGAACCTTATTGGAAGGGTTGATTAAGTGTGAGGTACTTCTGTAATTATAATTCTTCCTTTTGCTGCCTGAATAAGCTTTTTAATATACACACAGTTTGACATACACACAGTTCTTTATGAAGGACTCTCAAAGTACACCCTTTGTTAAACTCATACTTTAAAATATTAAGTATTTTTAAGCATCAGTGGCAAAACAGTTTTGCTAAATCTTCTTCTGGTCAGGCTGGATATATTTGACCTTTTCTGTGATTTCTAACATGACTGAGGATGTAGATTGGAGCAGGATCATTTATTTTGGGGTTTTAGAATTTTTCATTACATTGTTTGGAATTTAAGAAGGGTGAAACTTAAGTACAATGATTATGAAGGGACTGTAAATATACACCATTTATACTACATTGTTAAAATAACAGAAGTACAAGTCTGGATGTTTTTATTGGTAATTGTTTGATTTAACAAAACACAGACAAAAATAAGAATCAAGCTATTAAACACATACCCACAATCTATTTCAGTGGGAAAAACATCTCCCAAACACAGAAACCTTTTCTGCTCAAAAAATTCCCAACTAAAACAATGGCCTGATTTAGAGAGATGTTTCTCATTCACATCCATTTTTTTGTGGAGAGTTCAGTGCAGGTCTCTCAGTTCTGCACAAAACTGGACAGTAATTTTGTGGTGTTATCTTAAAAGAGCAGGATGAAGAGATGAGATTTCTAGTGAAAAGGAAAAAGGGGCAGCTCAAACTATCAACACAGATCTTCAGATATACTTGTCTTTGCCACTGGGATGCTGAAACATTAACTTCATGATTACTGTATGGAAAGAGGATGCACAGAGCAAGTCCTGTACCTGCTGCTGGTAACATGATTGCATCACACTTCTTGTCTCTTAAGTCACTTTGATCCTTTTGTAAACAAGGATGGTCTCATTAATTCATGATTTTGGTAACTTTTAAATTCTTCTTGACAGTTTTATAGGGCTGCCCAGTAATGTTTAAAGTCCTTACTGACTACTTTCAAGTGGTATCATTCTAATTCACTTCTGTACAGTTACTCGCAAGTAATATTCAGCTGCACGTATCTGAATCTTTGGTACTAGAGAAAAACAACAGTTTGCACTGACATTTTTAAAGTCTTCCAAATGGCCCCACAGATCTGCTCTGTATACATGTTTATTGCTCGTAATATGACAGAAAAAGCACTGCAGAGCCACTTGGGGTTTTATTCATCTTTTCTTCCTAAGCAATTAACTTCCCGTTTTTATCACAGTAGTTTATTTTCCCTGAAATGAATCCAAAAAAGATAAGGAGCTTTAGGATTCAAAGCTGCCACTCATGCATACAGCTGTCGTTTTACTAAATTATAAGAAACTTGCAAGTATTTCTAATAAAAACTATAAAAGGCAACTTATTTTTTCTTGTACTGTTTTCAGCTCTTTCATTTGAGTTACAGGATGTTGTGTGAGCCTGAGGAAAGCAACCAAGAAAAGAATCACACTTCCAAAATATCTCAGAGGTTTTTCTACTAACTCTGTTCATGTGACCCGTCAGCATCTGAAATTTAATATTCTATTCATCTAACCCTAAAATTAGAGAAGCACTGAAGCATTAAATAAATTGCATTTTTCAGGTGTCTGAATTGTCCTACTACATCAGAATAAGGAAGACATATGTCCTCCAGTATTAACTGCAGTTAAACATTAAGGCACTAAAGTTTGTTCAACTTAATGGAAGTGAGAATAATCAAGGTCTTTGACTTTAGGCCTAAAAAATCCAACACACTGATCAAAGAATTGGCTGCTGTACACAGATACTAACTTATTCTGGGCACATTTTATGATGCCTAACTAAAAGAGGACATTTCATCATTGCATTTGTATTTCCAAATAACTGTTTGGCACTGCTAAGTATGAACTGACAAACAGTTGCTTAAAACATTTTAAAGAGATTTTAATAATAACAGTCAGGAAAAACATATATGGGAATAAAAAACCAACTCCAAGATGTGTACTATGTACAAAATGCATGCTCTTTTTCAAAGGAATTTTTGCATGAATGATTTTTTTGGTGTGGTTGTCTAGTATATATTTATTATCTCTTTAGGTTTTGTACACCACTTCTCCTTGAGCAGAACTGTCAAGTTTAATGCTTAAAATCAGGTTCCTAAATCAGTAGAGCAGATGTCTGCCTATTTAATTGAAAATAATGGCATACATTAATTTTCTAACCTGTGGGGGTACTCATAACTAACTCCAAATCAGTCAGACTAGCTATGTAAATCACAGACAGTAACAGTTGTTTATACATGCTTGTGGGGACAATAGCATATGTTGTCAAATTTGATTTAATTAAAAAGTCTGTGTAATCAAAACCAGCATGATGCATGACACTTTTGTTCAGGATATTTTTGCTAAGAAATGAGGATTCTTACTGGCCATGTTTGTCAATTATTTTAGTAAAGAAAATAAACTGCTCCAGATTTTCCTTAGAAATGTTTCCTTCTTGGAAAATTTTTAACTAGTGTATTTTCCAAATGGATAACTAGACTTTTCTTAACTTGAAACCTTTTACGTAGAAATTTACTTATAAAAATACAGTTTCTCCAAATCAAAACTTTCTTTTCAGTCAAAACCATCTTTTCCTGTGGGGTTCTTTTAGTGAAAGTTTTAAAAATGTTTATATTGTTTGGCTCAAAAGTTTCCTCTCTGGCACATCGCTATGCCTGACAGCTATTTACAGAATATTCAGCCAGAAACTGGGACCTGCCAACCATATTTGCCAGAATCAACATCTAAGCAACTTTGCTGTTCGTTAAAGAGAGGGGTAGAATGTCTTTAATGGTTGATGGAGGTGTAAACAAAACATAATGAAAAATAAATGGACCACAAATGCACCCTATTTCCCAGTTCTGTGGAAAAGTAGAGGGCAGTAGGCAGGCTACAAAAGGAAATTTTCTAGGACTTTATTCCAGCAAGACTGACCCAGCTAGAAGATAGCAGGCACTAGAGTGCATTACAGATTAAAAATTCCTGTGTTTGTTTATGGGAAGACAGCTCCAAAAACTGCAACTTAAGTTATTCCTGTCAGAAAGCCATAAGGGATACAAAGAGGTAGAGAACCATCTCAGTGCTGAGTACAAAACACTTTTAAACACATTTGGTGGACCTCATGTTAACATAGAGCTGAGTGTCACTCAAGAGTAATGTGAAAAACACCAGCATGCCATGGGGTGCCAAAACATGATCTGATATTGTGCATTCAGCCCTCAGGCTGTAGATTCATTTCCTTAACTAAATAAGAGGGTACATCTGATTCTGACAACAGAAGTAAAGGAGATCTTTGCATTTGAGGGGAAAAAAATATGTAGAAGAATAAATATAACCCAAATGTTACTACCTTAAGAAGTTGTTAGTATGAGAAATGGACATATCCTATTCCCGGAGGCAATGAATCGAGTTAAATATCAATTTTGATCACAACTCTCACGGAGAAAGTCCAACTTGTTGGACTGGCTTTAGGAAAGAAAGAATTTAGACATGTCACGTTCCAGCTTACCCTCTCATAGAATCCCAGAATCACTGAGGTAGGAACGGACCACAGAAGCTCATCTTGCCCAACTCCCCACTCAAGAAGGGCCACCTAACATGGGTGGCTGTTCAGGATTATGGCTTCTGAATATCTCCAAGGATGGAGAATTCGCAACCTGCCTGGGCAACCTGTGCCACTGCTCAGTCACTCTCAGAGCAAAAAAATGTTTCCTGATGTTCATACAGAGCCTCCTGTGCTTCTGTTTGGGTCCAGTGCCTCTGGTCTTGTCACTGGGCACCACTGAGAGCCTGGCCCTGTCCTCCCTTCAATACACATTGACGAGATCCCCTCTGAGCCTTCTCTTTTCTAGGCTGAACATTCCCAGCTCTCTCAGTTCTTCCTTGTAGGAGAGATGCTCCAGTCCCTTCATCAACTTTGTGGTCCTTTGCTGGACTTTTTCCAGTATGCCCACATCTGCCTAGTAATGGGGAGCTCAGTACTGGACACAATACTTCAGGTGTGATCCGCAAGAATGACATTCCTGTTCACCCCATGACACTGTTACAGTAATGCCCTCTGGTCTGTGAAAATCACTTTTTGAAACTCCATGTTGAAGAACGTGTTTCTATGTATGTACTGCATTTTCTCTTTGCTTGGGAAGGGCATTAGTTAGAAACACAAGGATGAAGAGAAAATGGATCCTCTTTCATCTGTTGCACCAAGAGTAACTGATGTAAAACCGCCTTTTTTTAAAGAGATTGATGCATGACGATATTCCAACAACAGTAATTCCTGCAATACTTAACAACATAATCTGTATAATTATTAGATTCAAAATGTAAACCAGTTCAGTTTGCTAAATAAAACAAAGATGTGAAACATTACGTTTTCAAGCATTCTACTTCCAAAAAACAGCTGAAAATGAAGCAACTGTAAGACTGGAGAATCCTGATGCAACTATTTTGGGATTTCAGGAAGAACTCTGGGGTTTTCTACTCTACACGGAAAACAAGGTATAATGAAATTTACAGGAAAACAAACAAAAAAAAATTGTCTTGAGCAACAGAGAACAGACTTAAACAAACCTTTTCCTCTTGCTACAAGTTCAACTTTCCTATATTAAAGGTCAGTCAAAAACTGAACACAAGAAAATAGATTTTGGTAGCCTAAACCCTTTTCTAGATGTTTAATCATAAAATGCTACAATATAAATTACATAGTACAGTACAAAGAATTCTTTTGAAAATTTATGCTCTGCTTTGTTTATCATGATTACTAATCCACTGAAAGTTCTCATAAGGACAACAAATCTGTTCCAATGAATATTTTTTTGGTCCAAAAATCTTGATGAAAACATTAATATTCTGATTTTGGGAAAATATTTACCTGAAAATCATGTTAATCATTACTGGATTTTAATTGAGTATGAATATTATAATGGTAAAATTTCCTGTCTTCTATTAGAGAACTAAGTTGAAGACCAAGTTCTGGCCTGGATAAAAGTTGCAAACGAAAGCTGGATATAGATCTCGTTAACCACATAAAAAGAAAAGTTCAATACTGGTACATTTATTTTTCTTAAACTCATGAGGACAAGCAGAGAGATGTTAAGTTGTTGTTTTAGCTTTAAATTAAATTCAACATGTTTTAAATGGTCACAAACCAAAATTATAGCTTCGTGCTGACTAACCACAAAACACAGCTTGTCTTTAGACAACATTAAAACATTTGGAACAAGAATTAAACACTCTCATTCATGAACAAAAACTGAACAAAGTTGCACATAGTTGTGCATTTCATTAGAACATTTTGAATATCAAATTGAAAACATGATGTGACTATTAATAAAGATTCTGCCGTTTAAAATAAATGCTTAGATGTTCAGATTAAATTTCTGTGCAATATTTAGCTCTGAATATCCGAAGAATGCTGCAACATAGAAATTTGGCTATTACAATTCCTATTTATTGAAATCAACAGGAAGTTATATGAGCATACATTTATGAAAAAAGAACGGAGAAAACCACTGTGCCTTCACTTCACAAAAAATACAACTTATTACATCTACAATGTAACAGTTTTCTAATCAGCAGAGACACAATGGGAAGTGTGTATATAGAATAAACAGGGATCCCTGTGTTCCATGGCATATGATGTTTATCAAAGTAGTGCTCCTAAAATATCTTTGGTGGGATGAGAATTTCTTTGGAACATACCCATGATAAGAGCTGATTTTCTTGGATGAGAACAACCTGTTTAAATACTAGCTTCTTGTGACCAAATGGAAGGTCAGAGCTGTGCAAGAAATAGAACTGTGACTGCAGACTACAGATGCTACAGACACTGGGAACCCTCTGATGTATTAAGGAATTTCAGGGACAACAGATGGACATGTTTGGATCTGCTGAGCATTCAAGCTTCCCACTGAACTGTTTATTAACTTCAGGACTACAGTAAGAGTCTAACAAAGCAAATAAACTTACAGGACTTCTCTCCTCTTTCTCAGAGGCAACAGACACTTTCACAGTTTCATTTCAGGTAGGATTATGGGCTGGACACCATAATGGAGATGTCACTCAACAGAAACGGTTAAAATAGCTTATTTCTGCTTTCGCCATTAATGTGTGTTTAGGGAAACACTTCCAAGTGCAAGTGCTCAATGCATTGGAGAAATGAGTTTTCCTAACAAGTGATGAAATGTGGCATTAAAATAGCTTTAAAAAGTTAAAAGAACTCACCGACTCTTTTCTGCTCATAGTTTTGCTTTGGGAACGAGAGCGGGAGATGGTGCTGAAAAAGGAATCCTTTTTTGATGCAGACAAAGGTGGAGATCCTGTAAATTCACGTCCTCCAGACAAGCTCTCTATACTTGGAGATGAACTGATGTTTTTTGAACTTTGGCCTGTAAATTAAGTATAAAATAATAAAAAGAGTTAATCAGTGGGCAGTTTATTTTCCCTGTAAACACCTCCTCGTCTTAATTGACATTCACCAAGATTCAGAGATAACACAGAACGAAATGTTGAAGTGTGTCAGCATGCACTGAGGGACTGAAGGACTGTTCTCACACAGAACTTTAATTTTTGTATGAGAGAAGACTACAAAATCTCAGTGTATATACAGATATATACACAAACACACACTATCTTGTATATATATATGTGTATATATATATATGCATATATATATGAATATATGTGCTACACTATATATATATAAATACCATCTCAGCATATATCCCTATTATATCCACAGACCGAAGACTTTCCTGAGGCATGAGCAAACTGCCACCTCACAGCAAAAAAAAATCTGATCTCATCAACACTACAATGGAAATACTTTTTTTCTCTCAACAAATAAACTGTGAAACTTGGCAAAGAAGGCTAAGAATACGTACTTCATATTCCAATAATGGTTGGACACTGAAGATCTGGATGACAATATTTAGAATTACAGCAGGAAAAACTAAGTCATGTTTGGGAAAGAATGTAAGCTCTCATACATCAAATTTTAAGACCATCTCCACTTAGCAGACATTTTGATGAAGTTTAGTCAGTAGTTACTTATTGTCATTTCCTGGAGCTTTTAAAAAGAATCTAGCATTGTTTGCTGACACAGCAAAGACATATGAGCAGAAGCCTGGGATGGTTCACCATGACAATGTATGCAGTCAGGCAATCTTTGAAAAAGACCATTTCTTCCAGTTGAGGCCCACAAAGTATTTTTAAATATTCAAATTAAATTTTTGTTTCCATTAGAAGAAAAAACCACAAACCAGTATGCCATTTTTCATTAACTTTCATTAAGAAAATTTTGCTCTAGGACAGATGCTAGTTTTAAAAATCTTTCTACCATGTGTATGATGAAGTCAAGCTAGAGTGATTCAATGACATTCTAGAGTCTTCCATTCTGGGAGAAGTTAAATACCACATAAAACTAATGCTCAAGAATTCTTCTTGTCTCTTGTTTGACAGCTATTCTGCTGAATCTGTTTATGCTCTCCTTTTTTTCTTTCCTGTGTTTTTGGCGTGCTTTCATTCTACCATCTAAAGCATGAAGCATGATCCTCTGCAACTAAATCATTCACATTTTCCTAAGGGAATAAATACAGAGTTATTTGAAATATCCTCTTTGAAAAAGACTGTTAAATGCAAAGAGATTGAACTAGCAAAGAATAAAACATCATGTTTATCACAAACAGACTAAAAAGGACAAAATCCAAGAAAGGATCTGGGTTTAATATTCACAACATTTTCTGGGAAAACACTATCATATAAACTGCTTCCCACCTTCTCCCTCACTCTTTGTTGCTTTATTCTGATCACTTCTCTCATGATGCTCCTATTTTTTTGTCCTGCTTCTATGCTTCTGTGGACCTTCCTGTCTGCCTCCTCCTCTTCTTCAGACCTCTCCACATTGCCTCTTCTTCTGCAACTTCCTTATTCTTTTTTCTTTAAATATTCTTTACGTCCCACCAACTTAATTCAGCTGCATTTTTCTGTTTCTTCCCAGCCCTCCTCCAGTCACTTACTACCTACCACTTAGTCCGAACATCTTCCTTAAAAGTGCAGGAGATGGAGGCTGTTGTAGATCTCACTTAACTTTTGCCTTCACATTTTATAAAGAAATGAGATATGCATTAATCAGGTATTTTGTAGCTAATTCTACAGATGGAAAAGGAGAAAACACTGCATTACAAACAGTCACAAGGAAGTTTTTAGATGATTTCTAATTTTAGGATAAAATCATGTCACTTGGCAACACCATTATCCTTATAGTTGCCTTTATGTAAGAAGGAGACTTTTTATGCATTTCATAGTGGCAGTTCATAATGGAAGTGTGGTTCTGCAGTAGGTAAACTAAAAATAGTCCTGGAACAGATGGAATCATGTATTTTAGCAAATAAAGCATTTATAAAAGCAATTCATACAGCTAAGTCAGAGCAGCCAATAAAAATGCTAAATACACACGCACACATACCAAATCTATTCAGTGGACAGAGTAAAGTTCAATGAAAAAATATTTATTATGTATAAATCGGACTAAACAGCCTCTCTTTCCCAACCTAGTAAGAAGAAGGTCCACATAGGATCAAGATTAAAAAACCCAAAAACAGTTAAAAAATGAGCAATGTGTATTTTCCACGTACTCTTCACTGCACGGCCTGCACTTAACCCACTTCAACTTGCAAATAAGCGGATTATGTGACATAAACTCACAGGTAATATTGAGAGAAGGATACTTTAAATATATTTGAGGAATCCAGCCATATGAAATAATACAACTTGGTAAAACAGTGGAAAACAATTATCTGTAAAGATTTTTTTCCTACATTCTGCCTTTCAGGTCTAACGAGAAAAATGTCCAAAATATAACAGGACATTGAAAACACAGAGAAGTGTCCTCATGGCCACTGCAAACAGCTACACTTCAGAAGATGGGTCACAGTTTAGAGGAACAAAATATGCAACTACTTGCATAACCAAAAAAGATTTTGTGGATGGAACAATACAACTGTCCTAAAACAGAATTTGCTCAAACAACACCAAGAGCTTTGAACAATCTGGTTTTACGGCCCAAAAACATATATAATGAATATGAAAAACAAGAGCAATACAAGATACAGAACCAGAGGTGATAAAAATACTATATCTGTATGTTTCACACCCAAGTAAGAAGAAAGGTTAGGATGCATCTGATTCTTCTTCATGAATAAGAAAATATGGGGAAATGACCATTAGGAAACATTATTTTTTTATTCTGAATCCAATCCTATGAACAGTGCTGTGACACGGATTATTGAAGGATGTGATTAAGAATTAAGCAAGAACAGCAGTTATGAATAATTACAGTGCGTTGCAAGTCATAAAGAAGAATTCTTGGATTGTAATAGACTTTTCTAATTTCTACAGGAGTCAACATTTTTACAACTGTAAACAAGAAAGTTGTTTTCCTTAAAAAAAAAAAAAAAAAAGAAATTTATGATTTTCCCAACACAGAAGTTTAATGAATCACAGAATATTCTGAGTTGGAAGGGACCCACAAGGATCACTGAGTCCAACTCTTAAGTGAAGCTGCTGTAAGAACATTTAACTGAGTAAACATGTTGTTTCTGAAGTCCTTCAGATGTATTAACAGTCCTCACATAACTTTGTAAATAACACTGTAGCACCAATGCAGAGATTTCTGGATCTTCGGAGAATGACACAAATGCTATTTGTACCTTCTCTATTGGATGTCCTACTGATTCTACACCTTTCTTAATACGCAGCATGGCACATTCTTCTCACTCAACAGCTTTGCAAGAAGGTAATTTTATCAAGTTCCTAATTTAGGATTATTCCCCAAAAGAAAAAAAAAAGTAATTCTGTCAATATCAGATAAATACATTATGCCTCCTTACAAGAAGATTAGGGAAATCTAATCTCTGATCATCTCTGAGCATATACCAGAAGGTCCTAATGCCTATATAAAACAGGCTGAAGAAACCCCGTAAGCATGGAAATGAAATACATGCTTATGAAACACACAGAACAAATATCTAAGGATCCCTGACATATGCAGTAGTTAGAACACATTACTGTGTAGGATGTCTCAAAAATATATACATGCACGCTAAAATGTATAAACAGTTCACAGTAATGATGCATAGGATTTCATACACTAAAAATACACCCATTTCTGAGGGTGTGCTGGCTTCTAAGTGGCTCACTACTTGCCAGTTGCTAATGATCCTGGGGATGACCCCAGAGTTACAAATGTTCTGCCTCAAAACCACAGGTTTTTTTCCAACAGTAGTTGGAAAACTATCGAGTGGTAGTAGCAAAAGGGACAGAGCTGTTGGTATTAAAGGGCAGAGGGTGGAGATATGTAATGTCTTGAAAAGAAGAAGGAAAATTTAAATATAATATGATCAATAATTAGGTCTTATAATACCATTAAAGGTGATGAGAGGCATGGAGAAGACTTACAATGAAAGGAAAGTGAGCTTCAGGGGATCCTAAGTTTGAGTAAGTTATGGGGGAGACAACCATGAACTTAGAAGGTCTCTGCTAAACTATATGAAAAAATCAAAGGAAGATTCACAAAAGGCATATACGAAACTGATGACTTGTTCTGTTTGGAAAGAATAGTTATAAGGAGAGCAAGGAGAGCAAGGACAAAGATACCAAGAAGAACAGAAGTGCAGCACTATACATAATTCAAAACCATTCAGATCTGCTCATCTATTTGCCATAGTCAGGATGTAGGGTGTTAAAATTTGCAAAAAGCATGAGATGAGTTTTATAAAACTTTTCAGACAAATTACTTTCCCTTTTCCTCCTACAGCGAAATTGGAACAAAGGCTTCCAGCACTTTTGAAATTCATTCAAACCATCTCATCACGCAAATCCGTATGCTTTTTATTTCAACCAAGGCAGGCAAGCTCCTTGTCAGTCAAGTGCATTAAAGTAGATGTTCGGCTCAAAATACCCGCCTCAAATATAACAAGAGGGATGTAATACAGCTAAAAGGGACATTGATGGTAGAATCGCCCCCCATGCCAGAGTGTGAAATGGGCTACAAAGTACAAGCACATACAGATTTTTAATGCAGACGGATGCTGGAGCGCAACGGATGCAAGTGACGGGACACACACACACAGACGCACGCAGGGGGCCGGGCAGGGATGAAGCGGAGCTGCCGCTCTCTCCCTACACAACAGTGCCGCTCGGTGGACGGACAATGGCAGTGATCGCGGCCGCCGCGGCGGGCGGGGGCACCCGCGGCGCCCCGGGGCCTACCTGTGAGGGCCGGGGGGGGCTGCTGCCCCGGCCCCGGCGGCGCCGCCTCGCCCGCCTCGCCTGGCAAACAAACAACAGCGTTAGCGGGACCCCGCCGCTGCAGCTCCACGAGGGGAAGAGCCGCAGCTTCGGGGGTTCAGCCGGAGGACCCTGCTTTGAACAGAAAGGACATCGTGACAGAGCGGTGTGGGGGAGAGCAAAAGCAGACGGGAGTGTTTGATAACCAGTGCGCCATAGGCTGCAACCCCCCCGTGCTTTTAAGAGGCTGATTTAGATCAAAACCTAAACTTTAACAATCAAAACCATTTTGTTGCTGGTACTTGAACACTGACAGTGTCGTTTTGCTATTGGGGAGCATCAGAGAAGGCTGAGGTTGGAAGGGACCACTGGAAGTCACCTGGTCCAAGCCCACTGCTCAGGCAGTGTCTTCTAGAGCACATTACACAGATGGCTTTTGAGTATCTCCAGTGAGGAGGACTCCACAACCTCTCTGGGCAATCTGTTCCAGTGTTTGTCACCCTCACAGTAAAGAAGTTGTCCCTTGTGTTCAGGTGGAACTTCCTGTGCATCAGTTTCTGCCCTTCACGCTTGGCACCACCCAGCAGAGCATGTCTCCATCCACTTGACACCCTCCCTTCAGATACTTAATAGCCATGGACGAGGTCCCCTCTCTATCCAGGCTAAACAGTTTCAGCTCCCTCAGCCTTTCCTTGTAAGGGAATTCCCCTAATGTTCTTTGTAGCCCCACACTGGACTTGCTCTGTGAGATCCATGTCTCTCTTGTACTGAGGAGCCTAGAACTTGTATTCTTATTGCCAACAAAACCTCATAATTTCTTAAGAATATGTATATCTATATGTTTTTTAAAATGGAAAAAAATGCATTTGTCAATCTGTGTTTCATTCCTGTAATTTTTACCCAGTTCTGCTATCAGTAAGGACAATTTCTTTATCCTTCTGCAAAAAGCATACTCATTTTCTAGAGACAGTTCATAAATAATTCTAAATAGGGAGATCATTTGTTTAGGGCATATTTGGTAACTGTGGAAGTTCTGTTCATGTTACAAAAAATACCACAGTAGTATCAACTCATAAAAACAAACAGTAGCCTGGTAATTCTTTAAGCAGCTGATTACAGTTTTGGCAGAACTTCATCTTCAAACTGGTCATCCAAAGTGTCCTTGTGATAAAGCTGCATTCAAATCAAAAGCCTCTTGGGTTTCATCATGAAAGGACCTAGAAGGAAAACTGTACCTGGCACTATCAGGGAAGAAGTGAAAGAGAAATGCTTTTTTCTTCTGGCAGTACCTTGCCATTTGGTAATCAAAGAGTGTCCAGTTTCTGAATGATCAAGCATCCAGCGGAACACAAAGGGTAACAATTCTGCTTTTTCCCCCATATTTTTCCATTATCAGTATTTTTGTCTTTCAAAATAACAAATTCAACTGATAATCCAATGAACTCAGGATTTGAATTCAACTTTTGTGCCAATGAATTACTTCAATGTGCATGATCAAAAGAATATTTCAATTCCTTTTCTGTTAGCAGGCTACCTTGCATAAGTAATCAGCAATGATACCCGATCTTCTTCTCTGCTGAGGACAGGCTGAATGGGATTAATACATTATTAGGAGGAACTGAATTTCCAATTAGGTGTCTGGATACTTTGTGTAACTGTGATTTGTAATGTTGAAGACTGATCTAGAATTACAGGCTTGCAATTATGTGGGGGTTTTTTTTGTTGTTTTTTATCCTCCCTCAGTCTCCTGTTTTTCATTTACATTATCTAATTATATCCATTTTTTCTTACAGAAATTCAGCAAGTATCAAAAGTTAGTAATGAGAAATAATTTCAACTGATTATGTAAACCAGCCATCCCTCATCTAGAGTACACCAGCACGAATTATACCTGTCACTGCTGTGGGTTTGTGAATGGTAACTCTGTCTAAACAGAGTTATTAAAACTGGGATAAGATTATTTTGCCAGTCCTGCAAGATAATTTGTTACCAAGCACTTCTTCACACTTAAAAAAAAGTAGATCAGGCAATTAATTTAATCTCTTCAAATTTATAACTCTCTACATATAAATTATCAGCACTACTTGAGCATTCAAAACCTAAAAGGACCAATACGAGAAAAAATGGATGACTTATGGCTTGATGCCTGTTAGATTTACAGCACTTCAACCTGTTATACTGTCCAACTGAGCATCTGTGAGTGTTAGATCAACTAGAAGTGCAAATGTCTATCAATTTAAATCCTAAATCCATGCCTCTGCCTACCTCAGCTAGATAACCAAGCTCCAGGAGGCTGAGTAGAGCTGAAAACACAGTGGAGAACAAGAACATAAGAAAATTAGTGACAGGCAGTTAGTAACTTGGGAACTTTATATTTCTAAACCATGCCAAATAGCATTTACATACTCAAAAGCTATAACAGAATCCAGTGCTAGAAAAAAAGCAGAAGCTAAAAACGCATGTAAAAAGTTCAGTACTAACGTAAGTGGAATGAGAGCTTCTCAATCCTAAATCTTAATGCCTGGGATGGAACTACCAGCAGCTTCTCGTAGCTGTGGGGAGAGCCCCCATTCACTGGAGATGCTGTACATCTCTTTCTTCAGGTGGTGATACTGTTCTTCTCCACAAAACTGAAAAGACTTAGTCTTGCTTTTAAGGTGTGATGGATAGGGTGCTGAGCTGTATACAAAGGCATCTGCATCATGCTTCAAAAGGTGTTTTAGCCTGTTTCTGCCACAATGTCATTGCAAATAGGGATTTTTTTTTTTTTTGCTAAACTATTCCTATATTTAAACTTACTTCAGAGAGAATTCACTGGGCAGCTTCTAAAAGACTTTACATTTCCTTTGTCATTTTGTGTGTCTTTTTAAAAATATAAATGATGGCACTTGCAAACATAGTTAGCAGTCATCACTCAAAATTTCTTCCCAACTTCAGGCAAAATACTAGTAATTGTACAGGCCTGGAACAACAAGCATGGCACAAATATGTAAAACAAAACTCACTGTCATCTCAACCTATTAAAGAAAAAGCATATTTACATTTTGTTGCCCTTAAATTTCTTCTGCAAGGGTTGTACCAAACATAGATAGACAGAGAGGAAGCTGCAGGTACTGAAGTGTTTCAGTATTTTTATTTCCTCTTACCATGAAAATGCTTTGTGCCCTACATCATAAATTCTTAGTAACTTCACCAAATCTTCATATTCCTGTTGACAGAGAAATACGTGCACGGCTTGTACATGACAATGACCAAACATAACTACAATTTTTTATTCTGATTCTTGTATGGAAAGTGTCAGGTGCATTTCCTATTATGATGCAACATATTAATTGGCACATACAAGTATAAAAAGGGTCATCCTTGATCAGCTAGATCAAGATTAACCTACAATTGATTCCACCTACAGAAGTTGCTTCAAATTGTATGCTTTTATTATATTAAACAGGGAAAGAAAATAACCACTTGAGGACCACTTTTCAACTCAAAAGGGAAAAAAAGAATAATGTGATAAGGGAACTATGGAAAATGTTTTTAAAAAAGCACATAAAAGGTCTCTCCAAAACTGTGTAAATAATTTTGTTCTACGCCTAATTTTACCTCCATTGTTGTGAACAGGATTTGCATCAAAGATTCACTGCACTTCAGTTTCACATCTGCGCTGTAAAACCCTTGCTGGAGCAATTTCTGAGATTATTCTATGATTCTGACAGAAGCTGCATCTCTGGATTTTGCCAAGCAGCTGCAGTGGTCCTCACAGAAGTGCCTGTATATCTGTCTGCTTCAAGAGAACGGCTGTACCTTTCATTTCTGCTCCCTCAGTGTCTGCTGGGGATGCAATGCATCATGGAAGGACTAACTTTGGACCATATGGCTGCCAGAGGAAAGACAAAGAACACCAACTTCAGCTACAAAGTGTTATTTCCCTTCTCTTACGCTTTTAAATCCACTGAAAAAGAAAAAGGTGCAGTCCTATGTAATGGTTCAGGGCAACCAGCACCAGCCCTCAAATTCATAACCATGACTTGGGATGAGTTGCTGGAAGCAGCAGATACTGTTATTCTCTACATACTCCTTGTAAAGCACACATTGCCATAGGCTGCCTGAAGATGAAAAGCAGTAACATACCTTGAGCATGGCAGAGTATAGGAAACAACTACCAAAGCTGAGCTTGTGAGTTTGTGGTTCAAATAAGCTGCCCCCAACAAATACAAAAAGACAGGCTCAAGAAAAAGAAGCAACGTTTACTAAATAAAGTGCAGAGGGCCATCACAAATTATTAAAACACAAATTCATGTTATTGTTCAAATAACTTCTTAAATAAGCTCCACACTTTCTAAACGGAGTAAGAATTTGTTTATTAAGAATTACTATGGAATTGACCTTACTTCCTTCATTTGTATTTAGCTAACATTTTTATGCATGGGATTTGTGCCAATAACCTGAAAAAACATATATGAAATTAGCCCGACAGTTAAAAATAGGTTGCATTTGAAAAACAAAAAAAAATTAATTGGCTCATGTTTACACTAACAATGTAGCTTGTTGGTATGTCTGATGCAGTTTCTGGTTAATATTTTTTTAAAGGTTTAAAACTTCTTACAGTATTTGCACACTCTTATGATAGCATCTAATTCTGTATTACATTGCAAATGTACTGTTGTACTTGGCACAGGTATCCTGCCTAACAAAATACCTTTTTTTGGGCTGTTTCCTCCAAATGTGTACACACTGATATAAAAATCAATAAAAAGACTTCCTTCAGGCCATAAGATATACGACAAAGCTTCCCTCTGTCACAGCACTGCCTCATGTTTCTCCCTTACCTTTGCCCAGCTGAACTGGCATGCTTTCGGACTTCATCATCCTCTGCTGCTGCGACTGGTGGTGCTGGTGCTGCTGGTGGTGATAATGGTGCTGGGGGGCTTCCACTGTGCTCCTGATGGGCATGGAAGTGGGAGGAAAGCTGCTCCCCCCGGCAGGAGTGCCCACTGCCCCACCTGAAGCCATAGCTGGAGCAATGAGCTTTCGGCCAAAGTTCAGTAAGCTGTTGGACACTTTGTTAATGTTCAGAGGGGCAGCCTTAGCACTGGCGCTGAGAAAAGAAGAGAAGAAATCATCACGTCATGGACAATGGTTTGAACAGAGACAGCCACACGTGTATCAGTCTCCAAAAATGGGAGGAAAAAATTTAAGACCTGAGTGTTATGAGGAGGGTGTTTTACTACAGTTACACTGGAATACATGCAGAGACCACAGGGACTGTGAGTTTTTCACAACCAGTAGTGACAAATTTATTTGGTCCTTTCTCCCTGAAAAATGCAGACCAACCCCAAACACAGTGAGTTTGCACCAATTTTCTATATTTTTCTTTTTAAATTAAATAAAAAAAAAGGAGAAAGAGTGATAAAAAGCAAGCCAGACTGTACAGAATTGAAAACCTTATAAAATTGATTTTTGCACTTTTACTCAAAGACTGCTTAAATATTTACTTTTGCTACATTACATTTTCTCAAATGTTTAAAATTACTCAAGCCCAAACACTTCTTTCAGCAAGAAAAACTAACACTAGGCTGTACTTTTAGGTTGGCAGAGCTAGATGTCTCTTGCTCTTAGTTCACCTTCTGCCCAGCTCAATCATTTCAAGCCAAGCACTTTTTCACAGGAATCCTGATTTCTAAAGTGATTTTGCTGAAGGACTGCTTCAGGATATAACACATATACTGAATCATGGTCCTTATCATTGTTATATTTTATGTTAAACTACAGTGGCTATTTAATTCACTTCAGTTATATGCAACATTAAGAATGAGGAAATTGTTGAACCATTTAATCTGCCTAAAATAAAGAGGAAAAGAACCTTCTAATTCCCAGTAGAAGTGTTCGCATAACCCATGGATCAGCAAAGCCATTCCTATTTGTTCATGCAATAATTTCCTGTTTTATATAATTAATGCTTGAAATACCCTTCACAGAAATATATCAGAATCACAAAGACCTTTTCGCTCTTGAGGTTTTATTTTAATGATCTGTAGTTCCATGATATAAATAGCTGTCTTTTAAAAATGTGAAGAAATGTAATTAAAACCAATACAATCACTGTACTGCAGAAAAAAACAGCTTAACAATGTTTTGGGGAAGTTTAACTAAAAATAAACTACAAATGAATTAATATGGGTGACTTGTAACTTGTGCAGGCACCTGGAAAAGTAATTCTGATTTTGCTTTTCATATAATTTCTCTATTTGTCTCCAGAGATGGTTTTTTTTAGAATACACAATACAAATGCGTACACACATATAAAGCACATCCAGAAAATAACAACAGCTGAGTTGTTTAGACTTAGAATAGATACTCAGAATAGACAGAATAGGAGAGATATCAGAAGGAAGTATTTGATCCTGCACACTCAGGAGATACAGCCCCAAGCTATACGGGGCATTTCTGCCATATACTGGTGATGAAGAAAGATGGTACATGGCATTTTTTTTGGAAGACCAGCAGCGCAGAGACTGGGGTCAAGTGTTACTTCCCAACTTGTGGAAGCTGAGAAGGAATGATTGCTGAATAATAATTACAGGATGTTTCTGCATCTCCCCATTTCATTGATTGCTGCCAGAATTACAAAAAGTCTTCCTGTAGTCACCTGAGAATGACTAACAAGGTCACTACAAAGACAGCATCTGCAGAATACTCCTAAGTATATAAAATACTCCTAAGGATGCCCAAACAGTTTCAAAAGCAAACTGAAGAGTTGTGAAAGATTGAAATGTTAATCACTCAAAGTGCTTTGCTTAGGCCAAGGTTTGCATCCCCCAGCTGAAGGGGAAGAGGAGAGCTTTGGGTGTGTGGTAGTGAAACCTCTGATCTGCATAAGAACAGCCCAGGTGCAGAAGGGGTGAATATCCACCACTGGAGGATGACTATGACAAACCAACCTTTGTTTAGCAACAATCTGGGTTTTGAGCCACGGAAGGGGAAAGGCCGATAAGAGGCAAATCCTGTAGAGGCGGGATAATGCTTTTTATCATGCCAATTTCCTGCCTTACACAACTCAGGTGTAAAAATGCCCCCCACCCCAGGTGACTCATACAATGCCTGAAGGTATTCACCCCTTCTGATGGGGCATAACTGGCTCAACTATGCTGATGTGAGAGGCAGTTGTAATTTTTTTTTAAATTTTTTTTTTAATTAACTGAAGTGTCTGAGTAACATCTTGGGGAACTGATAAATAACTGAATCTACTGTGTAGTAGCAGAGTAAAATTTAAAAGTAACAAACATTTAACCATACCCTCTTCTTTAAAATCATTGGCACTATTGTTATGACCCACCCCTGAAGGTGGAATAGCTGAGGTTCTTGTTAATAGATCCCTTGGGACAGATTGGAGTTGATTGAAGGTGAATGACCAGGAGAGAGAGAGAGAGAGAGAGACAGACAGACAGAGAGAGACAGAGGTAGCAAGTTTATTTTAGAACCATTTGGTTGCAATGGAAAGGAGGAGTATAGATGTTTAGGCTATTGTCTACAGAAATGCAACAATATAAAAGTATAAAGATATCACTTAAGAAAAAATATATAAGGAAAATAAAGAAACAGAAAGAAAGGATAACAATAACTTGCAGACAGGAAAAATATCACCACCTATGGATCCAGCAACGATTGATTGGAAAGAGACTTTTTGAGAAACTTCACTTTACAGGAATAACAAACATCAAAACTCTCAAAGCCATTGTATGTGACACATGATTTTAGAAAATGCTTTCAACAGTACCCTGCAAGCATCTTTTATAATTACTTGATAACTAGAGAGGATAGTTATTGAAGCTCACCTGTGATAGTTATTGAACCACACCTGTGGTGTGATTTGGCTGTGCTATGAACTGCCACTGCTAATGATCAGCTCAGAACACATACAAATACATGAAAAATAAATAGTGATGCTATCTAAATACCTTCTCAAGAGGTGGTTTTAATAAATATATTGCAATGTAAAACCTGTGCAATTTCTGTGAATCACAGCTTCAGAAAATGAACACTAGTGAGGGGCCACATCTCTGGAGAAGTTACATTAAACTGAGACAAAGTTCAGGAAAATAAGAACAATGTGCCTATTTCTTACATCTAAGTGTCTGATATATTAATGCAAAGGATGATTACAGCCATTAAACATGGATCAATGTCTACATTTTAGCCATCTAAATGTACCAGACATGCACAACAATTACAAGAAAAATACTGATTGATTATGTTGTAGAGTTATCAGCAGATGCATTTAAAAGCAAGGCATCAGTTTAAAAATACGAGTATCAAGGAGACGTGAATTCCATCTATGAAACAAACAATTTTGTTTCATCACAATAAGCATCATTGACCTTGACTGTGAATGGTGTATTTTTAAACTAGCAGTAGGAAGATGATTCAATCTCTGCAGTTTTCTGCTAAGATGGAAATGCTTTGTTTTAAGGAAGCCTTATTCAAAGGCATTTCTCTTTTCAGTAAGTAATCATTATGAGAGATGAAAGACAAATATATGAATATGACCGATTAAAAAGTTTTATATGTGATAAAATAAGCAATATACATTAGAGATTTACCAAGATATTTTAAACATAACATTGAGCCTGTGGAATTGAAGATGAAAAAAACCTGGTGGTTGATTTAATCCATCTCTGCTCACTGCAGAAACATTTCCGAATTTTACATCTTCCAGTTGTCTCTTTAGTCCAATCTTAAACAGATTTACCACATTTGACCTACTCTGAATGTTCCTGTTTTGAGATAAATTTATCCCAGCTATTATTCTGTCTGAACTATTCTAAACAAGTTAACCCTGAGATTAGCTCAGTTGGTTAGAGTATGGTGCTAATAACACCAAGGTCACAGCTTTGATACTCTTAGGGGCCACTTAACAGTTGGACTTGATGATCCTTGTGGTGGGTCCCTTCCGACTCAGAATATTCTGTAACTTGGGAATTCTGATTTATCAATAACTTGGCATCTCCTCTGATGGGAATTCTGTGTATATGTGTACAATTAATTTGTATTTCTACACAGATTTAACTGACACTTTTTTCTTAAAATTTAGGTTTCCAACAGGTCTCATTCTTGTTTAGGCTTTATGATTTACCTATTTTTTCAGAATCCTTGAAACATTTTTTTTTGAATCTTCAAACAACTTATTCTTCCAGTTTAAGCAGCTTTTGAGAGAATTTTTCAAAAGATTAGGTATGTAAAATATGAAAATGCAATAGAATGCAGTAATTTTTGACACTTGTTCCCAACTTTAAAGCCTGATTTAGAAGAAAAAGGTGCTTTTGTAGTCACTCTATTCAGCTTTAATTTCTTCTCCTTTGTCCCTTTTTAAAAGCTTTTCAATCTACTCCATTTTAATTTTAGCTGGCTTTTAATGTAGTGTATTTAAATAGAATGTGACAGAGGTGCGAAGATCCAAAAGCCAGCAAGTTCCCATGAATCAGCAGGCACGGGATATGGGTGGGGCCACATGCAATCCAAGCAACTGCCTGTGACAGGAGTTTCAGTTGAAGCATTAGGTCTTGTGCTGGCTTGCCCTGCAGCCACCAGTTGCCACCAGCAACTGGCACCCACCTTGTGGCCACCCAGATGATATGGTCTTGACAAGGAATTTTAGCATTATTGATAGCATTTCTAAAAGAAGGGAGGAAAAGTTTTGTAAAAATTACTTCAAGCTGGATTTACATTAATTCAACTTCACTTAGACAGCTTCTGGTACATGGATACTCCAGATTG
The DNA here is from genome assembly GCA_013397135.1 of Pachyramphus minor. NCBI lineage: Eukaryota > Metazoa > Chordata > Aves > Passeriformes > Tyrannidae > Pachyramphus > Pachyramphus minor. The sequence continues at coordinate 108,032 of VYXB01000867.1, read as the reverse complement.
TGATTAGATGCATTATCGGAACTAGTTCAGCTACAGAACTCACATTGGCAGCGTTTTACCCCCTGCTTTTACTACACACGTCATTGCGTGCGAATGTCCTTAGCCTTAAAAAAATGCCAGCAATGCTATCTGTAGAACTTTAATTTTTTCAGTCAGTCATAGGCAAGGGACAGACTCAAAATAAATGTCATGAAATAAACACATGTGCTTCTAACAATGCTTACGTAATTCCTGTTTGGGATAAACGTGACTGCTGAAACATTTTGCTTATGTACGGTCTTAGTTCGGTGAACATGTATTTAGAAATAGCTTACCGTGTTTTGTTCATCAAGTCTGCTCCACGTGCTTTGTAATAATCTAAATTTTGTTGGAACTGATGAGTCACTGGTCTTGGATTTCGCTAAAAAATAAAAAAATACCTCATTGCAACTTTCAGGCAGTTTTAAAGCAGAGACATGAAATATGTTTATTAATGAATACTACAAACTTAAAAACATTTTCTTTTCCCAGGATCTCGGTTTCTCAAGGCAGTAATGTTAGTTACACTGAAGTGAAGTTTTAAAATACTTGAAATAATATCAGTGGTTACCAGTAAGTCCATTCCATGCTTACAGAAATTAGTGTTCTTCCACACAGCAATGAGGCTGGTGGCTGTAGTGGTAACATTGCTAATTAAATCAGTAATTCTTGGACAAGTACAGATACTGATCTGATTTCTTCCTGCAGCTCAGGTATATAGAGTTTTACCACCTCCAAGCTAAAGTGATAGGTTTTTGAAGAAAACAGTAAACAGAAACTGTAGCAAACATTTTGAACTCAATACATAACTAGCCGTATCTCTGTTAAGCAAAGAATTAAATTTAGAGACAACCTGAAGACTCCCACTAGATGGCACACAGAGCCTTTATTTTCTCTCCAAACTTCACCCTACTCAAAACTGTGGCCATGAATAAAGAAGTGTTGTCCTATAACAAAATGTAGATAATTAATACTGAAACCATTGCTTTTCTCCCATTCTGACACAAAAGAACTATTTCATAGACTCAGGCTGCCTTCAATAGTTTTGAACATTGATTAAGTGCAGACCGCAGTATATGCATAAAGTATCTTGACTGAATGAGTGCATCCTGAAGGACACTATTTGGAGACCCAAGTAAATATTTTTAAGTAAAAAAATTTGCATACGGATGGAAACAAAATAACAGAGAGGCCCTTTAAAAAAAAATATATATATATATATATATATATATATATATAAACAAGAAATGGCTTAAATAATTTCTAATGTAAGAGAAAACAAAATGGTAAGTTTCTGCATAATGATCAGATATATTGTATAAAAGAGATCTAAATACTTTCCAAGTATTTGCTCTAATGGTTTAATCATTCATAGGCTGTTTTTAATATATTGCCATATATTCTGATCTGCCTTCTTAAGCCCTGCTAGTAGTAAACATAGTTTTAATGAACTACGCAATGACCTTTCTGAAACAGTCAATCACAGGTGACAGCATATTATATTTTTGACAGTCGGTCTTCAGCTGTTATAGCTTCACACGTTGTGTATTTCCTCTCTAGATTTTATTATAGACCAGAGTATCCACTGTCTTATCCTCTCATCTACAGATATTTAGATAACCCTATTTCCTTGAAAACCTTATTTTTGGAGGAGGATGCAGAAGTTGCCTTTTAAAGACCAAAATATTGCATGTGCACAAAAGGAGAGAAGAAGATTTAAAGAGGTGGTAGATACCAAAGGCCAGGATAATTTCTGGGGGCATATTTAAGGGTGGGAATTCCCAGATCGCTTCCTGCAGTTAGATTTACCTTGTATGAAATGTCTCATTTTCTTTCTTTGAACCATAATAAACATTTCAAACACACATGCTATTTGTAATGTTCATTAAAAAATGAAACAACTGAAAGCTATTAGACAAGCATTAAAAAAAATCCTCATCTATCCTACCACCCACATTGTAATGGCCGTTCTACATTTTTCGTCTCCTGTTATAAAAACGATGTTCGCATAACCTATTCATATAGCTTGTAAGTCAGTCCTCATCAGCTGACAGCAATAACAATGAATCAGCTTTAGTTACTATTGCTCTAGTTTGGTAATTCAATACATTTCTATGATAATCAAATCCAAACTGACGTGATGAGGGTAACTGATGATTCTGCGACTACTATCTGAGTAATCAAACAGTGTAACTTTTCTCCCATAAATTAAGTAACTTCTTTCTTTATGTGTCTTGATGACCATTTAAAACAAGGTGGAAGAATAAGAGATGGTTAAAATAACGGGCACTTATAAATCATAAGACAGCCCTTTGAAAAATACACACTACTAGGTGCTGGCCAGATTTGCAATTAGCTTCCAACAACTTGGTATATATTGAAAGTTAGCAAAACCACTGACATTTCCACCACCCAATAAATAATAAAAAAGATTATTACACATTGCTTCTGAATTAAAAAAAAACACAACAAAACAGCAAAAACAATAGGAAAAGATCATATGGAACAGCATCTTGAAACATATTTATGCAGAAATGACAAGCAATTCAAGACACGAAAGGCTGATCTACTTTCTAAGCACTTAAAGCCATTAATAGGAATAACGAACTCAAACATATGAATGGGAAGCATTACTTTCATAGGGGCCTATTTAAATTCCTATGAGGTTTAACTGTATCAAAGGAAGAAGCGGTTTAAAGTACTATTACATGTAGTAAAAAAAAAAGCCCTCAGAAAAAACGTTGTTGAAAAAACATTAGAAATGCAAGACAGTAAATACCAAGGTTTACTGCTGCAACTCCTTTTGTAGCACCAGTGAGATATCCTTTTGGAAAATTTCAGTATTTAATAAAACCCAACCAGACATATGTGCTAGCAGACAAGTATCTATGAAATATCACCACAGAAAATTTAAATACTTCTGAAAACTGAAATTCAGACAGTAAAAAATACAGTTTTATGAAGATTATGATCTTCATTTCACTGTGGTTGTCCTTTAAATTCTGTATTCTTTTCAATCATTTCAGTAAGTTAAATACAAAAAGCAGAAAGGAAAACCTACACAATTACAATGCTTCTTCCTTAAGAATTTTAAACTAACTCCTCTCTCTAAGCATCCAATTTGACATGTCCCCTCTATTATATTCCACATATTAGAACTAAAGACTAAACAAATTCATTTACAAAAAACATAGCTGTTGTTTAAAACATTCACAGCAACCACAGTTTTTTCCTACAGAGTGCAATTTAGAATGATCCGATTTGTATTTTCGTTACTTAAGCAAGTAAAGTTATTCCTTTTATTTTTCAATTTATGTAAGTATTTTTACTAGTGCCTCAATAAAATCTTTTTTCTTAAAAGGATAATGTTAAATTGACAGTGAAATCAATCCTTCAAATAAATAATTTGTTGAATCCCCCTAAGAAATTGTGTAAAGGGGCAGTACATAGATTAACACACACATGGTTTTCCCCTTTTAAGGAAAGAGAAAGCAGGAATCAGAGAGAAAAGCTGTCTGTGCCAATACTAGAACCCCTTTTCCCCACACCTGTTTTGTAGGAGCAGTTTGCTGGATTTATAACTCTTCTAATCCTAATTTATATCTAGTGACTGTAGTTTCAACTGGTAGAAATGCTTCAAAAGGACGATGTATGAAATTCAGATATAGAAGCACACATAGAAATTGATGTGATTTTGGACTTTTTCTCTTCAAAATGTACTAGCCACAGCCCCAAACAAGAAGAAGATGCCTTGAAATGTTTCAGGTATCTCTGAGGCACTCCTGCCTCTGAGCCCTTCCTGGTCTAAAACATGTCCTCCCTCCGGCTCATTTGCCTACTGAAGTCCTTTCCCTGTTCTCCTATCTCTGTTCCCAGCCACCACCAGACTGACTCACTCCAATTCCCACGGCTGACAGGAGATTCTTGGGAACTTCCTATTTGCCTTTATCCTCCTCCAGGGTCACACCTTCACTTTTCCTAGGCCATGGGCTGCTGCTGTGGTCAGAATTGCACTGAATCCAGCAGAGATTCCCTAAACCTGGCCAAACTGGTGAAAAGCAATTCCCAGCAGCTAACGATCATGCTCCATATGCTCAGATTCCCTACTATAACACCTTTTTCTCCCTGGCCTCTGGAGACATGGCATGTTATGTTACCCACGGAATAGACAGGATATAGCAAAGCACACTTGTGTGTGACAGAAGTCACAGGCAGGCTGTTCTACAACATACCTAATGTTTCACCCCCTGAACACACAGTAGTTTTAAAAGTTCACATGCAGGTGCAAGTGGAGGGATCTCTATAATGCTCTTCTTTCTTGAGGTATTTTTTTCCTCCCTTTTTACATTAATTAACAGGAGAAAAACCAAATAGAATTTTGCACTAAATCTGAAGGTTCAGAATAAGAGACAAGAATGAAAAAAGATTTTCGATATGTCTGATGAAAAATGAGACTTATTTTAGTGAACATGCTATTGCCTCAACGCCAGGGGAAAAGCACTCGTCATTAGAGAAATGAATTGCTCAGCTGTTTATAAGGAAAAAGCTCTGGGGGAATTTCTCAAGGCCCAAACCACAAAGCATTGCAGGGTTATGCAAACATATGTTGCAGGTGTTTTAGGGTAGACAGGTGGGAAAACCTCAGCTACTGAAAAATATTCCATTTAATAGATTGTATCTGAAACTAGATAACCTCAGTGCAACAGAGAAAAAACCCAAAAGTAGCAGCACTGAATTCTACATCCAGGCAGCAATAGTCTTACCAAAATAATCATCTCACTAGCGTCAAATGGGACTTTTTAAAACTAATTTTTTCTAATATATCAAACAAATGCTGCCAAACATTTATCTTTTTTCCTAAACTACTAACATTTTACACTAAAACTGAAGAGGAAATTGAATCAAACGTATATGAAAAGAAGAGAAGGATAATGATGCAATGTTGTTTTACTTACTTAAACAATTATTTTAAAGGAGCTAATATGCTTCTTTTTCCCCTCTTCAGCTGACAAGGCAATACTGGATTTTTTCATAAATCTTCTGCTGCCTATGTATTAAACTTCTATTTTTTTATTAAAATTCTATTATTTTCTATTTTGTTTATTTCTAATGAAAATTGGAGGATCATGTAACTGTAAATTCAGCAAAGACTGGGAGATCAGAAAAGGTTTACTTTTTCCTGCTAGATCGCCTATGCTTCTTTCTTCGATAATGACACAAACATGGCAAAAATTTGGACTGGGAACAGAGCTGAAATATGGCAGTTGAGGTGTGGATAAGGAATATAGTTTGTTCAGTTCAGAAACAGTTTTTCTATTAGGAGCAAATAATTAATATGAAGTGCTTACTAATTATTACCTAGTAGCCCAGAGAGAGAATTTCGCCTTTCCTCTTTTTATTCTTTTGTCAGATATTCAAGCAGCTGTCTCCATTCCAAATGACCAGACTTACACAGTATAAGCAATGGCTTAACATTAAAGATACATATCACAATATTTTGTATACTAAAAAACCAACCCACCCCAAACTCCAAAGCACCGAAAGCAAATGCCATTCCCCAAACCAAACTTCCTTTTCACCCTCTAATACTCCTCTTCCTTTATTATACCTTCTACAGAACAAGCAACCTGCTGGAGCACAAATGGGATCTCATCCACCTATGAACCCATCAGTTAAATACTTATGAGGATAAAAAAAGCCCCAGTGAGACATTAAACAACATAATGTGCTATTGCCAATTCAAAAGTGGTTCAAGGCCAAGAACAAGATATTATCTAAAACACAAGCTGATAGTCTGTGTCTATTGACAGAGTATGAAAGCAGCACACTATGAAGGGTACCCTGTACAGAACTAATAAAGAACTTGCTTTAATCACAGGAGTCAGGAGATCCATGCAGTAATACTGGTGTTGGCAAAGGAAAACCATAATCCTCAAACTGGGAATAATGCTTCCTGTTTACATTTTTCAGAAGATTCTAAGGGTCTCAATCGTGGAACTTGTTATTTACAATGCAATAACAGCATGAGGAATTATCACGTTTAGTAGTTTCTTAAGAAAATTAGTGAGTTGGTTTTTTTCCCTTTTTTTTCTAAAACACCAAAATTTCCCAGAAAGAACTGAAAAGGAAAGAAAATTCAGTTAACTGGGTCAAGAAACGAAGAAACCCCTGAACCCCGATCAAGCTGAAATAAATTATCTCCAGTTTTGTTACGTGACAACCCTCCATTCCCCTGGCAACTAGAAATTTCAGACACCAGGAAGATATTTTAAATACTGTGGGTTATGGTCTGTTTTTAACTTCATACACATATATTTTTTCTCACATGGTATTCTATGACAAAAGATGAAGGACTGAAAAAAATAAAAATGAGATTTAAAAATGCTTCAGTGACTTGACTGAAAGAAATTTCTAGTTGTGTATTTTGGCTTCTTGTCCTAACCACTTGGGAAGCCTTTTTTTTCTTTCATTTATAGTATTACAGCCTATTGCGTTTTAACAGGTAGATCAAATCCTACCAAATAAGCTTTTATTTATATTCCAGACAAAAAGGCTCCGACCTGCCAACGTTCAAGTTCATAACCTGCGTAAAATCCCCATCTCGCACCAACAGAATCGCTTAAGTACCTTTTAACTCTGCCTCTTAATTTAGTTGCCTAGTTTTCAGCTGAACCCTTGGTTTTAAGAAGTAAATTAACTAAATAGTAAGGTATAAATCTGACAGTGTTCAGCCCTACCCCATGACAGATTTATGCTCTGGCATCTTGCAGCCCTGCACGGTTGGAACAGGAGTTTTACAACATTGTGGAGGAAAGCTCCAGGCTTTTGAAGGGAACACACAGCAAGCCTCGCTTTAAACCCTGGAATGCTCCAAATTATGAGATTTAAAATATGACATCTTTATGTACAGAAAAGCTCCCACATTATGGTTTTATTGGCACTCGTTTTGGACAACCTGCATAACTCACTGATGGCTTTGTGAGTAATGCAGTTATCCGAAGCTTATACTTATAAAACCCTTATAACCACACTTAGAGCATTATGTCTGTTCCAGATACATACTTGTACACAAATCTCACATATCAGGGAAAACCAAGAACATTTTAAGGTGCTATTTGGTTATTTCTGCTACGTGGGAAAGAAACAGATTAATTTATGTTCTGCATGTAATGTGCTACGTAAACCACTTGAAAAAGGTCCCCAGGGGAGTGAAAAAAGCTCATTCACAGAGCCCCATGCACACACCACAGCAAAAGCAATATGACATCCAAGTCCTTTCCTCTGAAACACAGAGAGGAGCTAAGGTCTTGGTGCTGCAAGACAAGCAACTCCTTTCATTTTAGGACTCCAGAGATGATCCTGCAGAGCCATTTTGATCACTACTGCTACTTAAAAAGACAAAAGACAAAGACATGATGTCTCCAAACCTAATTTTCCATAAAAAGTTAGAGTAAAGGATAGAATGTATGATTCCCAGTTCTATCTTTGTAAGTATTTTGCTCTTTCAGAGAAGCACTTCCCAATACAAATGTACTCAAATAGCTTTGATTACAATTAATACATTAATAATTATTATAAAATACATAGGTATACAAGCAGTACATCTATACTTATATCAGAAGAGAGTGAACTCAAATTCCATCATAATAGATTGGACATGATTCAGAAGCTAATCTTTCATACATTATTGAAAAATTATGAATCTATTTTTATATAACACAGTTTGTATTTTGAAAATTTTAGTAAAATAAATTATGATCTAGAGAACTTTTTATTAGATAGAATCAGAGTACTCTAAGTGCTTCTTTTTGATAAGCTACCTTGCAAATGAGAAGTGATTAATTGAATTGTCAGGTTGCACATAAGAACCTTAATCACCTCACTCTAACACTGTTAAATACATTTTATTAGTGTAATTTTATAAGTAACATTATTACTCTTTAGGAGAGGGTCAGGAGCTTTAGATGACTTTTTAAACAGAAGTAAACGAATAATTTGAAAGAAACAGCCCCAAGAAATTCAAAAGCAATCAGTTTTATTGGTAGCTAAAGTAATTAAGAGCTTAAAGTGCTCCAACTTCTCGCTTTAGCGCCAAGTACAATCAGAATTGCTTTTACTTTGCTCTGAGGATATCAACTTGCTCAAACAGAAGGAACAGTTTAAAAGTTCTGGCTTCCAAAGAGAACTTTCTCTTCCATCTTGCCTCTCTAAAATACTTGCCCTTATCATGACAAAGCTTATGAACTTCCAGTGAATATTATTGGGAATGCTGACCAGCACAGGATTCCTTCCTTACTGCCAAGTTTTCCCCCACTGGCCCTCTGGCCTGAACGTGATGTTGCCACATCTCATGCTTTCAGATTAATAAGAAAGACAACTTGATAAAAAGTACAATTAGGAAATTGTCAGAGATGATTAAAATTGCAAACACTGGTTTTTTATTTGTGTTTGCAATTGGCCCAGTGACTGATTAGCAAGTAGTTGCCTTGACTATTTACTGAAAAATGCTTATGTTACTTGCTATTGAATGTTAGTCAAAAGTAGAAGCAATGGTGCCTAACTCACCTTTAGCCATTACCTCTGAAAGACCCACCCAGAAATCCCCTCCCACTCCTCCTTGCCCTCAAGGCCAATGGCTCTCCTTCCTGCTGGGCCACCCAAGAGAGGCAATAAGACCAACAAGGTCACCTTGCTGGGGTCTGCTCTCACTGCCAGCAGTGGACTACAGCACCATCTTGCTTAGCCCCACACAGAGCTGGGACAAGTCCTTTGCTTCTACAGCATCCTACCTGTGGCACAGCTTTCTCTTAACTATGAGAGGTGTCACTGTTCTGGAAGTTTGGCTTTATTCTGTATTATTTTCCACCACATTCCTATTAATTTAAATGTAATGGCTGTTTAACATAGAGGGATACAATATTTGTAAGTTCTTAACCACAAAACTGGCCTATGCATGCAACACTAAGGAGAGAGCAACACTTGGGAACTGCATCACCACTGGCAATCTAAGAGATCAGGTTTCTCCCTCGAGTGATGACTACTGTGTTACATATGGTAGTGAGGAATGAGAAGGACTTAGAAAGATTTCTCATTTGAAAAGATGACTAATCAACCACTTTCCAAGTTTTTTTCCTGAAAATATTGCTTACGATGTACAGGATACATTGAAGTTGTCTATTTTATGGTGGGTTGATTAAATGGTCAAAATATCAGTGGAGATTGCAATGAACTTTGAGAGAGTTGAGAAAGTTATTGTACTACAAGTATTGACCACGTAGCCTTTTTATACTTTAAAATGCACAAGTGCACTGGGAATGAAGGTTTTGAAACAAATTTACAAAAATGAAGTGGATTTTTAATTCATGGCACACTTACTATTTTTATGTGGTACTATGGCAACATGGTTATTCCAAGTAATCTATCATTAAACTCTTAGCCGCCTGTCATACCTTATTCTATTAATGACACATAATAATGGAATATTTAAATCAATAGTTCTTAAAACAAAGGATAGACTATCTTCTTGGAAAACACAAGTTTCTGATTTTAAGAACATGAACAAAGAACAAGTTTGTATCATGGCTTTTACATGTAAAATATATGCAATTCTAAGTCATATAGGCCCACAATAAAAAGCTTAGCATGCTGTTATAGAAAAAATTGTATCAATAAATCAACTGCATGTTGATTTATTTAAAGTGAGGTGTTTAGATTACATCTAACCTTATTGTATTTGTAAATGGGAATGCTAGACCATCAAAATGCTTGAGTTCCCTACAGGAATTGAATGTGGCTATAAAACCAGAGGTTGAGTTGAAGATGGTGACACATTTTTGTTCATAAAAATCTATCTACCATGCATTAAACATACAAGATTTTAAATTTCCAGAAATTAAGGCAAATAGAAGTTCTCTGTGAATCATTGAAAGTAAATGCATTTATTTTTTCTTTAAGTCCTTGTCTCCCAGACAAAGAGATATGTAGGTAGCTTTTCTGGAAAACCTTGTTTCCTTAATCAGTCATATTCCATGTCAAGGCAACTTTGTATAGGTGACGTTACTTGTACTGCCATCTCAATACTGCACTGGGATATTCATTATCCCAGCTTCCTGATAACTTACTTTTCACGCATCTAAGCCTTCTAATGTATTATCACTTCTGAAATATCAGTCACATTCTTCATGATCAAAACTAAAAAACAAAAAGCAAATGTTTGTTCAGAGTCCCCCTCCCCCTTGCTGGTACCCCAGCGCTGAAATGGACCTGCACCCCAGCGGTACCTCTGTGTGGATGTACAAATTAATGAGCTGCTAATGCCCAAACAGCGCCAGATCCCGACTTCTGATTGGCTGCAATCTGGTCATTAAAGAGAGGCAATTAATGCCAGATTGCACACACAATGCTAACAAACAAACAAACAAAACAACCCCAAACCTGCTTTTCTCCTGCCACAAACGGCAAAACAACAATACTGACATAACGGCAGCGTTCAAAGGACAGTTGCAGCTCTGCAGCAGCACCTCAGTTAATGAGTGTATAGAAAAGAATTTATCTGAAGAAGAAGAAAGTGAAACTCAACAGCCTTTCAGGCACATGAAACCAGCTTGGAGAAAACTCGGAGACGGTGGCAGCTACTTAAGAAGAAAATTCAGCTGAAAATAAATGTACAAAGAGTTTGGTTCAAAATTTCAGCAATGTGTTTTTTCCTTGTCACATTGCTCAGATAGTGAATAGTGTTAAAAGCTAGAATGCAGATTTCCCCAACTAATCGTTATATGAGTGATCATGACCATATTTTATTGCTTAAGTTTTCTGGCAGTACCTGTAATTTCAGTCACGACGAACTAATATGACTTCTTTGAAATGTCATGTATGCTTCTCCATGGATTTTGTTAGAATTTTATATTATTATATAGCCACTTTCAATGGCAGCAAATAGCTTAAAATGCTTTGTTGAGAAAATATCAACAGCAGTAACTAGAATATTATTAGCATAAGCAACAAATTAATTTCCATCAACCAAGCACATTCTTTTTTTTCTTTAATTGATGGCTTATGATAAAAGGTGTCTCCACTGAATTAAGCTCTTAACTAGCTTGTTCAATGACTAGGGTGACTCACCATGCTAAAATATCTGAAAGCAAACTTATTTTACAAGGATACTAAGAATAAATACAATAAACTTTGAGACAAAGCACAGTTGTCAGGTTCTTAGTATGCAATGCAAAACTGTAATATTCTATGTAGTGCTTTAGTTTTCTAATAAGTCATTCTGATAAGGTTAACACTTCAACATAGCAAAACATACAAATACGAACACCCAAAGATGAAAATTACTTTGCTTATGTCGCAGTATTAGAATTTTATTTGCTAAAGGGTGAAAACAGATTTTCAAAATTCACAGTTAACTTAAAACAATAGTTTTAAACCTTTTATTCCTAGCCCTGGTTGCCTTCAGGAAGGAAAGAACATCTGGTTATTTAAGGAACACAATATGTTCACATTTTCTATGACTTTTGTTTCTAATTGGTTTTTTTAATTTTTTTTTTTATTTGAACAACTCTAGTTAGAACTATGTTTTTTAATCACTTTATATTTTTCCACTGCCCTATCTCCGTATCTCTACTTCTTAATTTCACAGCCTTTGCTTTGAAAATTAACAGTGCTCCGTGGTTTTGATAAGGAAAAAAAATGAAGAAAATGAGCCACTCATGGTGTATTAAATATGCAGACACACACCTTCAGTAAATGCTTTTGGATATACATAAAAGAACTTTCCCTTATTTTTTCATTTCACATATACATACTTTTAATAGCCCATTCTTCCATAAGCAGCTCTACTTTTGTATTCAGAAGGACTGTAAGTGCATAGAAGTTACTTTAATATAAATAATTGAGGCAATTATCTGTTCAAAGATTAGAAATGTGAAACAAATACTCTGCTAAGCAGGTTAACTTATCACCCTATGCAAAGACAACAACACTGATTTGAGCTTTTCATTCCACATTTTCCTAAGAAATGGAGCTAGCCAAATGCAGAAAAAGGCTGAAATTCAATTATTCTGCATTGATCCATACTCATGCCTGTAAAATTAGTATCTCTCAGGCCCCCCCTCAGAGACAGGTGCATTAACTTGTTTTCAGCTGTTACAGTGATGTGTATTTCTCTTCTGTGGCACTGAAAAATATCATAGATGTTGTATCTAAAATGTCCTCTCATCTCAACTGCCAACTGGGGTAAGAGAGCTGCTTGCAAGCATTAGGGTTTAGTGGTTAGTGGCAAGCACTAATTACTTTCCAGTATTTGGTATTTGACATATACAAAAACACGAATTACTTTTCATATTATTTTTAATACTGGATAATACTAAGGCTTCTGGTAAGGTTTGATTCCACAAAAGGTCTGTAAGAAAAAAATGCCACCCCTCTTTTAAGTATAGCTTTCTGCTGACATTTAGGTTGCTCTGCTGGTGATGGCTGCAGTAAAAAGAAGCAAACAAAATGTGACGGGTTCATGAAGCCACGGTTTAGCTCTCCCGATAGACCACAACACAAATAAGGAAGAAGGAGATACCTGTTATGTCAGACCAAGGAAAGAGAAGAAATAATAGGTGTTATTACATGTGCAAACCCAGATTATCTCCAGAATTGGAAGTTACAGATGCAAAGGCCAATCAGGTCCATCTATCTACTTCATCATTTATGACAAGATTGTTCCTTAAGAACCTTTCAGTTTTATGTACATACTACCAATCTTTCTTAGTCCAAATACCCCACAACCGTCCCTGTGTAAGACTTTTTGGCATTTACCTAGCTGCAAAAATAATATGAAAGACCTGCAAGAACCTCTTTGTTCCTGGCCATGACTTCTAAACTGCATTTCTTGTCCAGCTGAGATTTAAAGCTCCAAGGAGCAGAGAGTAAGCCTCTCTCAGATATTTGGAGCAACACTAAACATTCTTGGTATGTTCAACAAATTGCTGTTGGACCATGCAACAGTCTCCCAGAGAAGAGTTCCCTGCTTTCAGATATTAAAACCCAAGTGAAATCTTGGAAGAAATGCCACACAGAACAATTCAGACCTGGCTAAGGAGAGATAAAATTGCAGTGAACCAAATGTAATTTCCTATTAGAAACCAGAAGCTGGTGATGGAGAAATGCACAGCAAAACATCAAAGAAGAAAGAAAAATCATTAAGCACTGAATTTGCTAATCACCACTTACAAGTTACACTATTAACTAAAATCTCTTTGTCATTTTTTCCAATCTCCTTTTATCTGGAATAAGGGCAAACTGAATTATTGTCATGCAGATAGCAAAAAAAAAAAGGTATTATAATTTTTTCACTTATATTGGTATAAATCTGTGCACCAACTTAGACTCCTACAGCACCTATGATGCCTTGTTGAGTCTTCCCTTTCCTTCCATGGAATGAAAAATTTTGACAGACTTGGAAATTTTTTATGTGTATAGAATACCAAGACTTCTATTACAGAAATATGGAAAAAGGTGGATTGAACAAACACAAAAAATGAATTGAACAAACAGACACATATGGGAGACTTAAAATCATACCTAGGAAAATATAAGAAACAGGTACTCAAGTCATAGTCTTGAAAATATATTTCTTTCTCAGACCAGGAGTTATTTTTTATTTTGGAACGATCCTCTAGAACATTTTTACTTCCTGACTGTAAGAAGGCCTGATCTCTTTATGGAGTCTCAACCCAAAGACCCAACATAAAATAAAAGGTGACTGAAATCCCTTAGGTCTCTTCATTCTTTGGGAATCACAGTGTCCTAACCTTCACAGTATTTCCCAAGCAGATAAGTGTAGCTCAGAAATGAGGAACAATTGCAATTTATCATATTTAAATTGACAAAGCAACGACCACTCTTTGCATCAAAGAGCTTTAAGTTCTCAGTCACCTGAGTGAAGGGAGAACTACATGAAAGACATAGTAGGAACTACATCCAGTATTTTTCTGAAAGGTGTTCAAGGCACACCTGAGAATGTTAATTAATAGAACACCAGGCCTTATGAGCCTGACAACTTCCTTCTGTTGGAGACAAGAACATAAGGAGTGGAATAGTGATCAAGCCTCTTTCGTGGGGAAGTTGGTGGTTTATTTTTGCCCCCTTCAACTGATATCTTGTACACTGCCTAGTGTGTTTTGGAGGACAGCTGAATAATTAGTAATTACTTTATCTTTTAACATATCTTGTTCAATAAATGACAGATTACATATTGAATTCAGTTTGACATCTTAGCAAAATTTTCCTCCTGCTGTATCTTCTAAAAAATATTTCTATCTTATTTTGCTAAGAAAGTACATAAATAAATGCTGGGCAGTCTGATTTCATAGACTGCTGCCAAAATTTTAAGAAAGATTCCTGACATCTAACGTTAGAAACTTTCTTACATACTGAACATGATACACTTTACTTCTCATCATGAAAGAAATCTTTCTGCCTGAGAGGAATGAAGAAAGCAGCTGTAAGGATGCAGACTTCTGCAAAAAACTGATATAGAAAAAACAAAGAGACAATTTTTTTCTTAATCCATAAGAGTGTAAACACTGGTACTGAATGAAATTTTGCAGAAGGCAGTCAGAGTGCAGAAGTGATGAATTTTTTGCTTTCAAAGATGTTGTGCATCAATAAGATGAGGGAAATCAGACTTTACACTGGCAACCTACTAATGGGACGTGTACAAAGACAGTTCAAAACCAGCAGCACAAATTCTGCTATCTGCCAAAGATCTGAGTATGCAAAGATTACAGTGTATAGCTTCAGCTCAAGCACTTTATCCACTACACTCTGGGTGACTCCTGTATATTTTACCCACACACATACATATGCCATTCTAAAACAGCAAGAGGTTTGCTTTTTTTATAGATGAGTATATCAGAAACTGTATGCTAGTAATATGTGATATAACATTTATGAATTTTATTCACATTTTATTCATGTCAATCTTTACAGGCTGTAACACCAAAATCTTGTTTTTAGTTGAAAACCATCACATAACTATGTGTAGTAGTGCTTTAAGGATTAACAGTGATTAATCTGCAGAAATCCCATGAAAAAGGTCTTTCAGATAAAATTGCATGATCGTTTCCATACAGCTTACTAGGTTTTATATAGTAACACTGCCATTTCCCTCAAAAGTATACTTTACCATGAAAGATGACTGTGCTGAATACCAAGCAAAGTAATTTTAAAGAGCATAAACATCTGCAGTTACCAGAGGTACTGGATAACTCCAGCAAAGTGTCCTTTAAACCGTGAAGGAACTGTTTTCTACTCTGTCACGAACTCTCTCTTTCAGTTCTTTTGTTAGGTAAGAAGAAACTTGAAACTATCATTTAGTTCCCAAAATGTAGGTTGTTATTAACTTCACAGCATTTAGAACATTTTATGACAGTTATTTATTTCCTGTGTTTACAGAGCAAGCAATCTCACCTTTGGATCTCGGAGAAAAAGTGCTCTTAGGATAAGGGAGTGAACATCTCCAATGGGTGGATAATGCATCAGAAGTCCCAAACAGGTCTGATAATTACTTGAAATCACTACAATGAAAATGAAAAAAAAAAAAAGAGAGAGGGAGAAAAAATATTACTATCTTATTTTGATATTCCAGTATTACCTTTTGCAGTAAATTCATTACAGTTCAGGTTCAGTTGCCTTTTCCCACACGGTCTCTTAGAACTCAAGCAGTGCTGAGAGTAAAAGAAGATATTATATAATCAAGCTTCGTGACTACACTTGGTCCAATATAATTATGAAAAATGCTAAACCTATGACTTTGTCATAGACATTCATGTTAGCTCCAGATTTAGATGCCTAAGGCACCCAAATGTGCACCTGATGCCTGCCTGAGTCAGTGGAAGTCAGGGCAATACAGTCAGTGGAGCCCAAAGAACTAGTCCTACACTCTGAAATGTACACTGACTTTTCAGATATCAGATGTCTACAGACATCTAAATTTAAGTATGATAATTTGTGGCTATGGCTTTATGATAACTTTGCCCCACTCTGACAAGTCTTTGCTGAAATACCTTATCTTTTATGTTGTTCTTATATACATATGTACACACACACACACACACACACCTCCCTCATATACATACACATACGTAAAATTATGTCCACAACTCCTTGTTTCCTCATAAATCAGAAACTTCACAAAATGATCAGGAAAAAGGGAAAAGACTATATTTTGATTTCATAAATAATTAAAAATATATAATACCATTAACTTTCTGGGAGTTTTTTTCATTTCTTCAGGAAGTTTTTAATTTTGTTCTAATTCTGCTTGATTTTATCTGAATCTACGTAAGTATACTCTATGGCTCTTTGCTTGTTGTTGTCATCTTCTAGTTTTTGTTTGGTTCCCCCCCCCCCAAATCAATCTCATTATGAGTGCAATTATTAAAGACATATTTTCAAGCAGGTCTATGTAAACTACTTCATTTCTTTTCCACCATCTAAATCCAGGCAATCCATCTGCCACAGCTGTCAAAGCAATGCCTGTTAATGATGCTTCCACTGCAACATGAACACAGCCTTCAACAATAGTAATTGTAAATAAATTTCTAACAAACTTTCCTATTCTGAGAACTTTAGCTATAGTACAAATACTTTTAATTAATCAGGGGCATTGCAAACAAAATTATTTTGAATCAATAAAAGGCAAAATAAAGGACAATTTTGCAGACAGAAAAATTTAAATGTTTTATTTTATTCTTTCATGTGAATAAGCCTCATATCCTCCTGCACCTTACCTCCTTCAACAAGAGGATTATGGGGAAAAGATGCAGGACTGGGCAAAATGAATAATTATAATCTGTGTAAGGAACCACTTTATCATCTTCATTTCCGTTGCTGATCCGACAGCTTGTAATTTCATACATCTGCTTTCATTTGTAAAGCACTCACTTATCCTACTCATTCTTTATCTGTTCTGCCTGTTCTTTTTCCTAGCCTTTGTTTTTCTTGTTCATATTCAGGTACCTGCTTTTTCTTCTTGAAGTCGCAAAGCTGGCATAATGAACACAATACAATGGGCTCCGTCAGAGTTCTTTCAGAGTATAATACGAGCACCACATAGTACATACCTAATCAAACTCTCATATGTAAATCAAATTTAAGATGCTGAACTGCAGTTACGATCATGATGCCTTTTAACCAAATAAAACCAGTGAATATTGATATTAAATGCTGAATAGTTTTATAAATAGTAGATAGTAAGACCAATGTATTTCTCTTTTGAACAGATCAGTATGTGTTCTATTCAGATATGTAAAATGGATTAAAAATATCCTTTCTTTATTTTTCCTGGGAGAGTTCTTTGCCTCTTGTTTAGAGGCATAGAGAAAATAAATATTAAAAAACCTAATTTATTTTAATGGTGCAGACTTGACCCCTGACAAAAAAACCTTGTTATCTAAAGAAAGTTGAAAACTCCAGCACTATAGAGAGCAAGACTGGATAACATATATATATATATATATATATATAAAATCTTTAGGGTTTTCCCCTCATATTCAGCTGCTTCCTTTTCATGTAGAAATCTTTACAGAAGAGAATACTGTTGCCAGTGCTCTATTTGCTGGGGAATGCTGTGTTTCCTGAAACACCTCTTGTTTCAGAGTGATCCGTGCTGCCCATGACCTGGCAAGTGTGCTCACAGCCCAGAATGCCAACACTATCCTGGGCTGCATCAAAAGCAGCAAGACCAGCAGGTCAAGGGAGGTGATTCTCCCCTTTTACTCTGCTCTTGTGAGTCCCCACATCCAGATCTGGGGCCCCCAACATAAGAAGGATGCGGACTGGCTAGAGCAAGTCCAGAGGAGGGCCACGAAGGTGATCAAAGAGCTGAAACACCTCTCCAATGCAGACAGTGTGAGAGATTTGGGGCTGTTCAGCCTGGAGCAGAGAAGGCTCCAGGGAGACCTCATTGTGGTCTTTCGACATATTAAGAGGGCTGTAAGAAACACAGAGATAGTCTTTACCAGGGCCTGTAGTGAAATGACAAGGACCAACAGTTTTAAACTGAAAGAGGATAGATTTAGACTGGACATAAGAAAGAAATTCTTTACTGTGAGGGTGGTGAGGCACTGGATGGAACAGGTTGCCCAGAGAAGCCATGGATGTCCCTGCCCCGCATTCAGTGATGAAGTATCTTACGTTGTGTCCAGCTGCCTTGTAAAAAAGCTTGGTGTTTCTTTACCTGTGTTTTTCCTTCACTCACTGGTTTAGTGAGAGTCGCATCTGGATCCAACTGCTATTACAAACCACAAGTTCTCTCTTCCCCAAAGAAGAATGCTACCGCTATTTCTAGGGAAAGTGAGCAGAGAAACTCCTCTACACAGAGAAAACAATCTTACTGTCCTTTGATAAATATTTGTTACTCAGTGCCCAGAGGAACATCAAATTGCTTTGTCCCTTTTGCTTTAAAAGAGACTTACATTTCTCTGTTGGTCCAATAACCATTCCTGAATACAAGCAGCAATAATAATAGGAAACCTGAAAACTCACTGTACTGTCCTCAACAAAGTCCTAATTTTCTGACACATGTAATTTCTTAAGAGTTAAATGTTTGGTGTCACTGATCCTGTATCCAGATGACTTCCTAAGTCTGGAAGGGTGGGACTACTTCCCCCTGCTGCTTTATCCATGGCCACGTCCTCTTTAGTAGGCCATAAACTGAGTTAAACATGGATAATATGAACATCTTGCACTATAACAAAAATAACCAATCAGTTCCTATAAGAAGACATTGTGGCTTCTTATTTCCCTCAAAATATTCAGAGCGCTTTTAGATATAAAAACTATTTTCTAAAAATGGCCATACCTAGTCTTCAAGTGGAAACATGATAAAAATACACTTATTCTAACACTGATCAGTCAAAATTAGCTCCTGGTGCAATACTGACATTAGTCTACTATGCAAAGTACAGACAGGTCTTCCAGTTTGTTCATTCTTGTCCTTCTTAAATGGAAATATAAAAAATACATCTAGTTTTGCACTACATCCTTCCTTCTATTCTGATTTCATCAACAACTGCAGGTATATCCACAATGGTGAAACAAAAGTAAATATCCACGCTTCTCATTCAACAGATTAAAAAAAAATATTTTTTGCATTAATTTTTCCAAAGAAACACAGGAAATAATTTATTAAAACTCACAGATACTCTGGCACACAACCCTATACTTGGCTTGTGAGGATTATCACTCTACAAAGCTCTGCTTGGATACCGATTTTAAACTGAACAGAGCAGTTTAGAGCATGGCTGTGTACATGATTACGTATCTTTAATCTCTAAAATATATAAACAATAATCTGATAATCTAAATTCTCAAGGAGAATTGAATAATACATTGTTTGAGTAACAGAGGATTTCAAAACTAAAACCAAAATGAAAAATATAGGAGAAATACCACTTTCTTAAAATCATGTCTTTGAGAGACATGTCTTTAATAGAGCACAGAAAAAAATTCCATCAATTCCCAAACCAGCAACTTCTCATCCATTCCTGACTGTGTTGATATGAAAGAATCTGCATAATTTCTAAACTTTCAAATGCTTTTAGTACCGTATTATTATAATTGCCTGTTTTTAACACTTTTATAACATAATATCTTAGGAACTCTATTATTGTTCCTGTTGTTCCAAGGTTTTTAAACTAAAAATTTCCTGGTGGTTTATTTAAATATGACTATCACGATTGGATGACTTGAGCTTATGTTTCCTTTCATCAGCTTTTATAAACTTATTTTATTTGAAAATGAGTTAAAAATTACTACAACACAACTTTGAACTCTGTTCAAAGCTCAAATATTATTAGAAATAAAAAAAATGAGGAAAAATGGAAAACTTTTCTATTACAGATACACAGGAAAAACTTTATCAAATCAAAAACTTTAGATATAGCCATAGTTTAAGCTTGACTTTGGAAATATATTCAACTTTACAGTATTTATGACTGAATATTTTGCTTCACCATTCTAGAGTAACTACCTAAGTCGAGCTATAGAACAAGAAGTTACTTATAACAGAAACAGTGTATGAAGTATTAGCTGTTCCGATGAGATGACCTGGCCTCTCATTTTGGCAAATGTACTCCACTGTAATGCTATTTACTACTCTATTTACTAAGCCTGGGGAGTTCAGAGAAAAAAGAGAGACTGATTTCATACTAATGCCCAGAACACATTTTTAGCTCACATTTTAATTAACTCATACTGATACTTGTACATGAGCACCACAAATCAAAAGAAAATAAACCCAGAACTTTCCTTCCCCAAGAACAGAGAGGGTTCTTACAAGCACAGTTCTGACATGCTTTTTTTTAAAAGACAAATAATGATGCAAAATAAAATACTGACTTTAAGACACATTCTTACACGCCTATTCACTACATAGCTCTACCAAAAATTTTAAGATTGCTTCAGTTTACTGCACATAAAGAAGCAAGATCTAAATTGTAAAACATAATGACCTGCAATCAGACCATCCTGAAACAGCAGTATTAATTTTGAAACTTCTGAACAGAATTAAATGTCCACTTCTTTGAGAGGAATGAAAGGTAGTTCTATATGCTGCACGTTTATTAAAAAGTAATTAAAAAACACATGAAGGCAGGCAATAGAATGACATGTACATTTAAAGTACCACGTTATATTTTCAAGACTGGGCCCTAAAATAGGAACCACAGATGTTGGAAACTTCCTGTGTCCTAGAATACAAAATTGTGTCAAATATGTGACCTTGTTATAACCTAAAGCTTACAGATGGTATATACTTCACTCTGAATAGCAGGTTATAGAATTCATATACTTAATGACAGCCACGCATCTTGTTGCAAAAGGCACACTTTGTTGTGTCAGTCGCATACAGAATTTTTTGCAGAATACAATGGGACAGAAATAAATGCCTCAATTAATCATTATGTAGCCTTTTCCTCACATTCACGGTTATATAAGCTAACAATTTCTTGTTTGTCGCAACTTGATATATTTATTGATCATCACTAAACTAGAAGAACTCACCTGTACACATATTTCAGGTGTACAAAAATAAAATAAATTGTAATTTTTTATAGATGCCATTCTTGTATAGAATAAACATATTTTGTAATTGTTACTCATCTTTGCATTTTCTTCAAGATATATCTTAAAAAATTATCAGTCATTGTCTTGTGCATTTTCGCCTTTCTCACGGGGGAACAGCATAAAAATATTTCTGGTGTCACAAGGAGGTTTTATTCAATTCATCAGCTTGGTCGCAAGGTGGAGCTCTATACATACCTGTATCACTTACAGCACATAAAACCTGCAGCTCCATATAAAAACACAGAACTACTCAGAAAACAAACCTGCATTTAACTCCAAGACAGTTTGTTTCATAAATACAGCAGGCCATGCCTGATAATAAATAGCTCCTCTCCTAGTATTTGGAACAATTTTCAGTATGTTAAAAAAGTCCCAATGAAATTTAGCATTTTTTTCAAGTTCTCTTTTTCTTTTAAAGAATAAGTTTGCATTCTTTTTTAAAAAAATTGTAAGATAGTTGATACTTACAGGCATCTCTGATATATAACAACATGGCTACAAAAATGTAGTCAACTAAATTCAAGGTGATACTGTCAGCAAATAGGGCATCCCAGACAACCAGAAGGTCCTGAAGTGGGAATTCACGTCCAAACAGGAGTCTTACCCATCGCCTGAAAAAAAGTGAAAAGTTGGAATTTGTATTTCTTCATTTACCGAGTATGATAAAGTCACTACATATATCCCAGGATCAACTACAATCCAAAACATTTAACTGGAAAATTTTGCAAAGCATCAAGATCTGTGATAACCACTTAACTAATTGTATTTGTGGAAATGTTACTGCATCTACATCAAAGAAATTATATATTACAGACTATAGAAGCTTGACTGACTAATAAAATTATGTGGACATATCAATCCCATATACCAGATATTTAAGCATTTAATGTGATAGTGATCTAAGATGAAAGGGAGAAAATGTTATGCAAGAATAGCCTGGAACAGGTAAAACAGGAGGGTGAAGCCAGTGGTTTGTTTATGAGAGGCCCTGAAAAGCCCAGTGAAGCGAAAGCCAGTTCAGAAGCAGATGCCAAACAGTAGTTAAAATGGACCAGGTCACACGTACTGTGAAGGGGCTTATTCCCTGTTATGGATGACAGTATTTGCAGCTCCATGTAAAATATGCTATGGATGCTATTTCCATTAAATCTAATTCAAATCTTTACCAGATTTAGTGATAATCTGCATGTAGACTATACCGTTAATTCCTGTTCATCTTTGTGCTGTTTTCATACCTAGCAAAATGTGAAAATCTGTCTTATTAAATGCAATATTTGCTTGAGGCTGGAAGCTTGAGAGGTAGTAGAACAAAATTGTTTCTCTAGATTTCTCATTTCTAGTTCTTATGCTGACTTACTTGGTGACCTCAGGAAAGGCACTTCGCTTCCCCTCCCTTCCCTATTCCAGAACAGACCCACTAGCTTTGTACCTTTTTACGTAGGATTATCTAAGGTCACATTTGAAAGAGCTGAAGAATAGTTAGTAACATTAATCCTGAAATAGTCATTATGAAATGGACTTAAAAATAATGTGTTACATTTTTAGCTGGGATATGCAAATAGCTACGCATGTGGAATCTGTTTACTCAGTGGCAAGAAAAGATTGATTGCAAATTTCTGCTAAGCAAATTAAGTCATTCTTTAAAACTCACAAAAAAATTTAAAAAGGCAACTTTTCTTCTTCAAGATTAGTTTCACTCATAAGAATTCCGGTTTAACCACTTTTGGTCCATAACTCATTACTGGTTTAAGGCATCTGGGGTTTTTTGACTGGTATGGTTTTTTTGTGATTCCAGTAATAAAAGTTCATTTTTAGACAAATGAATTCCAACACACCACTTCAGCATAAGCTTTGAAGATAGTAACAATCTGTGAAAAAAACCCAGATTAATTTCTTATAAAAGAAATTCAAAGGGACTGTTTTGTGAGTCAAAGTTTTGTTCACTAAACTTTTATTCTTCTTGCCACTGGAACCATATGTACAATCCGCAAAAATATCCACGCACAGATTTAGAGATCACTACATAGTTCCTTGCAAGACATGTTCCCTTTTAAAAGTGAAAATATGTGATTTCAAAAGGCAGTGTCATCTCATTCTCATATCAAACATTTATGTTCTAAGGCCTTGTAAATTTTATGTTAGCACAGTAATTATAAAAGTCCCAATATTAGCTACAACAAAACACAAACTCTGTGTATTTCCCTGTCTGATCAAGCCCCTTTCCTATGAGGACTTATTTTCAGGCCTCAGAAAGGAATCAGTCAGAGGAACTGTTACACAAAAGCAAGGCTTAGCTGGTGCATTTCATACCATGCCTGTTCTATCTAAGGCATTTTGCCACATAGTGGCACGTAACCCTGCAGTGCCTTGCCTACAGGAGACTATTATCCTATGGTGACACAAACATTACCCAAACTCCATGTGAAGCCTATTACTTGCATTAACAACTCCTCCCACCTGTAAACCCACAACTTTCAAGTTACACAAACTGTTAGGCAAGAAAATTCAGCTAAGCTTGAAGCATTTGAACTGACTTTGCTTGCAACTACCGAACTCTCATTCAGATGCCTTGCTAAGAATCTAATACATTTCAAGGGAAAAAATACACCACGGTGTAATGGGATTTGTTATTAGTCTTTTATTAGAAATCTCTTTTGCTTCTTTACTACTTCATTATGCAGTGTTAATCGTTTGTAGATGCAGGTTTATTCTGCTCAAGCAGAAGTCATTCCTTTTTTTCTCCTGCTTTTATATTTTCTCCTGGGAAAATTAAATCTCATTCCCCAGAGGTATCATGTTTCACAGATGTAGACTGCTGAAGAACAACTGGACTTTCTTTAGCAACCATAATATTACTGTTAATTTACATAGCCTTTGTGTCTTAAAGGGAGTAAAGCAATTCATACTGTTGTAAATGCATATATACTAACTGCTCTCTTTTTTTTTTCAGCAACGTTTAGCTCACAGCACCTATAAACCTAGGACCCTATTGCCTCTGAACCATGCTACCATATGGCAGGACTTACTCAGTTTTTATATTCATAAAAAGGATCTTCATTCCTTAACTAAATGTCCACACTGAAAAGCTGTCTTTCAAACTAAAACATTTTTATTGCTTTGACAAATATTTGCAAAGAGAATTTAAGACACACTTAATAACTGACTTGGACATGATAAACTTTTTTTTTTTTTTTTGAGACGGCTGTCTGTGTTTTAATTATTGTTCTGTCCTGTTAATCTTGCCTTACATCTGTTACACCTGCAGCCTGTGAGGCTCACAATAGTATACCTTTTATCACATGCAGTAACACAATAATTCATATTTTACCAGGCACATTTAGCAATTAAAATCCACAAAAAACCCCCAGATTCTTTAAAGGCATAATACACCAAGGTACTACTACCTACATTGTAGAATATGTAATTGTATCTTCCACTTATGATTCCTATATAATTAAACCAGTATTCTCAAGAGATCAGTAATTACTAGCAATAGATAACGATTCATTAATGACCTTACAATATAGGGAAAGCAGGAGAAAACTGTTCTCTAGTAAAGCCATTAAATAAGGCAATGATCCAGCTTTACCAGTTTTAACTAACACCACAACCATTTTGACTGAGATTTACAGGACAATTCTCCAAGCATCAGAATTTAAACTTATGTGTTCCACATATTTAGTTGCTTATCTTTTCAGCCGTCTTGGAAGGTAGAGAATTCTTTAAAAAAAAAATAAATTAAATAAGCCCAAGGAATGGTTACAGATGAGGCAAAACAAACACTTCAGGAGTGTTTATGAGGCAAAACCAACACAATGAATAAGAATAAGAAAAACACCTGTAACACCAGGAAAAGGGAAAACATGAGTCTGAAGCTACTTCTAAATGACTTCATCTAGGAGTTACAATTTGACAAAAAGGTGCCTAAAAATTCTACTTGTTAAGAGCTTTTTTTCAGTCATTTATACATTTGATAAACTCAATCTTCAGAATGATTCCACTCCAAGCATCTGCTCAAGGCTTGATTTTTTTCATTCATTGATACTATTAATTAGAAAAAGGCCAAAAAAATTCTGCTCGTGCTTAACTTCTTCTTTTCTACAAGCATTTCGCTAAGGTCTAGAATCAAAACAACAAGGTCTCTGGTATTTTCCTTTTGCTGTGCATATAAAAAAAAAAAAAGCTCAAATTTGGTAATTCCTTAGTTGACCTAAACACAGCAGAATGCAGATTTCCACAAATCATGTTCTGTTTCTTCCTAACTCTTCCCACCAGCCCAAGAATGCATCCGCCATCCCGTCCATCCCAGCTATACCCTCCTTCCTGTGTGGGAAGGATGTATGTATCATCTCCTGCAATGCCTAGTGCCACTTAGAGGACGTGATAGTGCCGGATGCTGTTCTTCTGGTTTCCAATACTTGCAAGACTCACTAGTAGGAGCCTTTCAGAGAAATGGAGGGTCAGTAGGATTTTTCAGGATGCAATTTCATTTTCAGTTCAAGTTTCGCTGCTTTTTTTTCTTAGAGAAGAAAATTATTTAAATGGACTGTGAGTATTGAAAAGAACACCATCTTATCAAAACTAAGCCCTCAGAAGCTGAGAAATGCCAAAATTAACATCAGTTGTTTACTGAATGAGAAAATGATATGTAAACTCTGTCTCTTTAAACTCTGTCATGAATTATGTTCAAGCAAACATTTGTAGCCAGTGCAATTTACTATGTAAAGTCATGGTCAATAATTTAGGAGAAAGGGTAGACAGACTTGAGCTGTGATCTGCTTGTTCAAAAATAAAACACGGAAAAAGGATAAAGAGCGACATTTGTATAGTAAGTTCAAAAGAACTTAAAAAATTAGACAGAAGATTAAAACTTTAATAGTTCAATGCCAGCCAGTAAGCACTACTCTGGGTAGTCTTGATGCCTGAACTATTATTTTGGGCATCTATGTTTCTAACCTATACCGAGTGAGCTGCAGATGAAGAAGGCTGCATACCACTGTGGCTGTCCTCCTGCAGAGGTACCCAGCAGCAGGCAGGGCTAATGCAGCATCTAAGAATAAGGAGATCTGTAAATACACAGCAAAAGCACCCTCAAAATCCTCCCAGATTCGGTAGTTGCATGAGGAAGTCAGAGGGAAGACAGGCAAGTTCAATCAGAGCATGTGTAAGATAGTTCACTTTCTTTTAATGACATGAAGGAGACCAATCAAGACAAGCTTTAGCAACATTCCAGCTTAGACCTGTTACACAGTCCATTTCTCCAGTGCTCTGTCTCCTTTCTTAATAAATCTTGTTCTTATTTAGTCTCTCGTGGCTTTATACAGTTCAGGATTTTGTACTGAATATCCTAAAGAGATTAATAAAACCTTAAAATGATACAAGACAGAGAAGGAAACATACCCGAAGTATAATCACAATGTGTTCTTTCAGCTACTGTTCTACAAGGCTCTTGTGGAAGGGCAGTACTGCTTATGGTACATGAGGAACTCTTAATGATCACAGATGAGAAGAAAGGCAAAACAGCGAAGTCTAACAATTAACAAAATGGCATTTCTAAGATAAACAAAACCTTATTAAAATCCAATATTTTGTCAGAGCAGAAAGAAGCATGTGAAATCCCAATAAAGCCAAAAAAAGTGGTACAAGAAGTTATGTGGGAAGCTCACCAGACTTTCAGGGATTTCCAGAGACTTCTAATGTGTTCAATCTAAACACTGAGAATTTTAAACACAGCATAC
Organism: Pachyramphus minor; assembly: GCA_013397135.1. Taxonomy (NCBI): domain Eukaryota; kingdom Metazoa; phylum Chordata; class Aves; order Passeriformes; family Tyrannidae; genus Pachyramphus; species Pachyramphus minor. The sequence continues at coordinate 81,153 of VYXB01000867.1, read as the reverse complement.
CCTCATAGGCACACCACCCATAAATGATGTACAGTGTGATATTGTTACAGCATATGCTCCATTTTTTGCCTTAATCTACTTAACTTGTGAAGGGAATGAAAACAGACATCTTGCTAGAAGATGTGTTTACTTCAACCATAAATTCAAATGTTAATTCTGGATTTATTAGATAAAATTATGTGGCCTTTGTCATTTGAGAAGGCAGACAAGATGATCAGATTTTCCTCAGGCTGTAAAACATTTAAATATTATAGATTTCTACCACATTGTATCCTGCAGCGTATGCTGATTGTAAAAAGTGTGTGTGATAAGGAGGAAGAAAGTGTGTGCCAGCATCTAACACATCGTTCTGCTTCTCCTTAGACTGAGAGATAATAACTAGTATATAAAAAGATTCTTTTTATGTATGTCTGCCTTATCTGTTTAAGTAATTTCAGAGTTGTATTTGGACTACTATTCTGCTAGAGAATGACATACAAGCTTCCTTGTGACTGTGATCTAGGTGGGATTGTCCTGTCCTGGACTTCCATGAAGGTTGTTCACTTCATCCAGTTCCTCCCATATTGGCTGCATGAAGATTTGGTGGATCATAGCACCGAGTACAGGAATCATGGCCCTACTGCTGGGTGGATAACTGGTTTCCTTTTTCTGTTTCAAATGCTGTTTGGTTTGTGGTTGCATCCATTCAGTTTTAAGTTTCACACAGTTATATTAAAAACCCTTCAACTTTAAAAATTATGATAATATCCACAAGCTTTCTGTTCCACAGCTTAGACACTGGGGTCTTAACACAAAGATAAAAATTATGGTGCTTGAAAACAATTCAAATGAAAATGAAATTAGACACTTATATTATGGATTATACGGGTTTCAAACTACCATAAGTTTTCCTGTCAGAAAAGAAGTATTTAAAATTAAAGAATAATGATAATAAACACCCATTTAGCAATATAAATATACTCAAAATTAGGCTAAGTGGTGAAAAAGAATGTTGTATAAATTTTGTTGACTTCTTTCCACTTGGGAAAAAGATTTTGATTTGCCCTATTGAAACTTCCTCATACTCTACATATCTGAACTTTTTTATAGTAATCACTTTATCAAACACATACCTTGAAGTTTATTTTTACTAATAAGTGACATGATCATCTAGTTGTTATGTAGATTATTTCCTTTCTTATTTGGTTTCTTTAAGATTACTGGCAAAGATTATCCAGTTTTGCATTTAAGAAAAATTCTCCAGGTGTTCTGAAAATTCTGTGCATTTCCCTATTAATGAAGGTTTTTAGTTCTAAAAAATGAATTCCTAATAATCAGCTGTTTTTTCTTATTGTAATTTACCCTTCTCTGCAAAAGCACTTACTGCTGATTTAAGCCAGACCAATTCTAACATACTCAGTAGCAGAAATGCGCTTAATGAAAAAAAGTCACTCCTATCCTCAAAAAGGTTAAGAAGGACCCAAGAAACTACAGGCCAGTCAGCCTAACCTTGATCTCTGGAAAGATGATGAAGCAACTAATCCTGAAAACCATTTCCAGGCACATGAAGAAAATCATTAGGAGTGGTCAGCAAGCAGCTTTTCTGCAACACTAAAAATTTCAAAAAACAGAGCTAGGAACTTGAATCTCTTGAGAAAACAGAAAGAGGTTTCCTAATTTTTCAGCAGGACAGATGGGAGAAATTGGACCTCAAGGAGGAAGTTTATATTGTGGATGTCACTCTAAGTGATCAGAGACTTCCACTGAATGTAGCATTCAGTTTAAAGAGACTCTGAAGGGGGAGAAAACTACACTCTTCCGTTTCTTTTCCATTCCTCTTAAACATTACAAATGAAAACACTTTCAATTTAGTATTTTACATACACAACACTTTATAAAGGCTTAGTAATTAACAGCTATTACAAGCATTGCACTGACATTGCTAGACTATGTTTGCAGTAAATACAATATCCAGTTACCGGACTACAATAATTTAGTGACCATTTCTTAGCGTGCAGGGTGGAAAAAACTGTTGTACTCCAGTAGTTACCTACAGAAATAATGATTATAATAGAATAGCTAACATACTTTCATTCATTGCTAAATTTTTTAAAGGACAGACATTTGTAATGATTTTTTAAAAAGATGAGTCAAGTTGACAACAGATATCACAGATCAAAGCTGAGGTACCCATTTTCTATGTGTTGGCCAAAATACAGAGGTTGCAACATGAAGGGTCTAGCGGTTATACCGTGACTCATTTACAAGTTATCTGAGCTAAACTGTGCTTTTATTCGAAGGAAGAATATTGCTATTTTTTCTTTAAAACAACTAAATTTAAACAGCTGAGATTTAAAAAGCAAGGATCAGCATGATAAAATTATGGTGACAAATCAGAATGAAGAGGGGACTGCTACATTTTACTGGAAAAAACCCTTTAAAGCCAATGATAAACACGCCTAAAGTGCACGGAGTATGGGACTTCATCTCTGACACGTATCTAAATCTCTAATAAAATGACCAATAACTGCACTCATAAGAGAAAAATGTAAAAACCTGAAGGTGTACCTACTGAATTCTTGCTGCTCTTTGCCTCTGTGCAATTAAAACCTACAGTCCTAAATACTGAAGATGCATGTGCATTTTGTTTTGCAAATCACTGCAGAGTAGCAAAAACATTTTATTTTTTTTCACGAAAATAATTACAGGTGAATGATTTTAAACACTGTTTGCTGCAATAAACCTATTCAAACAAAAGAGGCACTTCTAAATTAGTGAAGTTCCTACTGATATAAGCTATTAGCAATTAGGAACTCCACCCCCCAACTTTTCCATCTTTAAACAGCAATGATTAAATTTGGTTTTAAAGTGGAGAAATTATATTAGAAAAACAACTCTCAGTGTTGCAATTAAAGCACAGTTCTTAAGACGATAAAATAAATTTGCTAATAGCTTTATCCAATGATTCAAGATGTACACAGTAGGTTTAAAAGATACAACGATCCTTTTGTACAATCTCTCTTTGAAAGAGGAATCTTAAGATTTGTTCATTCTATATTGTCCAATCTTATATTGTGTTTCTACATTTCTCTGTAGAATCCACTTGGACAAGACTTAATCAAAAAGACATGTATGTTAAAATAAAAGGAAGAGAGATAATTTTAATAGCTCAAAAGTAAACAAATAAGTACTGTTAAAATATTACAAAGTTTATAATCTGTATTGGAGACTTCCCTATCATAACTAAATAAAATGTCTCTTTTGCTCATAAAAAAATTGAAATCTACAATTGAACCATCTTTCTGTTACCTTGTACAGAAATGTAAAACCAGATGAACTTTTTTTCCAGTATGCTAAGGAAAACATGTTAAAAATTTCAGGAGATTTAACTTAATTCTTCAGAAGCTATCTGCCTGTATCCAGCAATGGAACTGCTACACGTTGTAGTCAAACCAACAAGGCAACATATCTGTTGTGAATGTACCACTACCTTACCAATCCACGTTGATCTTTTTCTCCTCTCTAATCCTGTTTCTCCATCATGGGTGTTTTTTGGTGTGATAGAAAATTTAGTTGATAATAAAGACATTTTGAAGTTCCCATGGATTCCTTCTTTTTAATAACTGGTCTGTAGCAGGCCAAATTTACTCTTTTCTTTTTACAGGAACCTGCTAACAGATAAGATCAAGCCATGTAGGATCAAAGAAATTTTTAACTGCCCGCATAACTGCTTTTATTATCAGTTTATCACTTTTTGTGATTTGTTCATGTTTTTATTGTGAGAGACTTGTAGCAGGATTATATAAGACAGACCATTATATGTATTGTTAGTTTGATTTTATTTTTAGCTTGGGACTTTGTAGAAGGATTTATGAATATTTGGAATCATATGAATCAAGGGACATGTATTAACCTTCCCAGTTCTGCTTCGGAAGGCTTTAGATTTATGATGATTTGGCTAAAATTTTTGGAGATATTAATGAGTGAACTAGATAATCTTGACAAAAGAAAATGTCACTTTGAGCTGTTGAGTCCCCCTTCCTAGACCAGAAGGAGGGACAGCCATGGACTGCAAAGGGGACATGGACAGAATACAAGAAAGCTTTTTATCAGCTCCCATGTAACTCTCCCTGGAGCCAGTTATGGAACCAAACATGTTATCAATCAGTGGACATTACATTGCTAAATGCCACTTCTGTTCCTTGGAGCACAGAGTATGGGCATGGTGGAAGGATGTGTCTGCATGAGAACCTTTTGTATAAGCATTATTTTGTATTTTGCATGAGAACTTTGTATGCATAGGTAGCCCAGTTGAAGATACGAGTAATCATTGTAATTTTTGTGTTTGGAACTTCATCAATATTAAGGGATGTAATTTTAACTATTCAGATCCTGATATATCCCATCAACTGTTACTTTTCATTTTGGTAATAGCATTGTATTGGCCTTGTACTGTATTTGTACCATCCCTCTTCCTTCTCTTTCTTTTCTCCTTCTGTCTGCTCTGTGGAAATCACCACCATCGAAGATTTGCAGTGAGCAGCAGAAGAAGAGAAGTAAGTCTTCTGATGAGGTATAACTGGCTCAACTACACTGGTGTTAGAGGCAGTTGTCATGTCTTAGAAGGTGTCATAAACCCTCAAAGACCCCCAAAGCACCCCCAGACTAATTTCTGGGGCTTTCCACCAGATGACTGCACACGATCCACAGTGTTGTAACAGACAGTGTACAACTGCCCCCCCCGCCCCAGGGGAGGTACCTGGGTGTTTCCACCTGAACCTGAACATGTATTAACCCAGTGAACTTCATGTTTTGTGGGCTTCTCCCACCCCTGATGGATCAAGACTGTGACCATCACCTGGACCAGCAGACCCATGGATACTGGATCCACAGGTGGATCTTCAGGTTTTCTCTCCACCTTTTACTCTTATCCTTTCTTTCTCTTTCTCCTCCTTATATATACTTTCTTACATGATATCTTTATACTATTATATTGTTGCTTTTCTATAGACAATAATCAAAACAGCTACATACCTCCTTTCTTTTGCAACTGAATTGTTCTAAAATAAACCCGCTTCATATATGTATATATATATAAACACCAGTCATTATGTGTTGTTTCACTCTAATCTGCCCAAACGGATCTATTAACAAGAACCTCAGTTACCCCACCTTCTGGGACGACTCGTAACACATGGTAAAATTAAGGATGGCAATATATCCAAGAATATGAATTATAAAGTAAACCGGTAACTTTAAGCTAATTAAATTATATATCAGATTGCCTCCTTTATCTCATAAAAATGCATGAATATATGTCAAACATATCTGAAGTAAAAGGACACGGCCTTTACAAAGCGATAATCTTTCAGCTGGGCTTAAAGCAGAAGAAATTGTCATACTTTGATATGTAGAAAATAAAAATCTTGTTAAGCTATTTGGCAGCCATGCTCAGAATGGAACAGGCAGCAGTAACAAAGGCTTTATTAACATCAATAAAATCTTACTATACATACCTTTTGCAGAAGCCTTATTTTAGTATTTGGAAAATTCCTGCTAATTACGTTGAATAGGAACATAGGTAAAAACTAGACTACCACAGATAAATAAAAACCTTGCCAATGAACTAGTAAGACAAACATGTAGAGATAACAGGATACCAAAATAGAAGCAAAACCCCACTGGATGCTTTCCCCTTGAGAGTCAAAATTAAACAGAAATAAACTCAAAATTGACAGAATTTCTACTTACCACCTGAACTGGGGGCTTATTTCTACAAAACTCGTTATAATTAAGTATATAGTATTTCAAAATCTCTTTGTGGATCTCCACTCCAAAGAAGAAATTTATTTATTTTTTAAAATGAGGAGAGAAGATTTATATCATCACTGAATTCTATTACATCTATTGTACACTCTAAAACTAAATTAAGAAGCTGTTCAGAGGCCATACATACAGCACTCTATTTCAATCTATTAGTCTGGCTAAATGCCTTCATACATCCAGTGAAAGGAGTCATCATCATCAATCTGCCAGTTTTAGTGACCAGTCAACTACATGTTGATGCATGCACCGAGGAAACAGAAATGTTCCCTCCCTGCTGTTGTACTCCTAAACATAAGAATCAAGGGAGGCTGTTCTAATAGGTAGCATACAAAATGGGTATTTAGCTGCTTTAGTGTAAATAACAATGTTAGAATCACCATTTTATTTATAACCTTAGTTCAAGGGCAGAATAAATGTCTGGAGCCCAATTCCATTATTGAGCAAAGTTAAGTCAAATAAGAGTCAACTTCTTTTGCCTGGTAAGTTAATCACACCACTGTTATTCAGAGTCATGCTTTCATTTAAACTGTTATGCAAAAAAATGCACTTTCAAGTTGTTTCATCCTTTCTATATGTACTTAAAAAAAGTTATATATTAGGTATAGGGATATGAGCTTCAACTTTTGTGAAACGAAGTACCTCTGACTGGTGAAGTTTTGTGTTGCATAGCTGCAGCCTTCTGGGAATTCTGCATCTTTTCAGAGATGCACAAGGGCTTAGTGGTCTCATTTAGCTACCTATGTGCCCCTGAAGAAGCCCTGCTAGCAATAAAACACTCTGGTGGCAAACAGCTAATTCATTAATTAACCACAGTATTTGCTGGAAAGGAAAGCACTAAACAACACTGCACAGAAAGTGCAATTGTGGTTGTTCCAGGTCCCTGTCTGCAGTATGTGCGGCAGAGGCAAGCAATGCCTATGCTGTTTCTAATTATTCCAATTATCATGGCACACTATGAAAACTTGATTAATAACACTGAAGATATTGTTGTGGCAATTAGCCATATGGTTGTGGGACTTTATTCTGTCACGATTTAGCCATTAGCATCTACTTATGTTTGTCAGAACAGAGCATCCGTGACAAGTTGGAGTTCCGCTCACCTTGCCGAGTCCCTGGTGAGCAACACCAGAGAAATGTTTATTCCTGGGAGCCCTGCGCCTGAGTAAATTTTTCATGTGGCATCCGGTCTGACTGGGGACAAATGTCAAGTAGCTTATGCAACGACCCATCAAGCCAGGCTCTCTCTGTGAAAGGTACCTCGTGAGCAGCTTGTCAGGGCAGACTTCTTTCAGGGGAGGATTTGACCAGTAAAATTAGTGTCAAATGTCTCGTATTCAATGTTTTCAATGGTTAACTGTTAAGACAGCATGCACCTACCCTTATTTAGATGCGATGAAATGCTCTATTATGATTTTATACACCTATGAGTTACATACTACCATGTGCTTGAAATGTATATCTCCAAGCAGAGGGACCATGGGGCAGCAGTCTTGTCAGGTTGGTCAGCTGAACTGACAGCTATGTAAGCTGACCATTTTTATGAGCCATCTTTTTAAAACACAAAGTATATAATAAAAACAATGCTTATTTTAAGTGTCCTTTCCTTTATTTTGTGGTCAGATTAACTACTCATCTCTAGAACTTCATCTCTAAGACATAAGTAGAAGTTTTAAAAAATTTATTAATAAGAGAAGGCTGCCCTGCTTTTCTCCTGAAAGCACAGCAGTAGTCTTACTGCTTCTCTAACACTTCCTGCAGATCAGCTAATGCAAATGTGTTTCTATCAGCATGTCAGTCAAAATCAAAATGTTTGCAATCAAAGACAACTCCAAACTTGTCTACTTGTCCACAGTTAGGAATCAACAAGTTAGTCCTTATTAAAATGAGCAGGAAGCACTCAAGAATTGCCGCACAAGGATGCCATATATACAACTGATGAAAGTATGCTTACCTATTCTGGACATGAGAGGAGGATGCAGTAACCCAAGTTTGTAGAAATAACAATAAAATAACACTACGAAAGAAGTTTTCAAGAAGCACAGACCTTTAAGAAAAGCAGTATTGCAGAAATTCACCAGCTACTGTTAAAAAGAAAAATTAGAATTGCTATTTTTAATGTTTTTCCAATACCTCTACCTTAACAGTAGCTTTCATTTTATAGTCACTATCTTTCAATTGTATAGGTCTTTCACACACTCTGAGGAGACAGAGATGTCACTTAAAACCAGAAAAGTAGTTGTAAAGAAATAAAAATAGACAGAGGACTCAGAACAGGTGTAATATTTTTAACTAAATTTAACTCATTATTTAATGACAAGAATTTAATTGACAAGACATCTGGGCAAAAAACTTCCTGACAAATGTCCATGTAAGAAACCAGGAATGATGTGCATACCTCACACAGCTCACATATATACCTCACAGCTCATATACCCTTCAATAGGGATATATGAGCAAAAAACTTTTGGCAAAAGGGAGGGACTGGATCTGCCAAACATCAGACATAGACTTTTAATGGATATCTAGTTTAAAGACTGAAAAAAAAATCAGTAAAATTTTTTTACCATTTATGCCTCTTTGATTGAGATGATTGAGTTTGTTTTAAAATAACAGTGTTTGTGGAAAATTATATACTGACTGTCCTAGAAAATCCCATCTGTGCACAGATGGAGGAGGTTTGGGTGTAAAGAAGGTAAATAATTAAAAGAGGGAAACAAGGAGAGAAATAAATACTGTGCAGGAAAGAAGGAAGAGATGGAAGAGATGAAGGATACACAAAAGTTAGTAGAAGATTTAACTGGAAAGGAAGTATCAGTGATGATTTTTTCCACTGGAGCTGTGGAGATCAAGTGAGATAACCTAACGAGTACTTTGGATGTAGTGTGGATGCTGGGCTCTGCCCTAGGCTGGTGCAGGGGATTTCGCTTTTTCTTTATACATAGCGGATGCTGGTAAGACGCAAAAGCAGCAGCATATGGCCTTGCTCAAAGCCAAACTGACTGTTCTATCCAAAGGCATCTGCAGAACTCTAACCCTGTCCACATGGATTCCAAGATAGAGAGAAGACCCTGCAGCTGGAGATGTATCCCTGCAGAGGGAGCAGAACTGCTGTTTTCTTGGGCTGTGTGCTGCCCTTTGCCATGCTGGAAATCTGCTCTCTCCTTTGCAGGCCATTGCAAAAATACAACTGCGATTACAATTAAATGGATAATGAGGCTGTAGCCTATAGAGTCTGGTGATTAAGAAGATGCATCTGTTTTTCACTTGTTAAACAACCACAAATTTTGAACATAGTTTAGTTGACTATATGCTACATTTTCAGCTAGTACTGCTACTCAATATTTAAAGCAAACTAGAAGGATGAAAGAGGAGTTAGAAATGGTGCTATCCACATCCAAGGTCAAATCATACCCGTGCCTGAAATGCTGACAGGTCACATGAGGCCATAATTATCCTTCCTCGGCCAAAGTTGTTTGCTAAATCTTCTAGGAAGAAGTTCTGTCCTAGGAAGAGATTTTGGTATGTGTGGCAAAGTAATGTGGGACAGGAAATGTGAGAGTTTGGGTTGTCCTGAGAGCTGTACAAATATTCATTGTCACATTTGCATTTGCAGCTGGCCATATGGGTACCACAAGTACAAGTCTTACAGGAAGACACACTGTAAACAACTCTTGTGTCTCAACTATAGCCAACGTTGCAGAGAGACAGTGGGGGATGATTCTTTTCCATTTCTGTCTTATTCAGACAGGATTAAGTATTTTCAGGAACTTGCTACTAAATATATGTGGGTTTCTGATTATTTTTGGCACTGCAAATTTTTGTCTGCTAATTCACTCTTTTATAAATTATTGTTATATATGAACCAAAACCAGTGACAATGTGCCAGGTTTAACAGCTGTCTAACTCAAACAGGTGCTTAATTTTAGAAACGGAAAAAGTTATTCTTAATATTTGTTTCTTACCGACCAGAAGTATTCCTCCAGCAAAGAATTTAAGTTTTGGTATGCTTCTCATAAATTTCAGGGTAAAAAAGGGACTCTAAAAATCCCTCTCTGACTCTTTAGCAGAAAATCTGTTGCACACTTCTAGATTTAAAATAATAAATATCTTAAAATGACACTAATTTGAATTCTTTTGTCCTTTTTGTACTGTTTGTATTTTTTCCTTAAAACTGTATTTTAACTTCCTTCTGATGAGAAGTATCTTTTTCTGAACCATTGACTTTCCAATGCTAATGTGAGAGGGACACAATGGATGTTATAGGTTTGTTTTCAGACAGCTTGAAAAAAGGCCTGACATCCTAATTCTTTGGCATTTCCCATGACTAGCAAATGCAGATGGGGAAAGTGTCAGTCTGATGGGGTGAATGCCTTTTTCATGGAAGGCACTTCCCGAAGTGCAGGTAGGCTCTTCTGTAGCCTGTTCCCTAGCTTTTAGAGAAATTGTGGTATGGGGAAGGATGTGATCAGACACAGGAGAAATGATTCCCTACGGGGAGGTATGAAAAGGGAGGGCTGGAGGCTAGCTGTTTCTAAAGGCTAATTTATCTGACCATACTTTTCCATGCTCCAGCATAATGATGCCACAATGTACCTGGAGGGCAAGAAGGCCAGAAACATACCTTGGTGTTGCATCTGGGCTAGGGGAGCCAAATGCATTTGCCTGTTAAGCCAATGGATCATTCCTGGCAGCATGGTACCTAGCACTGGACCCCCCCTGCCAGATGGACTGATGTATTCCCTTCAGCTTGTGGGAACAGAGTAGCCCTCTATAACAGATCACACTTATTTGTCATAACCTCAACAATTCCTTGAGTCACATCCTGACTCAATTATTGCTCGTGGTTGTTCGGGGTGTGGCTGGTATTTTATTTGAAGGTAATTATGCTATTGAGCCTTTAGTTGGCTGTGACAGGTAGAATGCATACTTTGAGGAGGTGGCAACTACCTCTGTCAGTTGAACCATGCTGTGAAAACACTTGCCAACCATTACTGTAAACTTTCTTACTGCCCTGGGTGGTATTGCACATTCTCAGATATGTGATCCCATACCTGCTTTTAAAAGGTCACTGTTCACCATACCAATCATTTACATATTTTACTTTCATAGAGAACTGACATGGTCCCCAAAGGGTCTGTTCACAAAGAGTTTTGCAAGCTTTTGATGTCCAAAACAGGCTGATTCAGCAACAGCTCTGAGTTGGATCAGAGAGTCTGAAAATGGCAGGAGTCTATCCTTGCAGCATTATCTATTTTTTTTTCTTTTCTGTTAGGATCTCCAGGTCTGAGGTTTATACCCAGAGGCTCAAAGAGCCTAAGACCTCACTTGTACTTGAGGGAAACAACTTGTACCACAAAAATGATTGGAGCAATCAGATTCAAATTCCCTGTTCAATTTTCTGCAGAAAATTATCTTCACGAAATGCACATCATCTCAGACTTCAGCATGGCTTTGTGAGAATTTGTGGAGTCTTGGGAGTTCATTTTGATTCTTTCCAATCATTAGTAACAAATGACTTTTTTAATCCAGCATTAACTTTAGGAAAGCACTTGGTGAGGACAGTAAGAACTACAGTATGGAGAATAAAAGAAGTGAAAGCACATCCATCTTTCAAAAGCAAATGTAACCCACAGGATGAGGCTCCAATTTAGGAATTGGGAGGCACAGGCATGGGTAAATTATTGTCCCATATCATTTTCCTCTCTTTATGGAAGATAAGCATAATAACTTTCATCAAGTACTATGTAGTAAAAGCTTATCAGAGAAATTCTTCAATTAAAAAGCAGTATTTTAATATTGTGATAAAACAATTATGAATAATTCTTTTCATGAATACCATGATACATAAAATGATGGAGTTTTCAAACATCAAACACAGAGGCTGAGATTCATTCATATAAAGGATATTCTTTTCTTAGCGCTGTCTAAAGTGAGTAACACCTATCAGTAACCTGTCAGTATTAGAAAACAACAGAATGGCACCATTTTTGATTCTGGATGTGTCCTTCAGAATTAAAAATTTTACATACACAGAAAGAAGCTGAATATATGAGGTAAGGGTAGTATTTGAGTTAAGGGTGCACAGTGTAAGACACAATTCTACTGGCAAAGAGGCCTTTCGAAGACTGACTGGTCAAATGTAGAGATTTTATTTTAGAGAGATTAACAAGTTTGGATATAATAAAGTTAAAAAACCCAAACACCTAAAAGACACAAGTTTTATGGCACACCGTACTTTCTTTCAACCTTGTAGTTCAAACTCTGTAAATTGGTTCTCTACCATGCCTAGTCAAAATCACCTTACCCTGTGACTTCTCTACTAACAAACCTCTACTCCATAGGTATCAGATACTTTTCAGATTCACTCCCTGATGATAACTTACTAATTAAACTCAGATCAATAGCCTTAACTCAAACTTAAGTTTGGTAGATCTAGTTCAAAGTTGAAAAGGAGCTTGTGTGTGTGAAAGCCTGTGTACTTTATCAACCATAGTGGTTCCTTAAAAGAAAGATTTTACAACTTACACGCCTTGTCTTGCTGTGTTATTAGTCAACCATGTCACTATGAACTGTTTAATTACTGGTATGAGTACATGAATATCGTACCTTTGGGTACATACTTCTTGTATTAGGTCACCAATACTAGCCAAGACATGAAGATACCTGCACTTTGGAAGCACGTTTGCCCCAGTGTATCAGGAAACTTCCTGAGGTACTGCTGTTGCATTTTTTTTTAATGTGTAATGATACATTTATTTTTACAATACCTTTTTATTGTTTCAGCCAGACAAGGACTCTATTGACACCGAACTTTCACAGAAACGACTGATTTATCATCACTGCCTTGAAACTAGACATCCCGCTACACAAAGGGACAAACCAAACTTTGAAATGGCTGGATAAACTTTTTCTAAAGCAGTTGGATTTTTCCAGAAAGCAAAATGGTGCATTTAATTCCTATGATTTTTGAGGCTATATCCCTTGTATTAACTTTTGACTACAAATCCCCTTCCATTTAATGCTGATAAATGTATTAAAACTCAAAAGCACTGAACCGATTGCTGATAGTTGTGCCATCGCACATATATACCCACAATTATTAATTATGTCACATGCAGATTTACTGAGATAGTAAGTAAACTCTTAATGGCAAGGATGTAGGTGACTTGGGTGCTAATAAACTTACGTATCATGGATGATTAAAAACTGAAGTGGAAGGAGGATGACAAAAATATGTTCCATGACTTTTAGCAGTTTTGTACTTACTGATGATGATGCAACTGTGACTGGTGTAGCTGCAAGCACATTATATGTTTCTAGGAACTGAGGCCAGAGGAGGTGTTTTAACCAAGGAGGTACCAGGCAAATAGCCTCAACCTGCACCACAAATTGGGCAAAGTACAGCAACAATCAACTAGTAGAGGCTCTACCTGACATAGACACTAACTTTGCAGAGCTTAATGACATTTCTCTTGTGTAGTTATAACATGGAGTTTCACTACTGTGCCAAACTGCTCCAGTATAATTCATTCAAGGCAAAGAAGAATGATGCTTCAAAGCGAAAATGTGAAGTTACAAAGTTAAAACCCAGGAAATCCACACACCTAATTCCTGTCACATTGTGAAATCCGAGTTGTGCATGTACATATCTCCTTTAGCTCTCATTTCTATCAAAAATATGCATAATTTTAACACTCATTCCTTTTAAAATATGCAACATAAAACATAGCAGATACATGCAGACAATTAACATATTGTATTAACTTCTGCATTTTTTATTCTTTACTGAATCCTCTGTATTGCATTAACTTTATTTTACATTTTCATTATTTTCCTTTCACTACCATAAAACCAATATGGTTTTACTAACGTTATTCTAAATGTTTTCAAATGGATCAATTCACTTATCATTGGGGTGAAGAACTGAGGAGGGGTCAGCACGTACCTTAGTTGCTGAAGTCAACTTTCTGCTAGATTGAGTCAAGACAGCAGCACTGCATCTGTTTGTATTGTTCCATATTGGTAAATGAAACTTCCTTTTTTTTTTTTCTTTTTTTTTTTTTTTTTTTTGGGTTTTTTTTTTTTTTTTTTTTTTTTTTTGGGTGTCTTTTTTTAGTGTCTTTTTTTGTTTCGTCTTTTTGCAACAAAAGCTTAGGATTTGCAAAAGCTGTAAGACTGTGGAGACCATAATCTAAAATCATGAGAGCCACAATTTTTATGACTACAATCTTCTTTTCCTGGTGTTCAGGCAGTGGTTTTGGGGTGGATTGCGCTGCATGCGTTCTGATGAGACATTTACAATCTCCTTTATGCAAATTACCCCAGCAGCTGTTTAAGAGCTGTGGTTGTCAGACCAGCAAGGAGAATGTGATTTGGTATGTCACAAATGGGGCAGGGCTTTATTAGGCTCTGCTACAAAGTTTTAGCAGATGCCTTAGCACAGATTCAGTGTGATCCCATAACCCCATTATAACTGTATTGCTTATGGAAAAGAAAACACAAAAAGCTACCAAATACTGTGGGGATTCTCGGAAACAAGCACTTCACACTGCCTATTTCTGAATTAAGTGCAAATAATAAATTTAATCATATAATTTAGAGTGGAAAAACTGCAGTTTTCCCCAAAGAAATCATATTCAGATGAAGGAGTTTTCCTGGGGAAAACCCCAGTAATAACATCTTTAAGACTAAGAAAATTTTACAAGTAAAAGAAGACAACTGTTTTTTGTCTTTAAAAAGGACTCATCACAAGCAAATACCATTTACAGGTATAAACACTAAGCGCCTTTGTAGGACTGCCCATGGAAAATGCTGTGTCTGGATTAACACTGTAGATCCCATGGTCAGGAGATATATTAAAAGATCCACAGAGGATTCTTTTAGGTCTGAAAGACACACATCTGATTTAGTTCACTTCCCTGTGATTGTATTACAGGTTTTCTTTTATTAAGTTTCACCTTGAATTGATGTTTCTTGTTCTTATGCTTGTCATCACAGAGCTCCAGAACCTCACTTCTATAACATGTCTCAAAAATTATGGCTCCCTTACAACTCTCTGATATTCAATATATAAATTTCAGGCCATTTTGGACCATTTTTCTTTTGAAAACATTATCCAACTCTAACTCACTCCCTTTCTTAGCCAGTATTTATTCCCTGACATGCTTCTACTGACCAGATGTACCTTTTCAATTTCTGTTTGACAAATGATGATGATTGGAATGGGGAAGCTAGATGCTAGCAGCTACACTTTAGCAGTTTGGAGTAAAATTTTTTAATACAGTTAACCAAAAATATATATCTGGTGTTTCAAGTGATGTCTTAGTATTGGATGCCAATAGCATCAACACTTTCTTATATCTTCTTGAAAAACAGGTAACCTGATAGCATTTGTTTTTTTCATGGCTCATCAATTTGGTGCAGTGAATCACTTTCGTCCTGTTATCAAACTTTTTTGCTAGATGAAAAACACAGTCCTCTTTTCTTCTGCTCTATCAACCTGTATTTTACCAGTTATGTCTGGGTAGACAGACATCACTAATATTGCCACCTAGTGACAATTTATAACATAAAAACTGTATTTAGAGGGGAAACTATTTTTGAGGTTTTAAGCCTCTTCAAAAATTTCTCCGAATGCTCCAGCCTTCATTTTTTTAAATGCCAGTAAGCTGTAAATTCTAAGTCCTCAGAAGAGTAACGTGACCAGTCCTTATTCAAGTCTACTCAAGGACTTACTGGTAGAATTTATTACACAAATACAAAAATAAAATACTCCTAGAACTTAAATATACTTATGTATTAGTTGTGTCTGTACGAATGACTACAGTTGTCTGCTACTCACCTTTTAAAGTTTGAGTTAAGAACAAAAGAGTTCAAAGGAGATGACTTAAAGTGAAGCAACAGTGAGAACAGGTTTTTTTTAACAGAAGTTGAATTTTTACCTCAATTACATTACTTGCAAATACTACATATATTACAAATATATGTATAGCAGGTATAATGAAAAATCTTTCCAGTTGCCACCTGCAAATGCTACAATGGTAATCTATATACTAAGGGAATAAAGAAAATGAATAAAACTTTGTAACATAGCAATGTTAAGGGAAACTACAATACAAGTAAGTGTATTATCCTTAATGTATCTGTCATGCTTAGGAACATATACTACATTCCTCCAAGATTGAAGGTACATGCTCTGAAAATCCAACTTTCAAAAGTCAACTGAAATGTAAAGGAAAAAAAGAACTTGAATTCACTCTGTTTGTGTGCAAACATTTAGTGCAGTCCTCCTAAAACCTGGCTGCCAAGCAAACACATTAGTCATAGATCATAGAGTGATGGTTGACTTTAGGACATTGACCACTCAGAAGAATTACTAACACAAGCACTGGTATTAAATAACTTTTTCAGAATATAGTTTTTTTTCATGAGGAAACTAGAAGTAACTACCCCAAAGGGTTTCAAGACAGTATCATTAAAACCAGAAAAATGTAACGTGAGAGTTTCACCTTTTCATTTGAAAGTAAGACCAGAATAAACTTCTTCCATTAGCTCAAAACTGTGTGGGGATACAAAAGACCCATTAAATCTCCCCTATAAACTACAAATTAAACATTTTCTTTTCCCCAAAGACCACTTGCTGCCACTCACCTTGTACATTAATCTCTTCAATTATTTCATCCGTTCCCCCAAAAATACTGACTTCCCACTTACACTCAAATTCTTAAATGATTTGTGCCAGCTTTATACAGAGGGTTGTATATTACCAATTCAGCATCTCTCTGAATTGAAACTGCCCACAATTTCCTGGAAATACTTCAGTCATGACTCTTTTTGTTCAATGTTTCTCTGAACTTGGCTTGTTATCTTTGTAAATATGGATAAGTATAAAGAACTACCATCTTGAAATGACCATTATAACAAAATGCTGTAGTTAGCTCTCCAGAAGCAATGGAACTGCCCGGACACTCTTGTAAGCATATATTTCTTAATTTCATATGAAGAAATCTTAGGCTTTCTTCAAGCCTAGTTCAGCAAAGATAGCCCCTTCTCCATTCGCACTGATACCCTCTCTCCTCACTCATCCACCTACCAGAAGCTATCCCATCCCTCTACCCTTGCTTCTTCAGTAAGAGTTTCCTCTTTTGTGTCTTCTGTCATTTGGAATATTCTCTGAGACCTAGTAACAGCTCTGTCCACACATCATGCTCTGTCCTATCTTCTTGGTTTTGTCTTTTTTTTTTTTTTTAAAGAATCAAGTTACGTCAGCTTGAAAATCAGCGTGGGAAGACTGATGGCCAGCTATACTTCACAAAAGGGAACTAGAGTAAAATTCAACCTTTTGTTAGAATGATGAGTGAGGAAGAAGTCAGGTGGTTTCAAATGCCTTCACCAGTTTATGTTATAAAGAGTCTACTTGAATGGGGAAGGAAAGGAGAACAGCCCTGTCTGCACAATAAAAGGTTCTGCAGACAGCCTTCCTTAGGTCCCTCAAACTAGATGTCCCACGGCTTTCCTTGCCCACCAAGGCACTCTGCCTTGGGCACTAGGAGATCTGCGGGCTACCATGGCTCACAAGTGGCTGGATGAGGAGCTTCTGTCAGTCCAACTGCATTGGCTCCACCTCCATCAACACTGACAGCACCTGAACAGCAATTGTCTCTGTGGTGTGTTTTTGTGGAAAGGAGGTTGTACCACTGAACAGGCCAGAAGGGGCAGGGAGGGAACAGCAGTAGGAATGTGTTCCCAACTGGAAATGCGTATGTTGTCCTTCCTAATACTGGTGGTGGTTTCAGCTGCAGACTGCCAATCCCTGGCATGTCTCAGGGTCCTCTCTGAGGTTCGTTTTGGCTTTATGAGTTAATCACGTCAGGAGAATTCATTTAAACTCACATGCCTTTAGGAGTAATTATATATTTAAATGATTAAACAAATCAGGAAGAAAACATATTACTGCAGAACGAAAGCAGTTAACATTGAAATTCTCTTTTATATTAGTATCACAAGTTGTTTGTAAATAACGTGCTCATCTTAGACTTGTAAGGAGTTCTGCCGTGCCCTGCAAAATAAATTGTATTTTATTGGTGCCTGGGTGTTTCATAACTTCTATTTATTTGCTGCAAGGGTGGAGAATTAAGATAGAGTAGTTTATTTCACCAAAAGACTGACAAATGGCTCATTAGACACTTATGGAGCTGAAGCTAATTGTACGATTTTTTGTTGTATTAGTTGTCACTGCCTGCTTAGCTGGCTAACATTGGTCATCAATACAGAGCTTTTTCCTTTCAATCTCTAAAAGAGATGTGTAAAAAAAATAGGAATTTTAAAATAAACAGAACAGTATTTATTTCCTAATATAAACAAAAATACTACTTGGATTGGAGGAGCATGAGGGAGGAGTAAGAGAGGATTAATGCGCTGGCTGTTCCCCACTGGGGCCACCAATAACAATCAATCCCAAACAGCAGTCACCTCATATCATCTAACAGCTTGAATCGTAGATATTGAAAGATTTTCTCCCCCCCTTTTTTTTTGTTCAGATTAAATATCATTTACATTGCATCCTTTTTTTTTATTTCGTCAGAGACATAAGGTCAGAACTGATTGAATATGTACTACCTGCATATAATGATTTCCAGTTTTTTACAATCATGTGCTAATGCTGCACAGTAATGGCCTATGGATGAAGAGACAGATGTACTACTAGTCATTCGCTACACATTTGCATTAACAAATCATCATTTAATTGAAGCCCATCCAACAAGTTTATGCTACTTAAATAAAGTTCCTTTCCATAAAAGATGCCACAATGACACATGGTTGTTAACTGCAAGGTAAATAAAAAGTAGTATTTATTTTCTTGTCACTGGTTTAGGTAAGTATTAAAATTTACACTTATTAATTTGTATTTTACTCAGAAATAAACCACCTGACATCTACCATAGCAATACAAGCTAGTACTACTATGAGATAATTCACTTTTAGAAATAATCATTTTGTAACACCACAATTTCATGCTTTACAGATTTTTATTTCCCCCCAAAATATATAATAGAACATAGCTTATATAAAGGTTATACATGAGTTGTGTGCTAATACTTTTAGGCAAGCTCTAATAATACAAACCTCAAACCCTGCTGCTATCAACATGGGCTACAATTTTTTTTTATGTCTCATTGTTGACTACAAACATTGGCACCGCACTTAGAAATCTAGTTGCCTCCCTCTACAATTTAGATATTACTGCTTTCTCTTTAATACTGTCTAGGGAACAATTCAGGTAGGTTGTGATGCCCCTACATGTTTCAGATATAGAAACCCACTATCTATTCATTTCTTCTTTCAGAACGTGTTGCAAAATATTAAAATCTGAGAAGAAAGCATGTCATAAAATGAGGAACCTATAAAACCAATTTTCTCTCCTTCTAGAGATGGTTTAACAGTACTTTCAGCATATTCATTTCATGGTACATTTTTTGCATCTGCAAAGCAGAAGAAAGATATTTTGGTACTGTCTGTTAAACTGACAAACAATACTTCGAAGTTAACATGTAGGGACAAGAAGATATATTTTTAATTGTGTTTTTGGCTTAAATCTACATCTTCTAGAAACCAGAATCTTTTAGGATGAAAGCACTATATAAATGAAAGATGGTATTAGTAATAATAGTTGACATCCTTTACTATGCTGGTATTGGCTTACATCTAAACACATCATTGCAATCTTTTTTTTACCTAAATACAAAAATAATCAGCTATTTCCCTTTCCTGATGATATACTGAAAATAAAATATTTATTAAAAAAAAAAGAAAAAAGAAGTATCTGAGGAAAACTAGAAAATTCATTCTGAGAGTGGGAGAAGGCAGTCTTTTTCTAACTACAGAAAACAGATTTTAAAGATGAACAGATATCTTTTCCTTCCCTTCAGGATTGTCCAGGGATGTGAGGAGACAGGGGAGTTTCCAGGTTGACCTTTTGTTGTTGTTACTGATGACAGAAAACAGAAAAAATTTTACCATGCCAAGACTGAAACTACAATGTGAAACTCAGAAATGTATCTTAACGCACATTGCAGCATTCAAGAAGAGATAAATGCTAAGATTTATTTCCTCAGACAAGAAGCAGTGTATAAAAGCTACAAAATGCAATCCCATACAAAATAAACAGACATTCAAAACACCCCAAAACCTACTGTGATTTGCCTGCATGTTCTCCAAGCTTTTTTTATATGCTAACTCAGAACAGTAATTACAGATCTTGCAAGTTGACTTCTGTTTTCCAGAACTATGAGTTGTACGTAAAACATTCCTTTTCATCAAAACAATTACCATTAATCAAAACAGTGAAAGCTAATACCACTCAAGTCCAACCTACTGCTGTGCCCAGCAATATATCAAACTGTCTGTTGTCAAACACACTAAACAAACTTCAACAGAATGTTTTCACTACAAATAAGAGAAAACATGCTTGCTAAGTATTTTTTAGCCAAACTGCAACCTCAGTAATCCATTCTGTCACTGGATTTTAATTTCCAGTAGTCAATCACAGACTCAGACAGATCCATATTTGACTACAGAGAGATAACTCACAAATGAGTACCTGCAAATGACTACTAGAGCCCCAAATTTGTTTAGGGATTTATATCTATGTACTCAGGTTTGTTCCTTTACAACCATCAAGTTTTTCAGCATGAAATTTTGAAATTAAAACAGAAAAATGACAACTATGCACTACTTTTCACTATTACTGTCCTATGAATACTTACACTAGCTTAAAAGTACTGTATTTTCTTCCATGTTCCTAATCATTTAAACTACTACTACTGTTTCTTAAAATCTTTATTACAAAAGAGCTGCTACCTTAGAATTTTTTAATAAATTTACAAAAGCTTATCTCCAGCAATTCAAATTCATATTAAACACAGATAACATGATGGCATATTGTAAATAATCAACAAAAGCAGATATACTTACACTTCTCATGGCACCTCTCCTCCCTACCTAAGAGTCATAACTATTTCCTCTAATAAAGAAATACAGCATTTGTTATCTGACAGAAAAAAACTGTTTACCCGTGAAGTCAGATTTTGTTTGCAATCGGTAATCAATGCAGAAACTGAAGTTTTATATAAAAGAAGAGATACAGAAGGACAGGAATATTGGAGTTTTTACAAACAGATCAGGCCTTTATTACCAGCAAGCTCCATTATGGATTTGTGAGCTTTGTAAGCCAAGCTCCCCCAAGTGTAATTAAATTTTTATTTATAATGTGTTTGTGACTGTTAACTTCATGTTGCCTCTGCTTGTTCCCCCCACCAAATCCAATGTGAAATAGTATTCCACATTTACTGCTGCAGAGAGCGGTGCTTTATTCAGTTGCTGAATTCATCTCTAGCCTTATAAGAGATGAGAAGTACAAATAAACACATTGTGTATTATTTATACACAAACACCCGTGTCTTTAAGCACAGATATATACATATACACTCCTGCATGCAGACGCTCTAAGCCAAAACTGAGGACAAAAGAAGTACACGTCAGTTAAAATTGAACACATGTGAGCAAGCATCACTTTTTTTTCTACCAAGAGCACTATTTATCGCATATTTATATTGTGGAGAGACAGGAAAGCTTCAGTAAGACAGGGCAATGCAGCACTGCAGAGCACATTTTATGCCGCAAGCCATGTCTGAGATTAGTGTAAATGTACCAGGAAAAGGTTCTAAACTCCAACAAAGCTGGCATCTACGCTTTATTTTTTGTTCATTTATGAGGAGGACTTCATGAAAAAGCCCTCTGACTCCAAGAAGGTATTTTTTATTTTTTTGTATTAACTCTATTTCTGCTTTCATTTAGGTATTACCCTCTGGTACCAATACTTATATAAAAAAAAAGAAGCTTAATATAAGTAACCACAGGAGGATCTCTTCTCCCCTTGAAAAACTGCAAATAAAGATGTCAGCTATTGAGTATATTTGTGGCGTCTCCAGCAGCTGCTGTTAAATACCAGCTGGTCTAGCTGATTAAAATTACCTCCGAGTTGGTATTATAAAGATGCCTGGGCAGCGTTGCTGTATTAATGGATTATTGAGTGAGCGATGAAAACCTTGGCCAGCTGATGCGTTTTATTACAGATAGGCTTTATGATGTGTAATCACTGTAATTTTTATAACTAGAGGAAATGGGAAAAGAGAAGAACCTTCTTTCTCCCCATACTCATACCGAAATCAGTTAAACCAGATTTTTTTTTTTTCCAGCCTGTTACTTAGGAGTTAGCTAAATAATTTGGGTTTTAATAGTTTCTGCATATGTAAGACTTTATTCACATGTACACATACACAAAGAATGAGAAACTATGTTCAAGGCTACCCTGTATTTACCTATTTTACATACGCTTAAGTTTACACATTGGGTATTTATTTCATCCTTTGACTACCAGGCAAGTGCTGCAACTGGCCATGTGAGATAAACCCTTGTGCATTATTTAATGACTGAACTACACTGCAAACACACCTTATATTCTCCAGGTTCCGCAATTCAAGTGGTGGGGTCTTATGTCTGGTCGCTCCCTATCTCCTACCTCCCACATTTTCCTCCCCTTCCAGCAAAATCCTCACACAGTGTGTCCTTTAACAGTGCCTCAAACTTTTTTCCCCCTTACTAACCACATATTGACCATGTTGTCTTGTCTTCTGATGGTAGTTTAGTTTTCTCCTAAACAAACTGGGCTAATTATGAAAATCATGTAACTGTTACCAGTTTTTAGGATTTAACAAAAAATGACTGGGCACTTGGAAGATTCAGATATATCACTAGAACATTTTATTACAGAAAATGTTCATATACTTCTCTTGTGAGGTGATTCAGCAGCCAAGCCACATGCCACCTATGAAAATATCTCAAGAGAAAATACTGCAATTTTCTCAAAAATGGACAAAGACCAAAAGCTAACTATGGTACTTGAAATTTTTCAATGGAATGGGAACTGGTGAAATGTAAAAAAAAGTAAAAGTAAACAAAAAGGCCTTAACCTCTTAAAACTCTCTTATGGAAACATAGCATTTCTTATCTTTTTCCAGAGTAGATGATTAATATTAACACTTCCACAAAGTTTAGAAAACAATTCTCCATAGTTCAAAACCTGATAAAAGTCACAAAATTTTATAGGAACATATGACATATAGCTGGATATTATTCCAGCCCATTAAGTATAGAGATAAATTTTTGGGAGATGCTACTACATCACATACATTCACCTGCAAACTATCGAGAATTTTTTACTCAGGCTGGTGGAGTTTCTGTGAAGTCCTGCAGACAGATCATTTAAACCATGTGTTAGAAGAAAAAGCTGCTCGAAGTCCAGCATTTAATAGATTAAATGATAATTTAGATCAAAGATGCATCACAAATACTCCAAACATAATTTAATTAAGAGGTTTGTTAAAGGCAAGGATTTTACAATGTACAAATTTTTTTATTTAAAGATGTGTCTTAGAAATTAGTTTTTGTCCATCCAAGAGTAAAATCACCTAAGTGCTCTCCTTTCTTCATACCAGTAGAACCTAAACTGTCTTATGGTACAACTGTGTGTTTCCAAATCCAACACCTGATAATCTGAATATGTGATAAACATCTCTGACAAATCACCTGTTCTGAAACACTTCTGCGCTGCCATGACTAGCTGTTGAAATGATGATGCTTACTGGTCTGTAAAAGGATGGAGAAAAGCGTGTTTCACCAGGTAGGGATGTTGTGGATAAACAGAGGCCTTTCCACTCTTCCTAATTTCATCATTTTCTTATAGAACTGTATAACCATTTAGGTTGGAAAGGACCTCTAAGATTATCGAGTCAACCATTAACTCAGCACTGCTGAGTCCACCACGAAACCATGTCCCTAAGTGCCATGTCTACACCTCTCTTAAATACCTCCCAGGGATGGTGACTCCACTACATCCCTGGGCAGCCTGTTCCAATGCTTGACAAGCCTTTCAAAGAAGGAATTTTTCACAACATGAAACATTCTTTCTGCAGAACGTCTAAGCAGGGGTAAGGCAGATGGGTAAAGCCAGTAGGACGCGTCAAGGTGTAATGTGTAAGGTGAAACTACACCAAAACATGAGGCTGCACAGCTCCTGTAGTACCTACTGATAACTGTGACAGTCTGAAGCACCTCTGCTTTGGGCCATGCCATGTGCAGAAGGCAGAGCTGCAGCCAGCTGCTCACAGGGGCATCACCATCCGCACCTGCCGTGTCTCCATTTTACAGTTCCAGCCCAAGTGAATCTGGCAGTCAGAAAACTCTTTTGGGAAGTAGGTGCATTTTCAATTTGTTCCAATAAAAAAATAAAATGAAATAACAAATAGCGATGGTTTTGGTTTGGCAAAACCCCCACAGTTCTCAAACCATGTGACTTTCATCCCTCTGTCTGGAGCCAACCAAAGGCCTGCAGTTTGCTGCCAGGAGAGGAAAACAACCTAAAGAATGGCTGTCTGTCCCCACTATTTTCTGGGTGGTTTTTTTTGGTTTGGTTTTTTTTCTGTGGTGCATTCCATACACTACTCTAAAAGCATTTATGCCTCCGGCACAGTTCACACCCCAGACCACACAGCCCACTGGCACTGCTGCTTAGGCTGGGTTTACTGGAGTGCTGATCTGGCTGGGGCTGCTATTTCCTAAGGAATCTGTGGGCACGACTTGCCTTGCTCCAGCCCAGGTTTCAGGTGGTGGCTGCAAAGTCATCGGGACTCCAGCTCAAATTTCCCAAGAGGACGGGGAAATTCAGCTTCTCTGGGCTCTCTGGCTGCATATTTTTCATGCATTTAGTGAATTTCCATCTTGAGCAACCCTCATAAGAATAAGTGATAAACCCATCCCAAATTCGCAATGCTATGAGGCTCTGTGGCTATTTCTGCGCTGAGCCACATTTAACATGCAGCCTAGAGAGGCGTCTCTCTTGGATCTAACCACGGATGAACTGGGTAGCGGTGAAGAAGAAACAGTGTTAGAGTGGGAAAAAACATCTTAGTGAAGAGGAAGATATAGTCATAGCTGAGACATAGTGCAAATGTGAAATGCTCCAAGTTTCCCACAGAAGGACTACTTGAAGCAAGAGTTAAATCACTGTCACCCATGGGGATCCACACAAAGACAGCCAAGTGGAAGCACTGAAAAAGTAAATTATTCTATCTGAGAAGAAAAAAATTAAAAGGAAGGCAATTCTCTAAATGTTAGAAATATTACAATATGCTAAACAAATATCTTTGCATTTGTAGTAAATATATATACATTGATAAGCTCTGAATTAATGGTCAATTTAACATGCATGCTAAATTCTACACAAAACAAGATTCTTAATTCACTTGGGTTAATAAACATAAAATTCTGATAATTACAGATACAATAATGTCATATGAGCACTTTAAACATATGCTGTGGGAATTAAATCCTGGCTATTCCTGCCCACTAAGGACCAGTTTTTAATCTTCGATGCATGATATGTAGTAATGGATTTTACAAGTTGACTTTTTTAAATTTGATGATCAGGTTAATGAAATTTATAATGATATTTTTCACACCAAGTTCAAAATAGTAGTTAACTCCTTGGCAGAGGAATTCAGATTGGTCATGTAATGGATGTACCAGCAACTGCTGATGTGAAAGGATTAATCATCATTTTAGACTTTTATTAAATTAGATAAAATGGGATAGGCATGAATCAGAATATATAGCAATTAATCACTGGACTTTATTGAGTCTTTTAAAAATCTTATTTGCTCCTGAGTTGACAACTAATCTAGGCCATTCTGTACCAGTTTGACAAACTCTCCAGATAATGACTGTGACTAGAACATTAATAATATCATCATTTAACAAAAAATATTTATAATCTAGGTAAAGTATTTTTTTTTAGCATGTGTGGATGCTGAAGAAAATACCCCCATCTTGGTCATGCCACAACATTGCAATTCAGCTCTTTTTTTTGCTATTGAAATATTTTGCTTTATTTGGAAATTTAGTTAATGGATAGACCAGCGTGCACAGATGACCAAAGTTTTTGGTGTAACAGTTAATGTAAACTGTTACAGCTATACACACTAGAATTGCTAGAAAATAAAAATTACTAAACTTCTGAAGTTTATTTATTGATCACTGAGAACCACCCCAGTTAAATTACCATAAACCTCAACATCACAACAACTACTAATCCAGCTAATAGGAATTAAGGGAGATGGAAGATACATAATAAGCATCTGGGGGATATGGAATTTATCCCATGAGTGTAGTAAAGAGCTCATAATTTAAGAGTGCCAAAACCCAAGTGCATCATGAAGGTCTTTCCTCACAAGTGACATTAATTGCATATCCCACAGATGCTTATTACATATTCTATTTATACCTCTGAGAAGAAAAATATTCGTTTAAAGTTTAAAGGTTTAGTACTGCTTAAACACAATGTAACACAGCTGTCTCATGATGTCACAGGGAATATCAAAGGCTGCAGCACAGAGTCATAATGTAAGAAATAGGTTTAGACAGAAGATAAATCAGGGGATGTGAAGAGTCCCAGAGCTCAGATGTACAGTAAAGCAGGATGTATAACTAAGTACTTTAGTTGGATTTGGGATTACACCATTAAAAAGGTTTTTCATATTACAGCTATTGAAATAAGAAAAAGGAGAATTAAATCTATTCCAATTCTTTTAAACAATTTTTCAATAAGTAGCATGTCAAACCATTAATAGTAATATATGAATTGCTAAGGTCAAAGATGCCATTATCTTTTCTACTGCTCAGTCTGTAAAAATATAAATGTTTATAGATTTAAAGCACACTGGTATGCTGCAAACTTTCTGTGAGAACTGGTTTTATTTTCTTCTGTTGACTGGTTACTCTTCTGTGATTTCTCTCGCAGGTAAGTAAAACAATGAGGATTCTCTGATTCAGGATGCCCCATATACTTCTACCTAACTGCACTTGCATTAGTAAAAAAACCCCAAACCTGATATTAACGGTTTTGTACATCATTCCCACATGTACTTGTTAGGAAAAATGGAATAAACTGCAAGGCCCAAGCTAAAATCTAACAGTTCACACAACATTTACTGATAAAAGCTGTAAACAACCAAAGACTGTGTTTAGATGTTGCATGGAATTTTGATTTAAACACTGCAACAATATTTAATACAAAACATATCACATAGTTCTGTTGCTACACTGCACATGCGGGTATATGCACAGATTTATCCAAAGTACCAAAATATTTTTTACTAACTTCTCCATTTCTGCTAATAAAAACCTGGTAGCATTATTGGTAGGATTAACAGCAATCAGAAGCAGGGGGAGTTTCACTATCCTATAGTTTATTATATTATATGGTGGACTTAAAACACAGAAAAGATGAAATTTCTTTTCTCTCTCCCCTTTCTCAATACCAAGAGCAAAAGATATTGCTTGTGTGGCATTCAAAGATCATTTTATTGGACACTTTTTCAGACTTCAAGGACATAAAATGTATGAAAAGTAATCAAAGGAAATATGCTAACATGGTCCCAATTTCAAATAAGGTGATAAAAAGTAAAGAAAAGCAGATCACTACAAGTGACAGATGACAGTGTAAAGGCCTATGATAGGCAATGTTCTCTCACAGACTTCTCAACTGGGTAATGACACTTTGCTTCTCTGAAATTTGAGAAGAATTACTGTTCTGCTGCCAATACATTCAATATTGAGTAGCAAGATCTAGGTGCATCCACTGCCTTTTTTTCATTATAAACACTGCTATCTGGAAATTCAAAGGAATCATCACTGGAAGTTGATCAAGCTGCAAATGGTATGTTAAGACTGTTTTCAGAGGAAGAAAATAGAAGAGCACTACCTCTGGCTTTCTGTAAAAATTCAAATGTGACTCATTCCCTGATTTCAAAACACGTATTGGAAACCAGTTCTTAGTCTTGTCTGCTTTTTTCACTAGACCAATTCTATTTTGCAATGCTGTGCACAGATTTTTCTCTTCTTGCTATATCTGTGTAGCCTTCATGCTAAGTTATGTAACTTAACCCTTTAGGGCCTTGTGCTATCACATTTAGTACGAGGAGTGATGAAACAGTCTCCTCACTTTTACAGCATTAGTTTTGGTGAAATAATTCTATTCTTAGAAATGTTTCTCAAACATCATTTCTAATGCTTTACCTAGACTAAAATATTGTGAATTCATACAATATGCAAAAGTTACACAAAATTGTGCACCCTAATTAACAGCACTACACTTGAGCAATCTATTCCTGTGACCTGTGTTAATGGATTTTATTTTTCAGATATGGATGGACTGCTTTAATATTTCATAGGATACTCTCAAAAATTCTTGCTCAAAACCACATCAGAACCAGAAAAGATATTCAAGGCATGCACCTATTTGGAACAAGGTTTTTTTTTTGTTGATGAAGCTTCTACAACTCTAGCAAGATGCTGGAAAGAGGTTCACAAGGTCAGAGAACTACTATCCAGCTCACCCAGTTAAAAGTTAGGACAGACTGTTGCATTATTTTCAGAGCAGGATCTTTTCCTATTGCACAGATGTCCAATGCTGTCATGTATCTTTTCAACTCAAGAACTCCCAATAAAACAACTGCCAGAGAAGATTTAGAACATATAATTGGAATTATATAGGCTGCCTGCAGAATTCCCCCACCTTTCCACTCCAGCCCCCTCAGCTCGGTCTGTAACTTCTGGTTAGACTGAAGGGTGGGGAGAACACTGTAGAAATGGCTATCCAAGAACTATGCTTGGTAATTACAGTGGAAACAAGAGGCAGACTGACTTGACTACCTGGTGAACTACTACTTTGGTGGGGAGAAAAGGCAAAAAGGAAGCATTCTTCCCAATGGTGACACTATACTGCCTTTCATTTTCCAAATTAACTGCATTCTACTGGGCAATCAGATGCCTTTAGAGAAAATGCAGACTGGCCATATGCCTACAGAATTACCATTTTACTAATTTTCAACAACATTTTCATTAGGGATGAATTGTAGTTTCAGGATATAATTTTCTGCTAAAACTAAGGACTCAGATGAAAATGACCCCAAAGAGCTAGATGATTAACATGTCCTCCTAGGCTAAGAGAGACTCAGACTGAAGACTGTGTATCCCTGAAGTTGTCATACCACATCTTAAGGCAGTTCACTAACTATTGCTTTTTTCTCAAATGCCATTCCTTGTCATCCTTCTCTCCATCTATAAAAATTCAAAATGGCCTAGTTTGTTCTGACACGGAATAACGAAAAAGTATGAAAACTCCATTTTTTTAAATGAAATTTATCTCCTCTGCTTCCACCAGGCCTATGTTATGCATTTAAGTAGTTCATGGTAATTTTTTAAAAGATTTCAAACAAAATCATCTTACCTGCACTACCCACTAGATCCCAGTTGTGGTAACTTCTAAATTTTACAATTTAGGCATTAAATTGTGTTCACTATCTCTTGCTATTGCTCTTTTTGAGGCTCTTCTTTGCATTCTAGCAGAGGCTCCTCTTTCTGCGGCTACTTTTTATGTGTATCAAGACAATACAAAAGATTCTGAGGGTGAACTTCAGTCTGTATTAGTCTTCAGACTACCTTTGGATATTGACTCTTATCTTAAGGACTGATGACAGGATGATCTTTCCCTGCTGGATGGTGCACATGGTTCTCTTTATTACTTCATTATAATTTCTAGAGGTATGTCTTCACAGGAAAATAAAGGGCTTGTTGGTCACATGTGTTTGCATGTACCATACTAACTCGATTCAGACAGACTAGGTAATAATAAGCACTGAGGATGAAGCACTGGTTAACCAAACCACGAAATATCCACAGGCCTGGATTCTATAGGAAATACTTTGGTTACTAGCAAATGCTTAAGTCCAAAGTGTTGTATTTTGCCTCCTAACATCATGTCAACAAAGATATGTTAGCACAGTTCCACTTCCTGGGCATATACTGAGATAATTACTTTCTGCAACAGTTACTTGACCTACTTATTGCCTTTTTTGTATCAATTTCCAACATGAGTTTTCTAGACTAAGTTCCATGTCATTGAAAGAAACAAAATGATGCACTAAACTAAACAGTACTGGTTAACCTGAAGAGTTGATGTGATTTTAGCAAAAAGAAAGCAAAGGAGTAGTAAATACTTGATATAAGGCACCTTAAATTCCTTACTAGAGTAGAACTTCTCCATACATTATTCTGCTTTTACAGTCAACAGCTACTGCCCACATAGGTAAGAGAAAAAAAAAGGCAAAGACAGCCTTCCAAACTTCCCTCTATAATATTCCCACTAAGTTCAAGACAGATTTCAGAAGATACTAATTCTATTGAAATCCACTGGTCTTTAAGCCTACTTATGTTTGGATGCCACCAGACTTTTTTTTTTTTAAGATTATGTGACAAAAATCAAGATGGAAGCTTTCTTGCCTGTTTCCTTCCCAGATAAAGATAATCCCCTGTATTTTATATGGGAAGCATATCACCTGCACCAAGGAGCAACAAAATGACAAATCTGCATTCCATCCTCACAGACATCCAGTACTTCTCATTATCATCTCAGCACATAATTATGCAGCAGGAGAGTAAAACTCTGACAAACACTTTTGACACCTCAACCAATCCTTCATTCTGTTTATAGAGTGGGCTTTTGCATTATTTATATCTTAAAATCTTAAGTCAAAGGTATGACAAAAATACTATTTGTGACAGTCGAGGAAAGGGATAAAATCAGAAGTTCATCTCACTATAATTTTCAACCTAATACACAACAAGAAGCAGCACAAAATCAAATCTACATTTTTCAATCAATTTATTAGAAAGCTTTTTCGAGAAACTCAACAATGAGGAACAGATACCTATCACTTATAAACATGAAAGGGTGAGTAGCCTTACTTCGAAAGAGAAAAACTCTAGCTTCTAGAGTTAAGCAGGATTTGCTTGCTGCCTGAAGGTAAGGCACCTACCCTGATCTTCAAGGATTGTCCTCATTTATTTGCACAGAGGAAGTAAGATGAATTAGCAAATCATGGCAGTACAATTGGTATGTCAACGGTAGGTAAAGCAATCCCTATTTGCATCAAAATACACTGTAGGTTTCTAAAGTAGGTCTAGATGTGTTTCCATCTGTCACCTAACTTTCAACTTGGAGGTTTCTTCTTACAATACCTTTTTCACTATGCAAGATAGAATTCATAGTAAAGTCTTCAGATGCCTGAGTCAGCCCCCAAAAGCTCTATCTAAAAATTCAGTAGACTCTATCAATTTGTGGGACCAACAGTAGACAGTAACCTTTCTTAAAAAGGTTTGTTCATCTGGCATTAAATCCTTAACAAGCTCTCTACTGACAGATTAGCTGCGGCATATATTCCATTAAAATTCCATTTTATAGATAATGTTTTAAGTCAAATAGAAAATAATTACTGGAAAATATCAGCAATTCCAGATATTAAGTTCAGGATTAACTTGCTCCTCGACATTCAAATGAGAATTATTATATTGTTCAGAAAGACTTTGTATTTGCTTAGTCATACCCATTGCTAAACACTCACTTATTTTAACAGCAAGGCCAGATTTTGGTAGTTCCCCTACTACAGGCACAATAGCTCAAAGTTGCTTTCATTATAATTGCTGTCCAATTGATTGATGACACTGGGTTAAAAGCTACAGAGGAACTGTAATGGGTTTGGGCCATGCCATATATTATCTCATTTCTTTTCATTGAAGTGTGAGAATCTAAAATAAACTCAGGCATCCTGAATGATCTGTAAAGTTCTCCTTAGCAAGACTGATCTTTGATCTACCTTTCCAGTAGATCATGAAGTGTTCTTATGCTTGTGAGTAGTGGGATTTTTTTTTTCCAGATACAACGATGATGATCTATGTTCCATTACTACACAGGTAAAATCCTTTAAATTATTCCTCCAGAAACCAATTTGATTACGGAAAGGAATACTGCCTGGTACCATAATGGCATGGGCAAGAAACTGAAACAGGTGGATGCCCCACAGCAGTGCTCATAGCAAAGCAACTAAGAATAGTAATAGTGGAGCAGCACATCTGCTGTTGACTTTATCGTAACATAACCTTTCCAATGCTATCTTCAAATCTACACTCGTGTCTGGTTTCCCTGCAACTTAGTTTGTATCCTTCTCTTTTGCTTTTTATTTCTTCGCTTCACGAGATAGGCTCTTCCTGAAGTATAATGGTGGTATCAGCCTAAAGGGCTGAAACTGCATCTCAAACCGCAGTAGGCAGCGTGTCTGTCTGACTGATCATCATAAAGCAGAGTGGCAGCAGGAGGCAAAGTCATCGGAGCTGAATGTTCTAAGAAGGCCGTTTTTGCACTGAGATTAAGCTACCATGAAATATTTACGCTCACTTCTGCATGTGCTTTATTGTCTGTTGGATATGTGCTTAGAAAGAGTTTGCTTTACCAATATAATACTGTCATCACTGTTATGATGCACAAGCTAGTGAGTTTATGCCAACAGTTAATTTTTGTTCTTAAATAAAGCTTTTTATGCTTATGGCTTGTCATTATCTTTCTGTGTATTATTTCTATACAACTGTATAATATATATTTACGTGATCTGGCTGTACTTATCGCACACAGTTCTAAGAGAAATTCATTTGATGCAATATAATTCAACCTCAGTACATAAAGTAGTAATAATGATATTATATGGGACTTTTCCAATTGATTCACCTTTTCAGTGAAATGTAAAAGAAGCTCCCTATTACAAATTACTTTAAATGGAAGAAAATGTCCTAAAATATAGGAAGATTTTCCTTAAACCCTGTTTATAAAAGCTGAGAGCACAACCTGCTTAATTTGTCACTGCAAAGACTGTCCACTGCAGAAAATGCAGAATGGTTTTGCAATAATTTTTTTGTACTTTAACATGAATTAGATGTAAGGGTCAAAGAAATTAACATCAGAGTACCATTTAATCTAGGGCATTAATCATTGTTAAGTCATCTAATTTTACAATTAAACTGAATATTCAATCTGTCAACCCTTCAGCGTGTCCAATCTTTTTGTTCAATCTTAGAATTTTTTTGGTTTTATTTAGATAAAAGTTTATTATCAGGAAGCATGTCACTGAACTGTTAATGTAATCCATTCCATTTTATTTTCAAGACATTCTTGTACTTTACTTTAAAAAGTACAAAATTAGATATGATTAGATAATTACTATAGTTTGGTTAGACTGTACCTATTCATAGTGCTACCAGGAACATGAAACAGTGTTATTCTCCAAAATATTATCTTGGGGTCCAACAACAAGCTAAAGACATGGCAAAGAAAGAAGAGTGAAGAATGATAAGGCACAACGCCTTTATCTCTGTATTGCTGGTTCCATTTTGGCTGGTATTAATAGCAGCTGAATAATTATCACAGGGATAAGCAGCAGCTGACTGCAAGTGAATGAAAGTACGGTCCCACAAAATTTCCAGCTACAGAAATTCCTGTGGTAAGGCTGCTACTGTCTACGACACCAAGGTGAACAACCAGAGCACAGAAATATGGCATAGCCAGGACCCCCACTATACCTTGCTATACCTAACAGGGTTCTTTTCCTGATCAGCAATGAAACGAGATAGGTTGTTAACAAGAAGTCTGATGACACTGATGCTCTGTGGAAGAGAAGGTAATCTATTGCCTTGAGCTAAAACTTCAAAACATAAACTACCCAGAGAAAAGACTTCTCAACTGGCAGCACCTCCCAGCATGCAGCCTGGCACACCTGACTGAGGCTAATGACACTGCAGTTTGCAGAGGACTAACTGAGGAAGGAAAAAACGAAGATTTTTCACATGGATATGATAAACACACTGAGTATACTTTTCCACAAAACCAGCATAAAACCTTTGCATTACTGGGCAGCAACCAAAACTAACGAGTCCTACCACACTTACTGCATAATTTCAGGAAGAGTATAACCACATTTCATATTTTAAAGGACAGTTTCTGAACATGGAAATGTACAACCCAGTAGGGTACCTGACCTCCCAGCAGAATAAGTTTTGCTAGTGTTTGAAAAATAGAAAGAAGTATTTGTAAACATCAAAGGATGGAATCCTTTGTATGAAAATACAAAGAATTGTTTCTACCTTGCCCCAGAAGGTTATAGAAGGATGCAAAGTATAAAATACTATATTTTAAAATAAGTAAACTGTATAATTTGTTCAGTTTAGGGGAGACTGCCATTAAACACAAGCCTTTCATGTTGATCCTTTTCTCCAGGAACGCCATAGTATCTTTTGAGGAAAGATCCCAGTCTTCCTTCTACCATTTGTGTATTTTTTGAGTGATATCAAGGCTGACAGATGAATATTTATTATTGGCAAATCCAACAAACTTCAGTAAAACAATAAACTTCAACAAAAAACTCCCATGAATTCTTCACTTGGGTTAGGTTTAGCAATTATTAATAACATTGTTTAAGAAATGCCATTTCTAGTTCAAGAAATGCTAAATACAGGAAAAGATCCAGCATCTGAGACTGTCAGCTGGCTCACTACTGGAAATTACTACTCTGAAGCATTCAGACATCATTAAAGGTGAGAATAATACAACACAGTCATGTACCTTTCCCTTTCTTTTTCTCCTGTCCTCTATATTAAATCAGAAATCAGAGAAGGATATGACCTCACAGGCAACCTACTTTCCTCTTCTGCCAGTGCAGACTCCGTCTCTACGATACTACCCATTTCTGAGAGCTTTTCAAAGACTGTCTTTAAAATATTCTGATGGTTTTTCCTTTGTTAATTTTGATATATTATTTTACAGTCTAACAGTTCCCTGTTAGTAAGGTTTTTGTGATAGTCAGCCTGAAGCTTTCTCTCATAATTCATTCTCTTAACTGTAAATTTCTTTATTCAGATTAAGTTCTATTTATGCCACACCAGACTGCATCGTTCTTCTGTTATTATAATGTTATGTTTTGAGTTAAAGTATAATTTTTTTCTTTCAACTACTTCTCTAACTGAAAGGCAAATTCTTAAACTAAAGTGAATACCTACACTACAAATTATTTTCCCCCCAAAATATCTGTTTGCAATTTTCTGAGGTTTATCTTGTGTTATTTTCTGTTTGTTTTCATGAGCCTTCATAAAAAAGAAACACAGTCTTTTTGTTTTCCTTGATATTTATACTGCCTACTCATTCGTTACTACCCCGGAAGATCATTAAGAATGCTTGCTTTCTCTTCCAGATTAGTGAAGATATTAAGAAAATACACAACACTACACTACGCAAAAAATATTGTAATAGGACAGTCTGTCCTCTTCGTACTTTTAATACCTTGAGTTTACTCGGTTATTTTTCCTCTCCCTGTAACCCATACCTATAAAATGTATTTAAGTAAGTTTTGTAGAATTACATTTATCTTCCTAATATAAGTTATTAATAAATCTGGGACCACCACTTGGTCTTAGTTCAACTCTTCTCTTGAGAGTATACTATGTTGCAGCATTTTTTCATTTTACAGTAACATCAAATTAGACTTCAGTGTTAAGCATTGCAGTTATGGCCTGACATTTACACAGTCATCTTTTCCTTCCTTTTCCACATTTTCTATTGAGTTGTTATATTTAATCCACAATTACATTTAGAAATTCACACCTATAAATGATTTTTTTTTTCACTTAAGGCAAAGTCAATCTTACTTTAAATCATTGCAAAAAATAATTAAAAAAGCGTCATTTTTCTGTCACTGTAACTGCACATATGGCTTGCCAGCTCCTTACGGAATGATAAAATTGAATCAAATGTCTAAAATTCCAAACAATGGCCACCAGACTTTTCTTCAAAACAACAGTCAATTCATAGTCACTCATGGTTTGTCCACGTTGCACACTCTGTATTGACCCAGACTGACTATAGCAGCCATAAGTATTTTGGATTCAATGCAGCATAAACACATGCATAAGGCCACATGCAAAGCCACACCTGGCCCAATAAGCCCCCCCTGGAATGGGAGTACACAACCAGCTGACTGGATATGAAGCAGCTTAATCGACAAAGAACTACTGGGGATTACTTCGTACACAGACAATTATTATATCTGTGCCTTAACTTTTTACATGCCCCCCTACTATCAGTATCCAACCCCCCATTAACACAGTAGGGAAAAGTTCACTGATATTGAACTGGTGATAAAATTAAGTAAATAAACCGCTCAATGCTAATCATTTTTTTGTGTCATATTATCCCATTTGTTCTTATAGGAAAGCTACAGGTAAACTATGTACTTGACTCAGTATGTAAATACAGACTGTGATGGGAGTCTTCATCAGGGTCTCAAACATGTAACTGAATGGACCTTAGTTGCTCTGGGAATGCCACTGTCACCAATACAACAGTGGGGTGTCATTACTGTAATGCTGCAAATCAAATAAGGTCTAAGAGGTAATTCTTTTTAGTCCCATTCTCCAAATCCAAAATTTAAGGGGAAAAATGTACTAATATAATGAAACAAAAAAAAGAAGGAATTCAATTAAATAATGCTTTGCAACACTTACAGGCCATAAATCTGTGGAGCAATTTCCAGTCGGTTCAGATGCATGTACAGCTCAATATCATGTTTCTTCAGCAGATGATCCTGAATTTGGTTTACCTTTGCTACAATAGCGATAGATGGGCCTAAGTCCTGTGGCCTTGCAAATGGCATAGGTGTAATCATCACATCTTTCTCCTGCAGACACAGAAAAGAGTGGGAAAAAAAAAGAACATCCTATGAAGCCTTATTGTCTAACGGGATTGTGTACAAGAGATTTGGTTTGTTGCAATCAGTGGCTTCCAAATAAACACAGTAATAAATACTTTCCTTTAAAACAAAAGAGGAATCTCAAGTATCCACTTCTGTAGAAGGTATTGTGGGATTCCCCTTCCCAGGAATGCCAAGGAGTGCCCCTCATTTCTGCACATAAATTTTTATATGTATGCTTTACTTTTCATGCTCTGACAAAGTGTTGACAGCTTTATTTTAGCTTTAATATCAGCAGACTGAGTAAGTTCAGAACAAAGCAGATGAATGGCAACTCAGCAGAGAATATATGCCCTCAGAGGACAATTAATTACATATCAAATAGGAAATAACTTCTTTTCAAACAATGCTTTCTAAACAGGCTTCCCTTGCTCAGAATATCTGGTGGTTGTATCTCAAACTCTACACAGCTTTGATAAAGCATTAGAAAGTTTTTAAAAGAAAAAGGAAATTGAACAATGAGACGAATCTGATGGTTAGAAAGCAGTTGGTTGGACCTATGGGTTGTGCAAACTATGTCATGATCTACAATATGACACACACCAAGGGAAAACTACTGGAGTATTAGCATTCTTGAACACTATACTGCTTTAAATTTGTTCTTCTTCCAAAAGAGTGAAGAATCATTGAAAATGAGACAGAATGCTAGAAAGAAATGCAGCAAGTAATGAACAGACCTGAATAGGAAACATGTAAAAAGGAGGATGAGAAATAAAAAAGAACAAGTCAAAGAGACTATCAAGAGAAGGATAGGGGGACAAGGAAATAGAGAATTAAGCTGTCAGAAACAATGTTAAAGTTATAAAAGAGGGAAAATGGGAACAGTAAGAAGAGAAGATTTTTGCAATGACTTTGTTGCATTTTGTCATCATGACTTTGACCCAAAACCTTCACTTTAAAAAACAGTTCTGCTTTTCTACTTTTCTGCTCAGTATATTGACAGAGAAGCATTATCAAGCTCAAGGGGTTAATAATTTTCAGGAGAATTCATGGAAGTTTAAACTGTTGAAAGATAAATTCACTTGGTTTGATACAGTGAAAAGAGCATTATTTTTAACATTCAATAACAAAGAAAAGTTTGTTTTTGTCATATAAAATATCCTCAAGGTTGTTTCCTTTGGTTTTAGTCCCTTTTCAACCCCATTCTCTCCATATCAGCATGTTAGGAAACAGGAAAAAAATGGACCCATGTTTCAAATAATTTACAACATGGTTTAACAGTCAAATGGGCAGTGAACATTTAATAACATAAAAATCTACCAAAAAAGCCCATTATTTATGTTGCTCTCCTTTGCTCGAAATACTTTTTGTTAATTATTCCATGTCTGTACTGCAGAAAATATGGTATGATGCTGAGCAGTGATTTCAGGTAACATGTTTCTATTTAAGGATATGATTGATTATAAATTGTATCTTAAAATCTGCTTAATTGTTGCATTGCTATGCCAATTGCAGCAAAGGGACTGATCTGTCTATTATAGTATGGTGGTTTTGCCATGCTATTGTGGTACCAAGATATATTCATTTAACATGCTCTAGCAAATCACTTGACAAAAGCTCCCTCACACTGTCAAATAAAGCCCACTGAAATGGCATGCATTAAATTCTTTGCTGTACTAACAAATCCGAATTTAAAATAAAACATCTAGCATCTCAGAGGCTAATAAGCAATGTTGCTACTTAGTTAAATACTGAAGTTGTTCATAGCTGCAGATATGTCAAGAAAGGATATTTTGCCTACTTTCTTGTTTAAATTCTTCTATTAACTTCTTTATTACAAAGTCAGGCAGACTTCTTTCTACTTTGATTTTTTTTTCTCCATTGTATGGCTATTTCCTATGGTTTCAGACTAATTTCGTTATTGTTGTGGTCATATGCTAGAAGGAAAAATACTGAAAATGGGTATCTACTAATCTCTTTCTATTCAAAAACCCACTCCTTAAGTATGATATGATAACATTACCTTAATGTTAAATGCTAATCTATAGTAATTTTTTGCATAAACATATCAATTTATCTTTGAAACTAATCACAGAAGTCTGTAACTCTACAGATTCATACACTGTGTACTCTATCAGTGGCACTCATTTGCAGTATGAACTTTATTCTGCTTTATTTGAGTTAGACTTTAGCTTCACCTTGACCACTGCATGTGGCCACATTGTAACTCTAGTGACTCAAAAGATCTGTGATTTTAAGCTTTTCTTGATTATATAGAATCTCAGCATCAGAATCTCTCTACTTATTTGAACTTGTAATATGAGAAGACTAGCTAGTTACTCAGATTAGTCTTTACATCATTAGTTGCCTGTGGGTTTAAAGCCATCTTTACAAAATTACAAGACAGACTATTAAACACTGGCTCAAGTGTCGAAAGATTCTGAATATCTAAACTAATGCAAGCATCCTCTGTGCCAAAACTGGAGTTATTTGTCACTTGCAGCATTTGTGCACCTTGGCATAATGCAGCACTGACACATTGCTGACTGTCAGACTGACTGACTATCAAACACAGCTAAGTGCATCCAATAGTATATCCTTGCTTGCCATTTTTAAAAATACGAGATAAGTAAATGGTATCCATCAAAATGCAGTTTATCAGCATCTCAGAAATTAACCCCATTAACAGAAATCTTCAAAGCATGACAGAATCTGTGAGGACAGCAGCTGCAACCAATAACAAAGCCTTGCCTGTCCATGCCTCCTGATTCAGTGCACTCTACCAAGAGCTCGGTGGATGACTAGAGCGAAACGATGTCATGTCTGTTGTCTCCTCTCATGCAATTTGGTTGAGAAAATGACAATACCTCTAGTCAGTTGAAACTGCTCCAAAAATCACATAGCTGGTGTGAAACAAACAGCCCAAACAGAAAGATGCTCAAATAAACTAATACAGCCAAGCCGCCAAAATGTTTAACTAGAAATGACTCACAATGCCTGTTCCTAAAGCACAGTAGCCAAGTGGACATGATATCCCTGCCCATACTCACTATATATTAATTTGCCACATGAGAGGAAACACCCTTTTTCTTCTTGTGAGCTTCTAAGTCTTAGAAAAAATTTGAGTGCGTGTGTTTACTCATCTATTGCTAACACGAAATATAAATGATCAATCCCAAAAGGATGTGGTTCACAAAAAAAAAAGGCTCACAATATGCTATATTGTTTATAGAAGAACATCAGATTCACCTCTAACAAATACAAATACCAGCAAAATGAGGCTGAAAATATTAGGTAAGTTTTAAGAACAAAGTCAAGAAATCCTGCCCCAAAACATTACCTACCACAACACGAACTGGAATAGTCAGTACTAATACAATTTATATATTCACGCATTTAGGAAACAAATGCTACAGCAGTAAAGAGAGGCTAGGACATAGAACAAGCATAAACCATGGACAGATTTCTCTCATTAACCACTAGAGAATAGAGTAGCTGGAGAAGCTCCTCTAATGGCATTTGGGAGTAATGGAACCAACTGTTAGAGGCTATAAAATGTAACATGTCTCTCAGAGCACATGCTTTCATTGCTTCCTTTGTGAAGATTCAGACTTTAGCTGAACCTCAAAGTCATGATTGTAAAAGGCACATGTATAAGAAAGCATTATTAAAGATTATACATGTTTGCAAAGAACAAGAACAAACAACTAGATTTTAATCCATTATCTTTGCATTGTTAATTTTTTATGCCATGAAAGGACTGGAAAGGGCAATGTAAACTTTCACCTTCTACACAAGTACTGCAAATCTGTAAGCAGACCTAGTTAATGCCTGGAATAAAATTCAACCTCAGTCTCTACCACCTCTGTCACAGAAATTGTAACAAATACATTTGAATACACTGAATTTTGAAAAGCTACACTCAGAGAAACATCTCACAGCCTCACTGGTAAAATAAAAGTGATCATGTGGTAAGTTCATAAAATTTGTATCTCATATGCTTTATACTTAGCTATTGAGAATTATATGAAAATGCAAACAGTAATTTATAAGTGTAGATATCTTTGGCCAAGATGCAATGCTCCACAGCTACTAAAATATACACACAGATATATTTACATATTTAAAGAAAATGGATGCTTTTATGTAAGTCTTGGGTGAACACCTTTTTCTTCAATACACTGGCAAAACCACCATTCAAACTAGTACTCCCTAATTACAGCTTGCAAATATAGGTTTTGGTGCACATATGCAGACATCTAAACCCAACTAAG
Source organism: Pachyramphus minor (assembly GCA_013397135.1). Lineage (NCBI taxonomy): Eukaryota > Metazoa > Chordata > Aves > Passeriformes > Tyrannidae > Pachyramphus > Pachyramphus minor. Next base: position 40,334 of record VYXB01000867.1, on the reverse strand, counting down.
TTCCTATTCGTTTTTTGTTAACTCTAGTTACTCACCCCATGGTCTATGTAAAAAATGCTGAAAATGAATCAAGCTGAAATTAATTTTGGAGGCCAATTCTTTTAGGATATAACACACTGAAAGTCTTGGCAATACCTGTAATACTGCTGTGCTTTGCTAGAGCCTTCTAAATATGCTCTATCACACAAGTAATTTTTTAGAATTAAAAAAAGAAAGAAATGTATAGAGGGAAAGACACAGTAAAAAAAGTATTCAAAGAAAATCCTGAGCAATTGACTGAGGGATTGTCCCTCATGCCATACATGAAAAACAGTTTCAGACAAGGACTAGATGGTTTCTAGGAAGTTCCCACAATGGGGAGTTCAGTAGAACTAAACTCAGAGCACAGCAAAAGCTTTCTTATGAAAAGGAGAAATGTACTAAATAGGGTGGTGTCTGTACTAATACACAAGAGATCTGAAGGCACAGACTTTCCCTCTGTTTGAATAGCCTAAATTTAAGAAGAAAAAAGTAAGGAAATGGAGTGATGATGTCAGGAAAGATGCACCCTGACCTTTGATGGACAGTCTACACAAGTTGCTTTCACAGCAAATTGTTTATATTGTAAACAGCTGAAAACAATTCAAGCTTCAATATGCTAAATGATGCCTATTTATTTAACATGACATTTGCACAGGTTTTGGGTACACGGAAGTGCCTATGACAGGCACTCTTTCCAATGCTACAAACATCACTTATACACAGAAAAATCTGTGTTTGCACATTTGGTTTTTGATTACCAAGTGATCTTTCAACAGATAGGAATTCTCACCTGGAAGACTTTCCTTAAAAGCTTATGCCCAAATTCTGAAGAACCTTTGTAAACTTGTTTGAGCCTGCTTTAAAACCAGATTGTTTAAGAGATGTCTTATTAGCTTTGAATAACTTCAATTAAAAAAAGAATCCTACCTGCTTAAAAATACAGTAAATACATTTTAAAACAATATTTACCTTCTGACTGTCATGTTCAAAAGTTGAAAACCAATGTTCTGCAGTCTTCATAAGACGTGTGAACATCGAACTAAAAGGGAACAACAAAGAAACTTGGTGTAAAATAATGTATTACAAATAAGAGCAAATTAAATATAAAGAAAGTTGTTAAAACTTACTAGGCATCATGTTCCAGATATTCAGGATTCAAAAGAACTTTCATTTCCTCACTGAAAAAGGCAACAGAGAACAATCCAAATGTGAATGTTTATTTTTGGTCAGTGTTCTGCATGTACTATTATGTATTTATAAGCCAACTTTCATATAAAGTGCAAATGAGAAAACTAGCCTTTTTAATTAAAAAGAGCAACTCCATTGAACAAATGAAGTCTTTCCTTTTTATAAAGATCAAAAACAAATTAGCTGCCTTGTCTGTACTACAATGAAGTAACCATCTAATTATTCCAAATAACAAATTACTGAATGTCACAATGTATTATTTGAATATGCTTGATCTAGAATAATTGATTGCTGCACAATCTATCACTGTTTGTCCCAAACAAAAAAAAATATGGTTACTGGTCAAACATGCAGTATCAAAACATTAATTTATTTTGTTTTAATAGCCTGTATTTTTATTGTACTTTAACAGCAATTAATCAGTGACAGCACCTCTTTTCCATCTACTTTGCTGCTTAGCTCTACTTTTTCAATGTGGATGGAACAGAATGCTGTGCATAACACACGGTTATTTTAAGTTATTTAGCACTGAAGAGCATCTTCTAGGTAATTTCAGGATGTCTAAGTACAGACATTGAATAAAAACATACACTTGTAAATAATCATGTTTATGCTTAACTGCCTTTGGGCAGTCATGTTGAGGGGCATTAGCAGAGGTTATATTATATAGTACACATAATTACATTGGTTTTTATTCACTGCTGGACTCCGAAAGAGAATGAAAAAACCCCAAATGAAATGTCCAAAATATCACAAGAAGAAAACTTTTTTTGTGCGTGTGTTATCTGCTTGTTTGTTTTTTAATCAAAACAAAAGGCTTGCACATAGAGCAAGAAAAAAAGCATCTGAATTTGGTTGACAATCATATGTAATGTAATATTTTATACATATGTGTATGATTGCATTTATATATATATACACACATTTGAATGAAATGGAAAATCAATAGTTAAAGTTAATGTTACTACTAAGTCAAAGAACAGTCAGATACTGCAGCTACAACACTGCAGGCGATGAAAGAAATATCAATCACAACAATTTGTCGACATTGATTATCTTCCCTTATCTTCCCACCTGAAGGGGTGGGAACATGTCTGCTCTATGAGTGTAGTTCCCTACTCTGTCTCCTCACTGCAGTGACAAAAATGAAACCACTTCTGGCAATAAGAATGAGGTGAAACTGCAGGTAAACTTTTTGATTAGGGTTTTTCCTAGGTTTCTTGTCTCCCCATTTTTTCACCAATTAATATCTGTGAAAGGGACAATGTCTAAATTTCAGAAGCCATAGTAAGGAAGATGAAATAAGGACATTCCTATCTAAGCAGGAGGATGCAATGATTTCTGATATCAATTTATGAATTATAAACAAAGAATTTTGGAGCGCATACTTGTAAGTTATATTCCAGCCAACTTACTTATTTTTTGAAGAAAGCAGATTTTTAATACTATAAAAATAAAACACAATGCTTACCTTGGTTGTGCAGCTTCACTGGCATGTGAAAAAGCCTGGTGGTCACAATGTAGGATAAAGACAATGGGAGCTAAAAGTTCATGCATACCCTAAACATAAAAGGAAGCAATAGTATTAATTAGATTTTTCAATCATAGCATCAGGCAGGCAGCAATGTTAGGCGAAGACTAACTAAAAGAATGAACATTTCCATTCTTAACAGAATGCTTTCATAATCAATGGCTTTTATCTTAAATTCTGATTAAATCCAAGTGTTTATTCTTCTATAATATAGAGAAGCAAGTTATTCTCCCTTTTGCTAGCACAACACACAACAAATCGGCAATGGTAGGCAACCCTGCACCTGGCAGTTTCCTTCAAGATCTATGTTCATAAATATGAATTTTATTTATGATAATTATAATCATGATCTACAGTACAAAGATCTGCAATAGCGACAAATTACAAAATTTAAAATTATTTTTTATTTTATAATGTTCCAAAAAAACATAGATAAAAGCGTAACAGTACTCTTCAAAGGAGACAAGGGCAGCTATTTAGGAAGGAAAATGGAACTCCTATTTCTAAGGACATCAGAATTAAAGTAATTCCCTTCTGGGTTTTTTGGTTTTCTAAGTTGTTATGTCAACATTCAAAATAAAGTCATTAAGCAACAATTAAACAATGCACAAGAGCCCCGATACTGTTCCGCTGCAGAGTACTACTTATATATGCAATCTATATTAAGCTACAGGAAAAATATAGAAACATGCAGGAATCAGAACAGAAAAAATGGGTGGACAGTTAAGGACTTGGGCCAGCATTAGAAGCATGGCTGGGCTACCTGGGCCAGCCGTCGCTACTTTTACCCAGAGATCAACAGGAACAAAACAGGAGTCTTGATTCACCTGGGGCTTGTCAAACTGTTACCAGGAGCAGAAGCAACTGCTTCAGGAAACAAGCAATCCAGTTGGCAAGCAGCAATGCACTGACAGGTACAACTACAGCCTGCAGAATGAAACCTTCAGCAGATATTCAGCCCCTTCCCTCAGGTTACATCAGGGAAAAGGAGGATTTAGGGCATCACAACTGGGGAATTTGGTTAGCTCAGAGGAGTTGGGATCCCAGTGGTGGACTAGAACAGCAGGTTGGAGCAATGCAAGCTACAGTCTGGGGCAGCCATGCAAAAGAAGGGAGGGGAGCCTTTCAGTGATGGAAGGGATGTGGGATGAAGAGTTGACATCTGTCTGTCCGCCTCTGGACACAAGGATCACTCTAAGGGAAGAGAACTCCTGACCTCAGCCCAAAAACACCAACTACAGTCAGGGCTTGGTGCCAAGTGGCCAGGCTACCCCTGCTGGGACTGGCTCTGGCTGGAGTCCTTGCCCAGCTGTAGGAGGAAGAGCATGCTGCCAGCAGTGCTTCAGTTTAAATGTGCAACTGCTTCGCCAAGTGGAGCCTCAGTCCCAACTCCTGATGGGTGCTGTGGACAGACAGGAGTTCCAGGAAGACTATCCTGTCGGCAGAAGGAGCACCGGGCTTGGTCCATCAAGCTCATAAGCATTTCACGTTGCTGTCAGGAGTACAGTTGCCGTCAGTAGCTCCCCTATCAGGAGCTGTTCTACTTTTATGCTTGCAGTCTCAAGCCATGAAGCCTCTGCACTTGCTTTTCCAGCCCTTCCAGTGATGGAAAGACATGAGCAATGAAATTGTTACATGCTTATGAGCTACCCTGCTGCTCCGCTGGTATATCAGTTGGTATTCCGTGCAGTATTTGAGGAGTATTCAATATCAGTAAGTTAGATTATTAGCTTCATATGTATCAAACAGATCCATTAACTACTAAAAACCTTTAACTTTTATTCGAAATAATGGGGATTTTCCTTAAGTGGTCCAAATTGACTCAAGAGGTAGATGTGGAAGCCCTCTCTAGATCATTAACTGTTTTGAGTATGCTTGGATGCCTGTTAGTGATCTTTTCTGTTGGTAAGAGGAAAATCCAATATCTAGCAGTGTTGAGAAAAAAAAAAAAGAGTTTTTACAATTTCTCTGTTTGCCATCAACTATCCTATGCAATTTAATTTAATTTTAATTTCTTCAGGATGGAGACAACTGCTATAGCGTCAATGGTAGGGCTGAAGTTTGGATGTTTTCTTTCTCTTCCTATTTCTGATCTGTTTGCCATCAACTCAAAAGATGAAGGCTAAATAGAAATTCAGTTAGGAAAATAAAAAATAAATCCAATAGCTATTTGATTTCAGAAGCTGATGTAAAACACAACGAATTGGTTAGATCGCAAATTGACAAGTTTAGATTTCTTAAAATCTTATGGTCATATCAAGGGGGAAAGCAATAGGAGAAACAGGGATATAGGTCGAGGATTAGATAATATGTAAGTGGAAACAATATTTAAACAAACTGTAAATAACCAGGGTTGTACTTTCACATGAACAGCCCTTGGTTAATTAACAGTTCCGCATCTAATCTTTTATTCACCCTGATTTACTAAACATGAAAAAGGAGAAATGGAAATGCCAAAAACTTGACTATCTAATAAAACTACCACCTAAGCTGTAAACATATATGCTGAAGAAAAAGAAAGAGGACATAAAATAAGAATTAGTTATAAAAGATAAAAGCACATCACACATTCTTCCAACATAATAATATATCAACTCAGTAGAATCATAATGTGGCTGCCCACATATAACAAAACCAAAACAAACAGATGATGAAATATCAGGATTTCAAAAAGATACCTCTGATCTTTCAGTTACAAGACTACTTCAAATGTTTAGAGATTTTTAGCTTGGCAAGAAAAGCTACCAGTGTAATATGCATACACATATTTTTTCAATGCTGCAGTTTACTAAAACTCTTTAGTGTTAATAAGTAAGTTGACAGAGCTCAGATAATTTTATGACACTTTCCAGCTACAACAAAGTATTGATTTCATAATACAGTCTATGGTTTAGAAAGAAAACCAGAATTATAGCATTTCTACAATGACAAGTGAATCAATGCATTTCAAAATTATATTGACTTCTCTAAGGGCAATCAAATCATGAACAAACAATAGTTAGCCTAGTGATTCAGCTTAATTTTCACTATTTATTTTCAGCATAACTAGGATCAAAATTTTGGCACCAGTCTTGCAGATGAACTCTAGGACTAATTTTTACATATTCTTAAGTACAATATACTATTCTCTTTAGACTCTATATTTACAGCTGCTATTTAAAAATTCAGTGATCCCAGAGAGGATTCTGTCTTTAAAATCTGTAATACAGCTTCACAATGTTCTATTCCATTTGACTAGGGAGAGAGATATCTTTTTCCTCATCAAATAAAATGGTACTTTACACTGGTCAAAAAACCCACAGACCCTACTACAAAGACAACTTGCATGCATATATGCATATTAAACAAACATTATTGATTGCTTCTTCGAAGACTATATGCTGATGTTACATAATATTTTTAATAGAATGCTATAAACTCCAAATACACTTTATTTACATTTCTATGTAGGCAAATTGTCGAGGAACTATAACTTTTTCAAGTATTTAGGAAGGTAACATTGAGTGTGGACACACTGACAATCAGTCATCGTAAGTCTTCATTCACTGGCCAAGTTTTATAATTCTAATGGCAGCTGTAGCTTTTGTATGCAGTCATGCAAATGAGACAGAAGAATTCTCATGGACAGAGGAATTCCCCATGATGGAAACTGCATATGAAGAGAAACTCCCTAATTTGGGTTTTGTATTCAGGTCACTGTGGAGAGAGCAACTTGAAGATGATCTGTTACTGATGAATTAATGGTAGCATTCATTATTTTCTCAAATATATGTTAGGCTTGATGTAGTGGAAATTATTATGGGAAGTGGGGCTTGAATCAATGGTAAAAGCAGCAAGTTAGGAACACTGTCTAAAAGATAGGTATTTGATAAAAGAAAGAAAAAACATACCCTGTCACCACCACAAACTATTTCTTATCAGCTTAATAAGAGAAGGAGCATTATTTTTTAAACAAACAAACAAACAAAGCCACCCTTATAAAATGAGGTAAGAAAAAAGCAAAGCTCCTAATAAAAGTAACACGGACACAAAAGGAGAGGAAAACCACAATCATTTGCTATTTTATGGACTTGGCACAGCACCATGAGACTTGTGTGATATACTTAACACACTTCAGAGAGGTTAAATCATGATCCAAAATTATTTAATTATCTGCACTTCACCTCTCCTCTTCATCCTGTAGCAACCCCTTCCCAGAACTACCACACTACTGACGCACACCAGTTGAAAACAGAGGTAAAGAAGTTTTCTTTGTCAACAGCCTGTAGGCTCACAAAATTGAACCTGTTCTTTTATCTGCCTATGTTCATTTAGCCCACCAAGCAGTCTTTATTAAAGCTGAGGCATCAGGCAGTCAAAGTTCATTAATACCATTTATATAATCTCTGCAGTTTCAATTAACTCAGCAAGACATTCTACTACATGATAACAGTCTCATTAATTCAATAAAATCCCATAACTATTAACAATATGGTCTATGTTAAACGGGGTGTCACCTAGTAGAAAATAATAGCTTTAACAGCTTGTGATGAAACGCAGGGCTTTTTTTTTTTTTTTAATTTGATCTGGCTAAATATTCCATCCTTATATAGAAAGGTATTATTTCTTGGTAAGGAATCAAGAGGATTTAAAATATGACAGAGGGTAATTAAGTCCTTTTAAGTCATATCAAAGAGTAAAATAATACTTCTTGTTCAATAAATGATAGACTAAATTAGCTGGAATGTATTCTTCCATTTTCCCATCATCAGTACTCTGGCCTATATTCACCAGAAAGATGAGGCTGAATACTGCTGAAGTATTTTCTTCAGCAGTGCTCTTCAAAATACAGCTGATAGATCTCATTTTTGTTGTTCTCTTGCAAGACTATTCCTTGCTCACAGTCTGTCCAATATGACATGAGAACCAGCTGATAGATGTTTCATACATTTGATAACTATATATTTGATTTTTGATATAGTCTGCAAGTTCTTCAGAAGTAACTCTTCCTTCAACTCATGTGTCCTTTGTTTCCAAGAAACATCCCTGTCCCCTGGCTTGAGTACAGAGTGGTCACAGACCACGCCTGCAAGCATAGGTTGTCTTATAAAATTCTTCCCATTTACTTCATTTGTATTTTTGTCATGAAAAATTTTCTGTCTACCTAAAGTCGTCTGCTGTACAGTTTATCCTTTGTCCATGCACACAGAGTATTTCTCGGTTTGTCAGTCTCTACTCAGCCTATAGATAATTGTGTGAAGAAACAAATACAAATATACTTCCGTTCATATTGGTCTTGCTAGAGGCATTTAGTATCAATGTAATACTTATTTCAAAACCGTCACAAAACTGTTAAATTAATTTAGGCTGCTGCTAGAGGCGATGCATAGTTAGTGCAACTTTAAAGGTTTCTTTACCATTTTATCAAAAATCGTTTGAGCAGACTCTGCTTCAGGTAACACTGTAAAAGTGGTATTTTGTAGCAGCCTTATCCCTCAGTCAAGAGGATTTTGTCAGCTGCATTGTATTTGCACGCTACAGGGTTAGAGGATCTATTCACTAAAATAGCGCATGGCTTTAGCACTTTGAAGAAGAACTTAAAATATTACATAAAACTTAAAATAGTGAACTTTGCCTACATTTCCAAAGTCACTATGCTTTTTGTTTATTCAGTACCATTTTCAATCCTGCTGTATACTTTCTTTACCTGAGCAGAGAAAGCCTTTGATATTTTCTTCCTTAACCAACTCTGAAGAAAAGATGTTTGTAAAGAAATATGAAGTTAGAAAACTTAGCAAGCTTAAAGAAAACAGTTTGAGGTATTGTGTTATGAGGAAAAAGCATATGTTATTCAATGAGCTACTTTTCTTACTACCCAGCTGACAAGCAGCTCTTTGATTACTTCAGCATTAGGATACAACTTCAGATACAACACAACTACATTATTGTCACACCATATACAAAATGTTGAGTCAATGAATGCCACCTGTACAGTATTTTCATTACCTGTTTATAAAGCAACTGCTCATTTTCTCTGGCGTAGCAGAACAGAACATCTGTAAGAATTTTCCGTACATTCTCTTGCTGGAAATACTGCATTTCAGGAAAGCTGAAAATGAAGCAATACAGAGAAAGTAAACAAAAGAGTGCACAGAATGTCAGTTGCTGGTCTTCTAAAAAAGGTTTTATCTAAGAGCATCTCCCTTGTCTGCTTTCCCACTGCTCTGTGAATTGTGGATGCTGCCAGAGTAAAATACTTCTGAAGAATTGCTACATTTTTTTTGCAACTGAAATTATGAACCATGTTCTTCAATATACATCAGTCTGCTACACAGGTATGATGATATCATTGGTTATATTTAAATAACTAATCCCTTTTAATCTTATCAAAGCTAGAGATCTGCAAGAATGAAATACAATGGGAGAAACGGAAGAATGGAAGAGAGTGTCAGAAAAGGGATTTACGCAAAGGTTCAATATTTCATGAATATTTGGAAAAATACTATCATCTAATGACAAGATTATTAAAATATCTCATAATTGACATGAAAACCAGTATCCTAGACTGTCATATCTCCTCCTGGTATCTGTTGTGATCCAATTAGGCATTTCACTGTCTTTAACAACTGTTGCAAATAAACTTTATAATGATGAAATAATTTGATACTCTGGCAGGGTAAATATCCTAAGTGAAAGAGAAGGAAGTGGATTTTGTGTGAGAATAAGAAAAAAAGCTTCTGTAAAAATCCCGTTACATGCATATAATCTAGGAAAATGTAAATATTTCCAGTTTGTGACTATTCTGAAACAACTCTCATCTGTGTATCCTGCTCCTCGACTGTTGGAGGTAGGAAATAAAGTGGTTATCAAAACATTTGTAAAATTAGAACAAGTGCACAAACAAAGGTCTCTTCTTGGTTACTTAAGAAGTAACCAGATGGCGAAAAATGTTCCATAAAGCAATCACCTCAAACCACATTGCTCTGCAGCTACACAGAGAAATAACAAATAAAGCCAAAAAATCTAGAAAAGTAGAATACTAAAAAGAATGGAAAAGGTAAAGAAATTTCTTAAGTCTTTCTGGACAAAGAAAACCAGAAGAATACTAAAAAATACAACAGCGGCAGGCCTCAGGCTAGACAGCTGAAATAAAGGTTTTGGTATTCTCTGTTTTAAAATTAAATCACATGGATTGAAGATAAGGTTTCCTCAAGCCAATTTTGTTTTTTCCTGTTTCCCAGGTCTGATCTACAGTGCTACACTTTAGACCAGTTGTATTAAGGCTCTTGTAAAGCCTGTCACAGAGAAACAACATAGGAAAGTATAATAAATTACTTCAGATAAGACTATTAGTGTTGATAATTACTCTGGTCATCTCACAAAGGTGATGACAGGTAAGCACAGAAGCAGAACTAATTAAGGCTAGAAAGGTGCTTTGAAATCCTTGGATGAAGGACCTGAATCAAGAGCCAAGGCAGAGAAGACACCATGGCTCAAACACAGCGATGCTGAAGTCCTGAGAGAGGCACTGGGATGAGAGGTGTAACGTTTTCCTGGCACCTGGTGGAGCTAATAGTAGACCAACATTTGGAAACTTGTATGCACTTGTACTAATCACATTACTGTAAAGGAAGGACACAGCTGAGACCAAAAGTGCATTACAGCAGATGGCAATCGACATAATTTAGGGGTTTGAAGAGATTATTTCTGAAGGACTGTTATTCAGGCCTGCCCTATGAAGTTTAGGAAAAGAAGACTAACAAAGAAAACTCAAAAATACACAGAGATATCTGTGAGGATCTAGTAATACCAGAGATTGTGACAGAAAGGATAATAACGAACTCAGAAATAAGCTGGTTGAAGTATTAATTATAGTAAATGTAAATAGAAGAGATCATGAGGGAACTATCAGTTCAGGATGGATTTTTATGGAGAATGTCATTTTATGATTAAAGCTCTGTCTTAGGAAATATAGTATCCTCAAATCAGCAAGGTAAGAATGCTTTTCATGAACACAAGAATATTAAAGTTAATTACATTTCTGAGAAAGACTGCATAAGGACATGGAAAATTTGCTAGACTGTTTTACCACAACTGCTATAATCAAACAATGGTGCATTCAAGTCCCTGCTTTCTGAAAGTGAAGACCAGGGTGAGTTAGTTATAATTTTTTAAAACATTCCTTTAGCTAATTTAGGGACCCCCACACCAGAGGCAGCCAGAGTCTGACACAGAAGAAACTCAGGCTGGCAAACAAATAACAAGATGCACAAAAATACTCTATGAAACAAATTTGGTGGCAGACAGAAATGAGGCTCTGAACCACTGCCATGGAGTGACCATCTTTTCTTCATGAACAGATTCAATCCCCTGGCATTCCCCAACCCTCTTACTCAGCTGCAAGGGGGAAAGCGACTAACCAGAAAAATTGGAAGATGCTCTTACAACTGCAAAGGTTTGGTAAAGAATAACAAAAAAGAGTAAAGAATAACTGCCCCCTCCATTGCTCACCTTTTTTTTCTTTTTGAAAAAGATAAAGTAGAAAGGAAGCTTTTACCCTTGTAGCAGTTGGTCCTCTTACTGGATTTTGCCTCCTATGTTCATAATCAATGGACTGCTGTTTCTCCCCACCTCTTCCACATACTTAGAAAAGACGTAGCTGTCTAATGGCTTCTCTGCTACCTTTTTTTATGTTGGAATTTGTTTTTGGGAGATGGAGAGTTTTGAACATCAGCACCCACCACGACTCATCTTCACACAGCTTGCATTGTCTTAAACTATGATTGTTACTTCTGAAGCAGAAACTAAGTAGACCAATATGCAAAAATACTACTACAAAAGAGAAGAAATCCACTTGATCAGTCTACTGGGAATAAACCCCTAAGCATTTTGGTTCCTTAAAATACTGGAAAGATGGTAATGAAATCTAGCCATTTACAATCCTATGCATACAATGCGATGCCAAAAAGTAAACTGGTATTTTGATTTAAGCTGAACACTCTTGCATCTGCCAATCTGCTGATTTCCATTTCTGCAGAATATTTTTTGAAATTCTTCTTTATCACTTCCCTTCTTAATCATCACAAAATAAATCAGCATTGTTCTTTGGTACATCTTTTCAATGACAGTAATTAATCATTGCATTCTTTAGTCTTTTATGAGTTACTATGGCGCTAGTTCATACACACCTTCCTTTCTTAGTGGAATAACAGAATGCAGTATTATTGTCATAACTCGGTTGGTATTGCTCAGTTGGTATAATCTACATTTAAAATAAGCTTTTTTTTGCCTTATAGTAAACTTCCCTTACCCTCTTTCCCACCCTCGTTTTTAGAAGCCTCTCACTTAAGACAGAAAGAGATGGTGTTTGGTTCCAAATCAGAAACACACATTTCTAGACAGCTGAAGGAAAAACCATTTTGAACCTCTCAACAACTGTAAAAAAATAAGTCAGGAATTAAATCAGCCAATTATTTAGAAATGTCGATCGCTAATGAGTTAGGGCTAACTTAACAATATCCTCCCCTGCTTTCCTTGTAAATACTGGATACTATTATTATGCAACAGGCAAAAAATTGAATGTAGACATTATAGATTGCATTTCTGTCACCTGACTTTATGACACTACGGTTTTGTTAGGCACCAGTGAACTAGAAGCCTTTTGTAGTCATTGTAGAAAAACATACTTCTCTGCAATGTGATTTATCAGACTAGACTTTTACTTTAGGAAGAGATGATTTGTGTCCTAGAATTCTATGGGTACATAGACTCAACAGCATGATTAGGCCAGCTGTGAGTATAAGGGTTTTACAGATCTAATTATTAGGTGAGATAAGGATTCTCAAAATGCATAGGAACACACATGCACACACAAACAAACTTTATCACATTTCCATTCAGATAACAAAATCCTGAAATTTAAACTAATTTAAACGAATACGAATTTTAACAGCATAATTTTAGTCACTTTTCCTGTCTATTGTTACTTCAGGGATTTTGAACAAAAACATTATAGAGCAAATTTTCTACTGTTTTCATAGCTGGGACTCTAGTTTGCTACTCTCTGTGCAGTTAGAACCACTCTCTACAGCATTATTTACTTGATGCTGTTGGATGATGGAGGACTGAACTAGATGACAAAGAGCATAAAAATATTAATAAAATTCAAACTCCAGGAATTGATTTAAAGAATGGAAATGAAAAGAAAGGGTATTTACATTCCATAACCAAGGAACGTAGAACTTACTGCTTCTTATACTAATAGTTTACAAACAGATATATATGTACATGTAAAATGCACACACCTTGTTTTATGATTAGGCAAACAACAAATGTACACATAAATGGATGTAGTTTATCAAATAAATTCATGGCACTGAGAAATTTTGCTTCTTCACTGCTTGACTCATTTTACTAGTGATGACACAATGTATACTATTGTTTCAAGTAGACATTATTTTGTATAAATACATAAATGAAAAGTTCTTCAGTCACTATTACTAATATTAGTGAATGCTGCTCTGCCTAGTACTCTGCCATTTGCCACAGTGAGAGCCCTGACTTTGTGTGTGTGTGTATATATGTTTTTAAATAAGTCTTACATTTACCATAACCTCTATACAACTTCTCATTCTCCAATTATAGTTTAGATATGTATATATTTTAATCTTAGAACATCCTGAACTGTTTCCTTTAACAAACAAAAAATACCATCTGTTGTGAGAATGCACATGAAAGTATACTCGGATTTTAATTATACATCTCATGGCAAAATGCATTCAAGGATGGGTCTAGGGACGGACATATAAAATATTCCAAAACCAGACAGCAATGATTTCTTCTGCATGACTTGGTTTCTGTAAATGAAAATGTGTGAGCTTGAGATTTGTAAAATCTATGACTATCACCACTTTTTTTCAAGTTATAAGGAAAAATATTTGCAATACAGTAAAATCTCACATAGTAGCAAATCAGTAATTGAATGTAATTATATTTACATATCACTAAGTGCTTCCACTCTGAAGAGAAATATTTTCAGGAACTGAGTGTTCTAACTCAAAGAACTTCCTCAACAGGAATGACCTAAGGGCCAAGAGGATGAAAAAATAATCACAGTAATATTAGGACTAAATTAAAAAGGCATACGTGACAAATAATACTAGAAAAGTGGTAAATAAAAATAGAACTACTCAACTTCTATAGATAAGTGACATTTCCCTTACTAATTACAAACTGCTTTTTTATTATTGATTGAATTAAGTGTTGAGAATTAAGAAAGTAATCTGTTCAATCTTTTATTATGATTATAATTTAGTTGAAAGACCTTTCGGTTTCTCTTACCTTCTCTTTGCTTCATACAGAAAACTACTTTATATTTCACACCTTAGTTCATCTCCTAATATCTTAATTTAGAAGAGCTTTTCTTCAATGATACCAATAAATCTCCAGGATTTAATGTTCAAATAGATTTTCTCATTTTTCACTCCATGAAAGCTGTATTTTTATACATTTAATGTATGTTTCCACACATTCATGTTCAACAAACCTGACATTTACAGTAACCAAAGTCAGAAAAACACTGTGTAACATATATCATATAAAAACGAAGAATAAAAATTTCTATAGAGAAATTTCTTTAAAGATCTACATACGTTCTTGTCACATCTTGTTCAATCATTGCTCGAAGCTCTTTATCCTGGAAAAATTTATTCCAAAGACTCTGAAATAAGGAAAAATAATTGTATGAAACCTAATACTTAAGGCTTATAAACGACATCAGCAAAGTACTGTACAAATATTAACTAATTAATCCTCAACATTCCTGGTAGATAGGTGTATCAATATTATTATGGGTGATAAAAAATGTTGGTGACCAGCATAACATATCTGAGAAAGTCAATTTATATCAGAGATAAAAACATCCAAATTCCTGGACCCTTGTTCTAGGTTCATTCCATTCGCTCTCTGGCTGCAGGTTTGTGAGTTACTTGTATGGGGGCCTATGAAGAATATTTAGAAAGGCAGAGTAAACTCCAACTTACCAGAACCAGCAACTCAACTGAAAAAAATTCAGTTGTTTACTCCAAGAAAAAGTTCCATAACACCATTTCTCCTATGAATGTACGGACTTTATTGGAAGCTGCTGTAATATCCATAATAAGATATTGTTTGGAAATAAGCTAGTTGGTTTTAGTGGAGGCAAAATCAAATAATGTATGTATGATGATCAAATATGTATTATGAAAATGACATCATTCTAATACACAGTGAAGATCAAGATTGGGCATTCTAAAAAAGTTCTGATAGGGAAACAGCGTTTAAACCTCACTGCAGTATAAAAAATATTAAATAAAAGAATGCAAAGTACGTTTAGCCTCTTCTGTATCTTTCTGTGACTATTTTCATCCTCTTTCTTTCATTTCTATGTTCTGTTTACAAATATGTTGTAAAACCTAACCTGAAAGAAGTCAGAAAATACTGTTAATTGTATGCTCCAGAAAGGGTATTGCAAAATGTATTCTTTATTATAAAGGGATGGTAGTTTGGCCATATGGGTCAAAGGAGCAAAATTCATACTGGTCTTCATGCAGGTTAGCTTAGTTTTCAGACAGCGTCCAGCCCAGCGAATGAAATACTGTACAAAGGGAGTGTCTACAATAATTCCACAATTTTTTGCTTCCCTGCAAACAATTCTTTGACGTGGTGGCTTATGCTCCACAGAAAGCAAAGAGAAAGTAAATTAATGTTATCTAGTCAGAGGAAGGTAAAATAACAAAAAGGAAAATGTTAATTATCTTCTATATTTGTGTTTCAACTAGGAAAACACCCCAACCTTTAAAAGTATTTATATCCTTCACAATGTCTTACATAAAGTAAGTATCTTTTTAACTCATAACTCTTTTCATGCAGCTAGATCACATTTGAAACTCCCCTGTCCCTGCTCCCACCCTGGTCCTTTGGAGCAAAGGATGAAGGAAACAGAAGCTGCCTTGCAAAGAGGAAGGAAAACTCTGAATACACTGAATGGGTATAACATCAAGTCATGGCAGAGGCTCAAAGGCACTCTGTTCTTCATTCCTATGTCTGATCTGGCCTGCTTCACAGATTAAACCCCTGCCACATACTCTGACATGTTAACCTTTGTCTTCTATCTCCTAAAGACACCACAGGCAGAAAGAAGATTGTGCCACTGTGTATAATCACAAACTACAGCAGAAACACTTTAAATCTTCTACATTTGACACAACTTTCTGTCCAGCTGGATGCAAGAATAGTTTGATGACGTGCACAGTCATAGCAGCTGCAGAGCTTTTTCCTTCTAAGTTAAATAAGAAGCACAATACCACACTACAAACAAAAGTACAGCCTTCCGATTGTGGACAAAACAGTAGTATCACCAAAGATATCTGACAGTCTTTTCAGGTGTAAAAAGGCAGCTTCATAGTATTAAGTTCTTTTAAAAATTTGATAAAAAAGAATTTCAATGGTAACAGAAAAGCTTACAGATATGTGCTATAAAGTACTTGAAAAACTTTTCAGGTATAACAAAAAGCAGTTAAAAAATGTCCAGGGCTGAACAGTCTTTCAGAGAAGGGTACTTCACTATTTGCTGTTAACAGCATTCACTTCATATTGCCTGTTTAAAAACTTCTTAAACTAGTGCCATTTTAAGTAAAAAATGAAAACACACAGTGATAAAAAGCACATCACTTAAAGAAAGGATTTCCTGTGAAACTGTACTTGTAGTCCAGCACTGATTTTTTTGTTTATCACAGTCTTCCCTGAAATAAGCCCTGAAAAATCAGAATAGCAACATAGAAACGAGCATTTCTAGTTGTCCAGCAGAACCTGTGAACCAATTGTTAACACAAGTCAGTTTGGATTTTAGGGATTTTTGGATTTAGGAGGGAAATTTTAGCACCTGCCATTTTGCCTACTTCAGCAAGAACTCCCCTGTGTCAGTATGAAGATGATGAGAATTTTAGTAGCATGTGATCATAGAACCAAGGGTCAACCTACCCCCTCGTCCTGAGAGAGTGGGTTGTTGATTATCAGATCCTGCTGACCTGCTTTCCGAGGGTTTGTAATGTGCTAGGTAAAAACAGAAAAAAAATTAGATTTTCTTCTGTTATACTATAAGCATTAATTCTATTTCACAGTATGAGAAGAGAGTTTTGTACCAACTTACAATTTCTTTGATCTTATTGTAAGAAGTTCTTAAGTCTGAAGTAGTTTTAATCCATTGACTTCTATCTTGGGGTAGAACCTCTAGAAATAACTACCAGCAAAACAAAATAAATTCATTAAGTTTCATCAATTTTACATATAAATCCTATTTTAAATTTTTAAATTTCCTATTTTTAAATAAATAAATAAATATTTCCTATTTTTAAATTTCCATATAAATCCTACCAGATAGCATAAACCATCTCAGAAAGAAAGAGAAAGCAAAAACTTATAAAATACTCCTGATTTTAGTACTTTTCCATCCATAAATAAGTAGCTAGAAACAATAGCAGTTCTACAGTGTGAAATAGAAGTATTAAAATTGACTGAAGCCACAAACTCAAGCTTTGTAAACTGTTGTAATTTCAGTAAAGTTGATTGAGACTTCCAAGGCAGACACAAAATGGAAAGATATGAAAATAAAGATAGAAAACTTGAAGCTATTTACATAACACTGATGACCTAATGCACGGTGCTTAAAATCAAACATGTATGTAGAGCAGGAACTAAGCACTGAGATGCACCCTACCTAAGAAAAGAAACATGTTCTAGAATTCTGCAAGACAGTTAAGAGAGTCAACTTTGTGTCCTTGAGAATGTCTACATTTCAGATCTTTCACGTCTCTTTAAAGAGTGTTAGAAAGAAACACCCATTGGAAAATACTATTTAATTGCATACGAAACAAGGAAAAAACCCAGTATTTTCTTTCTCTTTACATGTTTTTATTTGCACATTGTAAGGTGCTAAGAGACAGTAAATACTGACAAACAAAAATTTCCTAAATTACTAAAAAAAAAACCCTTAAAATTTCAGAACGTAACAAAAATATAGATAATATTTTTAAAACAGAGCTCTAACCAATATTGGGACATGTAAATAAACCTGCCTTATTTCTAAAATAATTTCTTGATTTAATTAGTTGACAGTGAAGAACCTGATGCTTTTGTTAGTTCAGGGGTTTGAGTTATTTAGAGGCTCAAAAAGAAGCAAACTGGTAAAACAATATTTGTGGCATATATTCATGTGGCTTCCCAAATAAAGTATTTTTGTTAATATGAAATTAGTTCAATGCTACATACATTTCAAATTTCAATTTTCCACTTTCTTTCATTCATATAAAAGGGTATTTTAAATTTCCTTTTTATAGGTCACTGTGCCGAAGTGATGCTTGAGAAATTTCAAGTGAGGTAATTTAAATGATCAGAGTCAACATACAGCAACTCTACCAGGAAAAATGTTCTCTACTATCATAATTAGTGCACAACAGAAGACCTGATGACAGTACAACAAAATTTGTTTGGACTTTGTATAGCATTTCAGTATTAGTTTGCTTTTCTCCTCTCTTTCTTCCCCTCTAACTTTAAAAAATATGGCAAGAGACTCCCAAAGACCTGTTGTGTTTCTAGAAGATCTGGCTTCACTCTCCACACAGAACAATCCAAGAAGGATTGGTCTTAATTTTCTCATTTCACTGGGAAAACCTGCTAGCAAAAGCATCAGACTGATTTTAAAGCAGTCCCAAATTCCACAAAAAAAAAATTTTTTAGGCAAATTCCTTTCTGTTTCCAGTGCATGACTTCATTGCACAGATACTGAGGAGAGATGGTTGTGTAGCACTCAATTCTAAACATACCACCAGCACAAAGATATTCTTCCCTAGGAATCATTTCCTATCAGCTGCAATTCAGCTTTAAAGCAACTTGATGTGGTTAGCAAATGTCCTATGAATTATAAAAACGAGTAGGAAAACATTGGGATGAAGTCTCTTGGAAAATTCATGATTCTTTGCATCAATAATCTTCCAGCACATCAGGTAATGTGTTGATATATTGCAACCACAAACTGTAAATAAATATTTTCTCTTCTTACCTTCCAGCAAACACTACGGAACCTGCTGCTTCTCAGCTGCCCATTAATCCCCTTCAGCCGTATAGTTGCCAAGTAATTGTTGTTTACAAATAGTTCTTCCCATTCTTTACTGCAAAAGCAAAAGGAATGAACATTTAAACAAAAAAAAAAAAGCCTTAGCTGATTTAAGGACTATATGACACTACACAATTTAGGATAAGCAGAGGAAAGGAACTTTTTTTTAATGTATATATTTAGTTGTGTACCACTTCTAAACGCATGGCTGTTTTTTTGGACACATTTCTTCTTTGGATTTAATGAATATGTAGATCGCTATAATTATGCCAGCTACTGAAATTCATAATGTCTATGGAGGCTATTCCATTTCCTCTAAAATGTTGGTACTGCAGTTCAGTGAATAAACAAGAAAAATGAATATTAATATAAGCACATTCATGTTTCAGCTGTAGACAAAGAAGTACCTATTCCAAAAATATGCAACAGAAAAGTATACTGTTGACTGTATTAGCTCTTCACATGACGTATTTGCTTAAATGAACCTTCTTTTCTTCTTAATGTCAAGCTGGGCAGTTAAGCATCATAGAAGATGACTTTCTTTAACATTTAGTGCTATTTACTATTGAAATCACTCCTACTTCTTTCTACATGATCAGTTTTAAAATTTTAACAGGTGCTAGCAAATTTAAAAAAAAACATCAAAAAATTAAAAAGCCTCACTGTATAAACTGTTAAAGGCAAGCTTGAGTACCTTGCAGTACCTATGGCTGACTAGATAAACAACCTAAATATGCCTCCCAGGCATGCAGGCACCAGGGGCCTAACACCTGTGCCTCATTAATATACAAGTAAATCTGCTCTACTGGGAAACAATTGGAAATTAATTGTCCCAAACCATTTACTGAGTTTGAATAAAAGAATTAAACCTATATTTTCTGCACCTTCTACTGAAACAAATCTCAAGAACAGTATAAGCCATCTAATATTCTTAGTAGCCCAAGACTTGCTCACAGACTTTCTGCAACCACTATAAAATCCAAAGGGCAATTTCAAGGCAGAGAGTTGGGTTATGTGCAAGGAAATGTGCTTCAGATTTATTTTCGATGCATGTCCTTAAGGTGAACATCTCCTTCTCTTCCTGTCGCATGGGAGACTATTACCTCTCCCTGGGAAAGGAGTAATGAAACCAGGAAGAGGGAAACTACTATTATGACTCCAGGCTAAGATCTCATCAGATTTCCTTCACTAAGGAGGGTCACAGAGTGGGTTATACCAAGTACCAGCAAACTTTGTATTTGCACATTGCCCATAATATATGCAAGCTGAAGTTAGATAGTTTTCAGTGTTTTAAGCGGAATTTTAAGAGTGAGGTTTTTAAAATGTAATTATAAGATAGAGCTTGCTGAGAATTGTTGAAGAATGGACTTGGCTAGCCAGGAAATAATGATCATGTTTTTCTGTGACAGGAGCAACCTCGTAATCTATGCCAAGACCAAAAGTGTTGTGTTTGTGACTGTACCACATTTCAGCTAGGAACATTTTCTAAAAACAAAAAAAAAAGAGTGTGTTTACTTCTGGATCTTGATTATGAATTACTTTGAAAGGCAAGGGTAAAGATGACTAAAGCAGTGTTAACCTGCAGGGCTTAGGGCTGCCTTTAGCTTCTCCCAAATTCCAGTGTCCCCAAATGACCAAAAGAGCAGCAAGTCATTCCAATGGTGGGGTGGGGCAGCTTCTTTCGTTCGCCACATCCCCCAATCTCTAAGTCAGAAAGACTACCTGGTAATTTTTGTCTCCCTGTCTCCCACACATCCTCATCTTCTGCAGGGAGCTGCCTGTGATTGTTTACCATGATTCTGTCCCCTTTAACTACAACGTATGGTATATAGCAGACACAGCTTGAGAAAAATCTGGGCCTTTCTTTCAGTCATTTATACTTCAGTAACTACACCACATTATGCCTATCTAAATAACCCTCCTGTTTCTATCACATATAATATTCTTCATTTGCCACTGTAAATTTTGTAGCATTGTTGGCCATTACAACTACTGCCAAGCTGCCTCCCTAAGGTAGCTATGTTTCAAGAGTGACACATTCCCCTGCGCACACAACAGGTCAGACTCTGGAGCTGTTCACATTGTTCTGCAAGTGGATGACATTCCCACAATGTCTTTGAAAATGCCGGTGTGTCAGCTGAGTTAGCAAAAGGTTTCAACCAGTGTGACTGTGAAGAGAAAGAGCAGAGAGGAAAGAAGCTCTTCAGGTTATTTTTCTCACCAACTGCTGGAAGTGATTGCTACACACTAAGAAAGTAATTTCAACACTTCTGAAATTGTATTAGTGTAGGTATTATGCCTTTTTTAAAAAAAAAAAAAAAGAATTGTAATGCAATTCCAAACATGTTTTCAACCAAATTACATTTAAAACAGCCAAAAGAAATTTGGCAAGATCATATCTCCTCTGCATTCCCCCTTGGCTGCTGCAATCACTAAAAAAAAGTTATAAGCAACTGAAAAAAAAATTACTTGGAAGCTGGAATCTGCTTCAGTTTTAGTACAGCTGAATGATACTTAAAATCCTTTCTGAACAGCATTCATTAATTCATTTCTCAAATATTCTGAATGAAGGCTAATAAAATAAGCTTTACAATTCTAGAGATTGTTTTAATAGTGGTAACACTGTGTAATATCAACAAGCAATCAATTCTAAAAAGGTAATATTTAAAATTATATAGCTCTACTATGTAAAATAATATCTAAGAGCCTTGTTAATCCAGGATTTCTGAAAACCCATCGGTCAAATGAAATGAGCAATGAAGCTTGGAACTCGAGTCTGCCACACCCCATTTGCTTCACTGAAGTGAAAGACTTCAAGAGCCAATTGGAACCACCTAAACTATAAATAAGCACATGCAATTGTTTTTAATCAAGCTAGAAAATTAAATGCATAATCAGGTGTTAATACCACCTTTAGGTTGTACAATTAAAACAAAGGTAAATGCCAATCTTAATGTTTTCTCATTATTTTATAAATATTTTTCCTTTTAGATTCTTATTTAACTATCCTAATATTCTACTATACACGTTGTAAATGTATATATCTATTATTCATAATAATAGATAATGTAAGACCTGTGTGAGGAAAAAATTATTGGATCAACATTTCTTTCAGAAGCTTAATTTCTCATGCTGTATCTATACAGTAACTGTCCAATGCAAAATATTTGCTGGCATGAGTTAGGGACAGTGGCGTGACTTCAAAGCGGGAAAAGTGCTCAATATGTATGAACGAAAAAGCAGGCAAATCAATGGAAGGGATGACGGTTGCAGATTCGTTCTGCAAGATTTGTTCATAGTTCTCATCTGTTCCTTTCCATATTCTGAAACATACACTTATGTCATAACCACAAAAGTCTAAATCTCTCTGCCAAAAAATTTTATACTGGGGTCTGCTCTAATACATACACTTTCTTTCTTATAAGAAATGAGGCTGACCTCTGAGCTAACCATATATAGAAGCATATTTTTCTCTTTCTTTCCAAGAGGAAACGATTTGTGGATATGATTCTTGTTAAGACAATTACAACCATCAGATTTTCATATATAAAAGTTTAAAGATTTGGAACAAAAATGTCTCTCTCAGTTGACTGCTAGACAGGAGAACAGTGAGCAGGACTTTACATCAGAAAGTCTAAGTAAAATTTTACATGCACTTAAATACCATTTCTGAAAAGGTATTTGAATACCTACAGTCTAGCATCTTACTAAAAGTCACTGAGCTGGTGCAGTGTTGGAGAGAGGTAACAAACAGTTTCTTCCACTGATAGGCAGAAGCAGAACATCCGTCTCTGGCTCTGCTCCTAAATTTCAATCTGCAGCATAATGGTAAAACCAATAAAACAAGCACAGATATGTAGAAGAATACAATGGCAGCCCACCTAAGCTCCTTTCAAAATAAACACTCTGTTCAGAAGAGGTAAAAATACAGTTGAGGAAGAGTGGTATAGCATAGAATTACTGCTACTTAACTTCTGCATTTACCGATTTAGAGGATAAAGCTGGTGATATGTAAGAATGCAGATCCTGCTCAAGTTTAAAGCCAGCGTAAGAAATATTTTTGTACTACAATGTTCAGACAACACCAAACTATGTGGAAGACAGTAAAACTCATATAAATGTAACAATGTGAACAGCCACACTAAACGACAAAATATATCACTGAAAAAGGGCAAAGATTCAGTTCTGCAACTGCAGGGGCTCAGACTTACCACGTAAATATTACCATCCATAATTACTTCACTCTCAGGTGAAATTGGAGGTAGCAAAGAAACCAGCATCTATCAGGTCATCAGACAGTGTGTATCATTATTTTGTCTCATGTATTTTTAAAATATTCCATGCCAAGTTTTGAAATCCCCTTTTTGGTGTCCGTGATGAAACAAGATCAATTTAATATTTACAACAACATTTAGATAACAAAGAATATTTCTCAGTCC
The DNA here is from genome assembly GCA_013397135.1 of Pachyramphus minor. Taxonomy (NCBI): domain Eukaryota; kingdom Metazoa; phylum Chordata; class Aves; order Passeriformes; family Tyrannidae; genus Pachyramphus; species Pachyramphus minor. Next base: position 17,026 of record VYXB01000867.1, on the reverse strand, counting down.
ATGGAAGAATACTGCAATACTACTGAAAGGTATGAACATTTGCATACATATTTCAGATTTCAATCTAAATCTCAAGCTTATGCCACTCTCTAGATGAATATTAAAGGATAAAATGGAGAGCCTCACGGAGATCCAAAGAAAATTCTTAAGCAGTGCTGCTAGAATTGGCAAAATCATCTTAAAACAATGGTGCGTATGCTTCCAGAAAAGCCAGTTTCATCTTTTTATACTGTTTTTTGTTCATCTTCAGAATGTGATTTTTAAAATGTTGAGACCCAAACCTGGCTCCCCAGAGGCACTCAATGAAGCAACAGACTACTGAGCAGGCCATCAGAAAGAAAACCAATTCTCAAATTATTGTGTCATATGTTTTGCAATATGAGGTATTTATTGATAGGAACTTTAATAAGTGAATGTAATACCTATATTTAAATAGAGGCAACAGTTCTTTTCAAATATACTGCATAAATCCAAGAAACATGCAGAGCTCGTATTATTTATTATGCCATAAAATCAACAGTTGAGAAAAACGTGAGGTAACTTCCAGGAATGTAATAAAGACAGAGTTAATTCTATAAAAACAATTGAAAGGTAGCATCAAGTACTAAGAAGTAGAATTTCTAAAAAACAGTTCTGAAACAGATTTTTATTTGCTACCCTGAAAATCCACTTGACAGCTTTAATGTGAAAGCTTACCAATCTGCTTGGAAAATATATGTATTTTCCTCTGTTTCTCAAAGTCCTGCCTCAGGATACAGGGCAGAGCTAACAGCCATGTAAGCGTGAATATGCATGGCTGTGTTGCTGAAAGGCTGAACATTCAAAGGGTAGATTTTTCTAAACAGTTCAGGTTTCATCTACTTTTGGCTGACATACAGTTAAAAAGGTTTGCATGAAGAAAGGTAAAATCACTTTCTTAAGGCAAACATTCCAGCAAATACTTGAAGTTATTAGTTAGCTATGCTTTTCAAGCTACTGGCATGTTTGTAGTATAGTTCAGGGAACTGAAATAAGGCTGCAGTGGCAGCAGGATGCTTTGCCAGCACGTTTCCTAACAGCACTGGATTTGATGCAGAACCCCGAGATAACCTTCTCCATATTCCAAATTGTCCACTTCACCTTGGTGGTTCTCAGTCAAAGATCCAAGTTTGGCCCTGAGAAAGCACATAATTTCCAACCCCTTAATGGTTTAACTTTTGCAGAAGAATTCTTGTTATAGCCACTTCAAAGTCCAAATTTCACCAGCTTGTAGCTTCCTCTACTCATCACTTTATGCATACATTTACAGAATGGTGAGACAAATCTATGATATTATGTCCAATTATTTTTATATTTATATTGTAACTGAGTTTGCCAGTTGCAGTGTCAAAGCTTTCTAGCTTAAATCCCCTCAACACCTTTGAAATCCTTTGTATATACATGTAGAACATTTACTTTCTACTTCTCCTGACTATAGTTACCTTCTGCTGTTTTACCTCCTGCTAACTAATACCCACAGCCAATTTTGCGTGTTCACATGCATGCAGCCTTGTTTTACAATCAGACATGCATTCTTTAAGAAACATGAAAGGTAAGAGCTTCCTGTAGGACATAACAGAAGTTAAAAGCTACAGCTCTACAAATCACCCAACTAAAACCCAGATATAATAGGGAGAGGGGAGATACCTGGATTGTGATTGCTCACACCTGTTGTGACAATACTTAAAAATAATGCACCCAAGTTCAAAACTCGGCTGATTTTATGATGTGCAGGGTGACGAGCAAAATTCTAGTCAGTACTGTTAATTCCATCTTAACTTTGTAAATCCATCCATTTTGCATGCAATGAGATAAAAAGAGTTATTTCATGACATAACTTTAATCTCTCAAACTGACTAGGTTTTATTACCATCAATGAAAACCATGTAGATTCACTAAAAGCAACTCTTCGCTATTTAGATTTATTTCAATTGTATTTTATTTTAAAAAATCTTTTATCTGCAAGCTTCTTTGGATTAAAAACTAATCCGTCAAACCTGCCGTCTTTCTTTCAAGTTTTACATACAGTTCTAGGCTGTGGTTCTTTTGGTTGCTTGCTTTTGATAAACCAAAATGAAATCACGGATCAGATGTATTTTGAGCAGAGTGTAGAAAAATCACAATATCTGGTTTCACCTTCAGAGTTTGGTTACAAAGGTGTAGTACGCAATTCTTTAATTCAAAATCCCACTGAGCTAGTGGGAGCACTGAGGTAGTACTCAGCACAGAACTGATCCTCTCCAGGTTCTCTTCCTGCTAAACACAGACGACTCACTCACAGTTCTGTGGCAAATGTTCTTGCTTTTATGTCACTGTGTATCTCATGAACTAAAGGCTAATGCCAACATGATTAAGATCTTAAAACATGTACTTAGCATCAAGAAAAAACTGAATGTCATTCATCTTTCAGTGTTAAGTTTCTTCAAAGAGAATGTGAGTTCTGAGTTTTAAATGAATAACAATGATGAAGTTCACTGCATTACTCAGACTCACTGACCTTCAGAACTTCAATAAATATGTCACATTCATTATTGCCAGATTTTGTGTCAGAAGGCAGAAATGCGAAGAAGTTTTGGGGCCAAAATGGAAATCATAACAGCAATTCAACAACAGCTCCCAAAATTGTGTTCCTTTCTTTATCAAGTTTATTAGTGGACTAACAATGCTAATGAAAGAGGAAAATCTTTTCATAAAAAGAACGAAATACTTCTGAAATTTTTCCAGCCTGATATTTCTGACCTCATATGCTATGCTGCTCACGCTATCTACCTTAGCACTGAATTTTGGTTTAGAAAATAGTATTTTTTCATGAATACAGACCTTCTTTCTTCTGCTCTTGCCACAGATACCTCCTCCTGACTTAAAACAAAGTAATTCCATTTTTAGGGTTTTGAATAATAGGGATGCAGAATGGTTGAGCTTAGAAGGGGCCTCTGCAGGTCATTTGGTCACCTACAGCCAGCTGTCCAGCATCATTTCCAGACAGTTTTTGAATACATCCAAGGAGGGGGATGCCCCAACTGTGCCAGTGCTCTGTCACCCTCACAGTACAAAAGTCCCTTCTGATGTTCAGATGGAACCTCGTGTATCTCTGTTTGTGATCATTACCTCTGATCTTGTCATTGGGCATCACTGAAAACAGCCTGTCTCTGTCTCCCTTATACTCTCCACTCAGATACTTAGAGACTTTGAAAAGATCCCCTAGCCTTTTCATCGCTAGGCTGAACATTCCTGGCTTTCTCATCTTTTCCTCATAGGAGAGATGATCTAGTCCCTTCACCGTCTTAGTGGCCCTTTGCTGGACACTCTCCAGTATGTCCATGTCCTTCTTTTAATGGGGAGCCCAGCACTGGACACAGTACTCCAAACACAGATTACAAGGGAAGCATCACCAACCCTGATCTGTTGGCAGCACTCTTCCTAATACATCCCAGAACACCATTAGCTTTCTTTGCTGCAAGGGTGCATTGGTGCCTCATGTTCAATTTCATATCTACCAGGACCCCTGGGTCCTTTTTCCAGCCCCCAGCACATTCACTGCTTCATCACCTTCCCCGGCATCAAGGTGAGGCTAACTGGCCTAGTTTCCTGCATCCTTGCATCCTCCTGCATCCAACCTTCTTGAAGACAAGAGTGACATTTGCTTCCCTCCAGTCCTCAGTCACATCTCTGAATTGCTATGATAGTTCAAAGACCATTGAGCGTAGAAAAGAAATTCATAATGAGAAATGCTTTAAACATTAGTAAGGAAAAATATGGCATCAGTTCAATATGGTGTCAGCAGTATACCTGTCAATTTTCAAGTACAACTGAATAAAATAAGAGTAAACTACAATTTACACTTGCTTTCTATGCAAGTTAGGAAGAAACTACCATTCTCTCCTCCGTGGTCTCTCCTCTTCTACTAAGTCTTTCCTTTTTGCAACCAATGCATAAAAAACCCCATTCTGCCAATAAAAGATGTTGGCACTCAATCCTTTTCTGATTCTCTGTTGAAAGTATCTCAAGCTTTAACTAATTTTTTTTTAAGTTTGCTTTCCCCAATCATATTGCATACAAACAGAAAGAAAATCTAATTTTCACTGCAAAAGTTAAAAAATCCACAATTTATTTCTGTTGAAATGTTTGTGTCTTAGAAAAAGTATATCGCATATACATTTTCAGTTCCTTAATGACAATTTAGTCTTCCTTGTCTTATGAAATCCTTCACAAGTTCCTGAGGACACCAGGCAGGCAATGCAGAGAGGATCAGCTATGGAAGGAAGTAGTAAACAAAAGAAATTTGACAAGACAGAGATGGAAATTATGTAAGTTTCCTGAAACAGGAAAGTAATTTTAAAAGAACTCAGAGAAAACCATAAATCTAAGCTCTCAATACGGATGACAGTAATCTTCTAGGATTTGGAGAAAAAAACTGTTGAAGGAAACTTGTGATCAGTGCAAAGAGTCACTTTCTCTTGCTGGAAAAAGGAGATTTGCAAGATGGAATTCCTAACAACATCACAAACATGGACAAAATGAGAGTACTGGCACAGAATACCACATCCAGAGAAAGATTCTTAGCACATTACAAAGATAATCTCTCAGAAGAATCACAAAATTCAAGAAGAAAGTTTACAGGCTCTTAGAAAAAAAACAACCTCATACTGCCTCTCTGCACATAAGTGGTATCAACCAGAACAGCATCCAGCAAATGGTGTGAGGTAAGGCAAAATAAACATGGATACCAGTTTTACTACTTCCTCGTGGAAAGGCAGGAAGGATTCAAGCACTGAGAATTCTCTTTACAGACTGAAGGTGCAGTGCCAACTTCACTGCTTTGCCTTCTGTTCCCAAATTTTTGTATTTCAAAATATTTGAAAAACCCAATAGAAACAAGCTTGTTCTTTACAGGTCTTGATTATGCAAGGACACACAGTGAACAAAGTTAGGAAAAATAAGATTATAATTGCACAGGGGTGGCTTGAAATTAAAACAATAAAGTAACATCATCTGTGTATCAACAAGACTAAATAGGCTTGTGTAGATGGAAAACGGCTGCTTCCTAATAGATTAAGGCAAATTTTTCCACAAGGAGGGGGCCATATATAAGACGCATAAATCTTCACACTATGTTTAACATAGAAAAATGGAGGCTACATAGCCATTTCTGTCTCAACTGCCAAGAAAAGGCACAGGTCAAAGAGGAATCAAACTGGTTTCAGTGCCCACTTTTGGAAAGGGGTAGAGACAAGGAGGAACAGCTTGCACCCCTTGCCGTTTTTCGTCTGTATGCTCAGTATCAGTCCTGCAGTTGGCTGGCACACAAGAAACACGCCACAGCCAGCAGGACCACATTGCCTTTTTGCAGCAAGAAAGGAAACATCTGGTAAGCAGAATCTGTAAGAAGTCAGGGGAAGAAAATGGAAATGGAATGCAGAAGTCCTTCTTATACTAGATCTTCTGCCTATCTGTATGAGCAGAAGGAGGAATACACCTCGTCTACATAAGACACAACTCTGAGCAATCATCACTTCTCACCTGGTTCAGGCCACACAGGAAAGAACTGTATTTTGATACGTGGGGTAGAAATTAAACTTATATACATGTGCAGAGATGTATTAAGAAACTATCCAGCATAGCAGTCATGGGTCTCTGAATCATAAAGTAAGTTAACAACACGAGTATGAAAAGTGAGCTTTTTTAGGCTATATATTTATTAAAAGCAGTATTAATGTATGAATCCACCTTGGAAGAAAATAAGTGTCCTTGAGATGTTAGATTCTATCAGCCAAATTGAACGTCTGCATCAATGGCTCTCCCTAAAAGTCATAATTAGGTCATTAAAATATATTTAGAAAAATAGCCTGTAAAATAAAGTTAAAAAATACTCACCTTCATTTTATTTCATAGGTCACTGTTATACCATCTAATAAGATAATTAAAAACATGCAAGCAGCTGGTACTGAGGCTAAACAGATTAATGTAATAGTCTGTAGTCATATGTGCTGGCAAGGGGTTCACCTCTTTGGCGAGGAGAAGGTCAGCTGCCCTTGGGAAGGGAGGAGAAAGACAGTATTTCTACTTTTCAGTGGCACTGCATTGCAGATACTGAAACTAGAGAGCCACACCTATTTTTCTTTTTCCTCTTGGTGAAGTCCAGCCCATTGGACATCCAGAAAAGGCTTTAACCTTAGCACTAAAAAAAAATATGGTAGAGCAGAACTCAAGTATTTTTCCTTAGGTGTCTTACAAATTAGAGATGAAAGTTACTGCATGTCTAAATCCTTGTTCAAATGTTTCAAATAGTGAACATCTAATTTTGGCACCATGGTTCTAGGAGATAATTTTCATAATTTCTTATTCGTAAAGCTTTCTCCCAAGTCCACAAGGAGTAATTCCATCAGAGCCTAAAGACCAGCTAGAAAATCTTCTGTGATGTGACAGGACACATTCATAAACTCACAGAGTATTTAGAAATATGTGCCAGTCACCTGTGCTTTTCACTTACATTACTTACAAACTTTATGACCTAATGGGAAATGCTCACTATCTGAACACATGCAGCATTAAATCTGTGCCATGATCAACACAAGCAAGAGTCACAAACTCTAAGGTGACACCATCATATTAAAAATAAAACCATACAAATAGTTCTGGAGCATCATAAATATATCAAAGGATAATGATCTGTCATCCTTTATTAACACACGCACACACACTTGGAGTCTTGTACTGGAGAGTGTCAAATTGTCCTTTAAAAAAGAAAGTGTGGGAACCAAGTAACCTCCCCTGGGGTTTATTTTTTATTGTTATAAAACCAATATGCTTTTAAGAGCACTTTAATAACAAAACATATTCACATTCAAATATTTTTGCAGTTGTCTCTTCTCCTAATAAATTGTAAAGACCTGCTACTGATAAAATATAAAGCAACTTTTATTTCAGTAAAAATTTGCAGTAGAATTCTTCATGCGTTAGCCTTCTGCATGTATAATATTTACCACGATCCAAAAATGCCTTTGCCTCTTTTAGGGCAAAAATTCACTAGCCAGTCTTTTTCAAATATGATAAATTGAAAAACATTGGGTAAACGAGACTATGATCAGTTTTACCAAATTACTAACTTATTGAAACAATATTCCTTGACAATATCCTAAAGTAAGTAAAAATTTCTAATCAGTCCTTATAGAAATAATAACATTTACCACTGTTACTTTTCAGCGTAGTTTAGGATTCACTTTTCATCTTTCATAAAGTACTAGCTGCTCATTTTTACTTAATGCAGCCTAGAACTATAATTATCAACACAATATTTAACCCAACCATCAAATTTACAGCCATCTCATTCTATGATAGTAGTTACTTGCCATGAGCAACAAATATTCACTACACACCACAAACACTGTAAAACTACCTAATAGTGATAGCTTGCCAATTATTAAAAGTCAGAGGTTTCTTCCATATATATGTATACACCTTCCCAACACACACACACAGCGTACCTATCTTCTCTACTGTCTTGCTTCACCATCTTGCCTTTCATTTATAACAATAATACTCTGGAAGTTGTATATGGGACTGCTTTTAAAAGATTAATTAACTTTAGTTTTCTAAGTTGGGCTGATAGAATCCTCTCTGACAGAATACAATTACTATTCAGTGGAACTCACAGAAAACATCACATTTATTATATGCACTTTGGACTAAGGAATATGGAGATACAAAGATCATCTTCAACCTCCTCTTAATTTGTGGAGCCTTAAAGGTGGCTGAGGATTCACTACGGTTTAAGCTGATCCGAGTAAGTGGTACCCCTCTGTCCTCCCACTTATTTCTAGTTATCCATGCTAGCTACATTCCTTCCACTGGCACTGATACCCAACCAACGCTTTGGCAGGAGGACACTCTGATAGAAGTCATCAGAAAGCTCTCCTTATGAAGAATGAACAGGTTGGGCTGGGTTAGCTCCCTAGTTCCCTGAGAGATGAGCGGAGCAGGGCAGGAAGAAGGGGTCAGACCCCAGCTCCACAGCTTACACTCTTGTGTAACCAGAGCCCAGATGAAGCTGGCTGGTTCTTCTTCAAGTGTCACCCCTTGGCAGGTACAACAGCTGGAGCTCTGAGCTGATGACTTTTAGGAATAAGTGTCCTGGAATTAATGGCAGAGAAAGCTCTCAACTTTCTTTTGTTCTTCTGGCTAAATTCTATCCTGCTTCTTTTTCAGAGACTGCTTTGTGGTCTCTGTATCTACATATGCTTCTCACCTAAAAACCATGAAGATTATTCTGGTTGGTATTTTTGAGCCCTTCTTTTAACGTATATAGTATGTTGCATGCATTAGAGAACATGAATATGACAAGAAATAGAGTCAGGCAGAACCCTGAAATGGATCTGTTAACATATTTTTATCACAGTGAACATGCTAACTGCCCTAGAAGAGTTTTCTGTCATCACAAAGTAGATTTCATTACTAGGATACCTAAATCAAACCTCCCCAGTCCCACCGTGTCCCTGCAGGCACACCCTTTTTTCCAACCTTGCTCTCAGTCCAGAAGCTTCCTCTGGGTGTTTGAATCGCAGCAAACTCTTTGCTGTTCCCTCTAGATCCTTACAAAAAGTTTTTCTTTTCAACATCCTCAAGACCAGGCTGTTTGCTCCTTGCTCTCCTTGGCAATCTCTCAGTCTCCAGCATGCAACAGGTTTCACGAGCATTGTGACCCTCCCTGCCACCCCACGCCTGGAGGCTCCTCATGACCAGCACAGCTCAGCGCCTGCACCATGGTGTGGTATTCCCCACCCAGCCAGCTGCACCAGGACAAGGCAAACAGGCAGGTTCCTCCTGCCTGACTGCACCTCTTTGAAGTACACACTCCAACAGACTACAAACAAAAAAGGAAAAAGATGCCAACCAACACATTTCACTAAATGATTCCAAAATAATCATGTGATAGGCTTGTTCCGTTTTTACCATACTGAAACATCAAAATCAGATGTAATCATTCCAGTTAGCATGAATCATACTATTAATTTACTAGTCACAAGGACAATGATTTTTTTGTAGGAAGGGCAGTATTTTGAGGGCTGAAAGATGAAATCACATACCTGCTGATTATCTTTCTGTGCTCTCAAGCACACGACACCCTCTGGTATGTACCCAAGCAAGACTCAAGCTCAGTTGCTGCAAAAAGTTACTGAGTATTGTGTTTCTTAAGATGGTATTTTCTACCAACAGATTTGAAATATTATTTTCCTATCAAATAACGTCAAATCTAACTAAGCTGGGTTTGGGTTTTGACCTGAAATAGCTCAGACATGGTCCACATGGTTCCACATGGTCCATAGATCCAGTTACTTTGGAGAAAATCAGAAAGGTGACCACTGGTAAATTGAATATTTCAACACTTCGCTTAGTTGTTACGAGTTTGTTTGAGACTTTCTACTTTATTGCATACTTTGGAGAAAACAAAATAAAAAACCCCCTTAAAAATATTTAGCCTTACAAATATCCTGTACTTTCATTAGTTAAGCAAGCTGAACAACTTTCTAAAAAAAAAAGAGTAATCCAGAAAACAGCTTTCCAGATCTATCCTTAATTCCTTCATGTTCTTCAGTCCACTGTTTTAAATTAGATTGTTCAATCTTCCTAAAGTATAGGACATGTTCTTTCGCTTTAAATAGATTATGCTGCTTATTAAAGTCAGCCTTTTTAAAATTAGAAAATAAATATAAAAAATTACCAACCTGTAAGAAATAAAAGTTCCATCAGAATCTGAGGTTTGGTGTGTGCTTCCATTTTCATTTGATCCCCCTAATAAAACAATAAGACAAAACACCTTTAAGACAAACACTGATACCAAACAAAACAGTATTGAAGAGAATTGCAATGGATTTTACCATATGTTAACTTTAATTACGACAGAACTTACATAAAACTTACTTGGACAAATCTCAATTTTACATCTTCAGATTCTTAGAGCTCTCTTAAGTAGCCTCCATGTTCAGTTTGGAGTCTGAATGTTTGGAAAATCTTATGCTTAATTTCACTTAAAGTTCTGAATGAATCCCTTCTCAAATTATTAAACACAATTCTACTAGTGTAAGCTTACAGAAGTACACCATGTAAGTAGATGAGTTTGGTTTTACTAACATTAAATAAAAAAATGTAGAAGTTCATCGATTTTGTGAAACATTTTGAGTTGACTATAGGATACCAGATATTTTTTGTCATGGCACAAATTCAAAGCTTCTCTGAAACTACCTATTAAGATGTCTGCAAAACATCTTGTTTTACATGCTGTGGGCTGGTGATACATAAAACAGTGGCCTAAAAATCAAGGATTACAAGGAAATTTTCCTCTCTCTAACTACTTCTGTTGAAGGACTGCTAAAAGCCAGGAGTCATGTAGTCTTCAAAGCAAATTTATTCCTGTCCTGTTTTATACTGTTTATTCTTGCCCAACCTGTCATTTTTCTTGATAACTCTTCTATGTCCCTGTGTGCTTCCTTAATTCACTTACAGACAGCATTGTGCACCTCGTTCTGCTTATTGAAATCAAGTTCTTTCAGTCTTTTTTCTATATGAGGCCCTTCTAAAAGAAGAGACACGAGCTATAGACAGCAAACTAAAAGTTTAGACAGTTGATTATTTGGACAGTAATTTTCTTCTCTATCAAAAAAAATCTTGCTCAATACAGTCTAATGGTCATGCCACACCATCTTGCAGTTTCACAATCATCCTTAACCAACATGCCTATATGATTACTCTCCATTTTTATTTGTGAAAAGAAGTTTGCAGTTTACACTAGAAATTTTTTTCTGGTCCAATACTGTATTTCACACAATGTCATGCTATTTGCAGTCCTCTTTTCTTCAGAAAGGACCAATCCTACCTGAATATTCTATTTGCTCCTGCACTAGATACTACCTTCTAAGGAATTTTCTTAATCAAAGCCTACAGCTCTCATTCTGGGGCAAGACAATAAATGAAAACACTGAGTAAGATCTGTTCAACTACAAAATTCACAAAAAAATATTTTTTTTCATTAAAATCTGCATTTCTTTACTTATCATAAAATTACTATACTTCATTAATCGCCATCCTTTCTATTTCACAGCATCTCCAGTGGCACTACATCAGATGACATACTGAGGTCAGGATAGACTTAATGTATTTCCTTAATGTATATTTTGAAAGGTGAGCAGGTTAGCTGGCCACAATCTCCCATTTAACAAAAAAAACCCCTGCAATAAAACTTACGTCATTTGCTTTACTTTTCTCTCTTACTTCTTTCCTAAAAACTTTTCTAAAGCTCTGCACAGATAACGGTCAGCCCATGCATAATGCTTTGCTATCACTTTTTTCCCCTCTTAGATTAAGTACAGGTACTACATTTCCACTTCTTCAAATATATGTTATCAGCCGTGAAATAAAATACTAAAAAATTTTTCTATGCCATATTATTTGCCAGTATTCTTGAAAGACATTCTCTCTTCAAGTCAGATGCTTTAATCTTTATTAGCTGTACTAATTTATAGTATTTCTCAACATTCCCATTTATTTTATTGATTTATTTTCAGGCCTTTGCCTGAAATTTTGTTTTTACTGAAAATTAAATATTTACTGATTTATACCATACCTGGATTACATTTAGTATCATTGGTTCATGTGCACTGCACATGAACAGTTCTAGTTTTCTTCTCTAGAAAGCTTCTTTACATAGTCAAGTAATATTTTCTTGTTAATTTAAATTTCCTTCTTATGATCCAATTCAACTTAACTTTTGCTGATTGCCACTATAACCCCACACTTTCTGATATCCAGGATGTGGCCTTCTTTGCAGATCAAGCTGCTTTTCTGTTTCTTACAGGATCTTTGCTTGCTCCTCACATTCCTTTAAAAATACTTTATCATTCACTTTGGCATAGAACTTCTGAGTGGTTTTTTTCTCATCTAATTTGGAATGCATTTTTTTTTATTAACTTTTGCACATTTGTCTGAAGTAAATCCCTAACCTCTACTACATTGTAGTCTAATATCACTCAGTCCAGTTGATTTCACTAATTAGCTCTCTCAATTTATTTTGAAAATGGAAATCCTACTCAATCAATCTGCTTTTTGTTTACTAAATTGAACTGAATTAACAACACCAGATATTTCATCCAGGAGCCGACCCTCCCATTATTAATAACCATCTGTTCATTTTTTTTCCCTTATATCTTGTAAAATAGTCTCCCATATTGGGACAATTTTCAGTAATACGCTTTTTCGTATATTGCCCATCTCCAAATCTGATCCTGAGCATTCAGCGAAATGACTGAACTATGTTCAGTCTCTTTCAAATCCCTATGGCTAGGTGCAGTGATACTGGGCAACTGTTACAGGGACACAGCACATCAAAATGGGTCCTACTATACTTTATTTATACTTAGACAACTCCTAAGTATTCACCTATCACACTAGTCAGACTTAAAAAGAAAACTCATACACAATGCTACGTCCACATGCTGAAAAATATCACACACAATCTTCCTCCTTTCCTAAGAATGAAGTTTAAGAATCTCTCAAAAAATGCAAGGAGGCCTTTTATCATCTTTCAACAAAACCATTTGTCCTCCTTGAAGAATCAACCGGACATTTCAAAGAAAATCAGGATAAATAGTTGTTCTTTCACCAGGGTCCCACAAGAAACATTCGGTGGGATCCTGGTTCTGCAACATCCACTGAGCTATTCTTCACAAACTACTCTAAGTGTAGCTTGCTGTATTCTGAAGACAGTAATCTCCTTTATTTAAATGACCACCAAAATACTTTAGTATTCTTAATTATATGCCCATTGTTAATAAATCTCATTATCATACAAGTTACTGTTGGGCATTTTTTGAGAGCTGCTTTTGCTGCTTCATCATATCATCAGCAGCTGCTACCAAAATTGCATAGGGCTAGGTGTATTCAGCTCCCAAACACAGGATTTAGGATTTAGTAGAGCAGGCACTTCTGTGATTGCTCTCTTGCTCCATCCCTTTTAAGATAGCTATGTCTGTTATGACACCTTGAAAGTTGATGAAGATGTCTTTCATTGAAAGGGATAAAAATCACAAAGCAAAGTGCAAAGCAGTCATTGACTTAAAAGAAGACTCTAAATTTTACCTGGTTTTATTTAAAAGGCTTTCAAGAAAATCCTATTAAGTTTCTCTAGTCAGTGATACTTGAGAACAAATGGGACTGTTTCTTCACTAACGAATGACAATAAGCTGTGGGAATCCCTGCCCTGGATCATCTCTTCTCAGGAAAGTTCCAGTTATTCCCCCTGAAAGGTATGGTGAACTCTCAGTAGAACAGATACATTACTTCTATCTTCTTCACTGATAATGACCCAACTTTCTGGTAAAATTGGAATGTATATCGAACAGTTATGAATATAAGATTCATGATGGTGGTAACGAAATTTGTGGTCTCCTTTAAAAGTACTATTTGATTGAGTACTATCCTCATCTTTAATTTCATTCTGAGACTCAATTATGGGAAGAACAGCTCTGCTGAAGAAACAAGAAGATGCTCTAGCAACCCTGCCACACACCTCATGAAAAGCTTTCCTAACTTCAAATGCAAAAGCTAGGGGGGAAAAAAGGTAAAATAAATATTGCCACACTTTCAGAGGAAAAGAAGGGAAACAAGCAATACCATAACAAGTATCTGTATCAAAGTATGGTTTACAGCACTAGAGTAGTTACCGGTTTTAATACAATAATAAAATAAGGCTATATCCTTCCAAAGCGACTGAAAATGATCTGGATATCTTCTTGCTGCTGCTTTAACTGTAGAAACTCCCTCTCCTGGGAATGAAAACTTTCTCTCAAAAGAATTCTGTTCAATTGCCCCATCTTAGCAAAATCTATTCTTGTGCACAAAGACCAGGGGCTAAAGGCAGCTGGGACTCGAGTAGCTGGGACCCGGCACTACTGGACACAGCGGGAGGCTGTTTCAAGAGAATCTGCGCAACTCAAAATTCACACATTCACTAACCAGTCAAAAAAAGGACATTGCAAATGTTGGCTTCATTAGACTTCTGATATGCATGGAGAAGGATCTGTGAACTGTACATTTGCTGGGTATTAGATTCACCTAGAACGCACCAGCTTGTCACTTGCAATAACTGTTTTCTTTTTAAGAATACATGTAAGAACTCTTTGTAAGAATATGTAAGAACATAGTTGAGATTATAGACATTGTATAAAATAGGAGAACCCAGAATAAGGAGGATGACAAATACATTTCCTGAAGATTATTTGAAAACCATGTGTAGAAACTGTAACAAGCAAAAGCCTAACTGAAATATGCACACTATTTCTGTATTTTTATTTTTTTTTTAGCAGCCTATTATACTGACAGAATCATAGAACTGTTTAGGTTGGAAAAGACCTCTAAGATCATTGAGTCCAGCCACTAACCCAGCACTGCGAAGTCCAGCACTAAACCATGTCCCCAGGTGGGGTGTTTTAAATGCCAGGTGTCTTTTAAATAATTGCAGGGATGGTGACTCAAGCAATAGTGTATTTTCTCACAGAAGAGCTTTTTCAAGGTGCAGTGCACAGTTTCCCCTTCAGGTAATAAGAAGAAACTGGACAGTATTTCAGAGCCTCGATTCATAGGTGGGAAGATACTCTGGATATGCTCCAGGCACAATGAACACTGAGCTTAAGCATGTGCTCAGCAAGAGTAAAAAAAATATGTGAAGAATGATGTTGAGATCAGACATTTCTCCCTCATCTCTTTCATTACCTCTCTGAAAACAGCTATTTCCTGTGAGATGTAAAAATTCAGCACTGGACTTCTTATGGAGACGATATGGGATATTATCACAACCAGGTGCAAGTCTACAAAGGCAGGAAGCTTCAGTAACATGGCCTTGCTCTACAGCTTTATTCCTACTTTAAAAAAATAATTAAGCTCTAATTTTTTTTTTGAAAGTATGCTTTGATACTGAGGAAACGTCTTTACATATATACATATTTCTTTACGCATGTATACACACAAATATGCATGTCTATGTGTGGGCACATGTATATACAGTGATAACCTATTTACCACTCTTGTGTCAGCTATGAAAGGGTTTTATGGCTGGCAGTTTAGGAATTTGTGATAAAAGTGATCCTACTTAGGAAATCAATCTGCATTTCCCTGCTTACAAGTGCCATAATGGAGACAGATCCTTCTTCTGACCTGTTTGCACTTTGCTTCTAATTTTCTTTGTATTCTAATCAAAGATTAAAATGTTGTTAAAGCACAAAATTTATTTAACAGTTGTGAAAATTTTAGTTGATATAAAACACTCCATCATTAATGCAGTGTTTTATTATTAGAGACAAGAAAAATTTTAACATTAATCTATGCTTGCAGTCTGAGGTTGTCAGTTCTTACAACATGACTTCAAAATTCCATGCTATATTAATTTTCAGCATATTTAAAGCTTAATAATTTAATGATTTATCCAATTTTAATTTATACTTTCAAAACCACTTTGAACAATCTGAGGTGCCACTGGAGATCATAACAGTGGTCCTGGTTAAGTCAAATAATAATTATAGCACTTTCACTTTAAAGATGAGATTATTTTTAATTATTGAGTGAAGTACTTGAGGTACCATACTTATATAATTACGCTACTCATTAAATGGTTATTGAAAGCTGAAATGTAATTTTAATGACAGCTACCTATTTTTCTTTGCACACTTTATAGATGACAGATCAGTCAGGAATTCTAGTTTGCTCAAAAAATCCTTGCAGCTGCACTGGTTCTTTCAGGTGTAAAACAATTAAGCTGTTCTTTTTTTAAAACTTTAAACCTTTTTTTTCTCAAATGATATTGATATAATATACAGGAACTAGTAAAACCAGAACAATGATGCATGGATTTTTTTTTCTTTTTCATAATAATATCAAAATGCTGGCTATAAAATAATACACATTCCAAAAAATATCCCCCCCAAACTAGTGACAATACAAATATGGAAGAATGATTTTACTCAAAATGTGTTGCTCACATAATATAAACAACAACAAAAAATTGCTTAACAGATTGCAGACCTTTATTGTGAGTATAAAGGGGTAATCAACATACAATAAGCATTTTACTATGCATTAAAACTATATATAATGCCACGAGACTCTCTTGCTTTTTCTAACACCTAGGTTCACAACTCTTCAAACATAAAATTCCTTTGTACTATTTACTCCACAGATCATCAGACTGATCTGGATAAAATTTATTCTAATATGTAGGAATCTCTGCCAACTGACACTTCAGAGCTGTGGTCTCAGAAATGAGCACCTAAACACTTATGCTTTGTATTTTAATCCTTTATATCTGATGTTTGAAATTCAGGGTATTTCTCTGTTGTTCTAAAGACCGGTATCTTGCTTAAATTAAGCTTTCCTTTTTCACAATGAAAACCAAACGGAAGAGTAAATTTGTTTCATTAACAATATTAAAGCAAAGATTTCTGAGTTCGCTGTATGGGGAAAAGGCAATAAAGTTTTGAAGAGGGAAAAACTGCTTTGTTCCTTCAATCCCCTAGTTGAAATTAATTATAGCAAATGTTTATGAAAACATCTGTTCCATACAGTTATAAATTCTTAATTTTAGCACGGGTGATTCCAAGCTCCTCTATTATTTTGA
Source organism: Pachyramphus minor (assembly GCA_013397135.1). Taxonomy (NCBI): domain Eukaryota; kingdom Metazoa; phylum Chordata; class Aves; order Passeriformes; family Tyrannidae; genus Pachyramphus; species Pachyramphus minor. The sequence continues at coordinate 351 of VYXB01000867.1, read as the reverse complement.
AAGGGAACCGTCTGATAATTGAAAGGTTTACAAAAGAGCAGACAATCTGTATTTCTACAACACCAAATATGCAGTTTGGAAAGTCTTCAGGATTTCAGCAGCAAATTAAAAATAAAACAAAATACAAAAAGACGACCGAAGCTTTCCGGTTTCAGGTCCGCTGACAGACCGAAACGGCAGCGGGATGAAGGGGGGGTGAGGGAGAGAGAGAGAGGGAGAGAAAATAAAAGGAGAGCTAATCCCAAACACATACGGCAAATCGGGATTTTACCACATACGAAGTAGATCTTTAGAAAGTAAAACGCCGCGGCGCTGCGGGTTGCTGGGCTCCGGGAGCGGCGGCGGTGCCGC
>VYXB01000866.1:9145-105880 GCA_013397135.1 Pachyramphus minor | reverse complement strand
AGAGGCTGGAGAGGTAAGACATCCGGAGAGCAGGTTGAAATAGGACTTTGTGGGCATGAGTCTTTGGATCCTCAGTGGCTGTGCAGTCCTTTTGGTGCACCTCAACCAGAGCTTGTCAGGAAGATTGGAACTGTGGATCCAGTTAGGAATTTCTCAAGGCTCTCAATTAGCAAATGCCCTTAGGTAGTGCAAGGGCAAGTCACCTGTGGCACACTCCAAGAACTGAATTCAGAGAGGGACACCAAGCTGATGAGAGGGATGGAGCAGCTCTGCTGGGAGGAAAGGCTGAGAGAATTGGGATTGTTCAGCCTGGAGAAGAGAAGCTTTGGGGTGACCTAATTGGGGTCTAATTTGGGGTGGCCTTCCAGGACCTGAAGGGAGCCCACAAGGAAGATGGAGAGAGACTATTTCCAAGGGCCTGGAGTGACAGGACAAGGGGCAATGGCTTCAAACTGACAAAGAGCAGGATTAAATTGGATATTAGGAAGAAATTTTCCCCCGTGAAGGTGGTGAGGCCCTGGCACAGGTTGCCCAGAGAAGCTGTGGCTGCCCCATCCCTGGAAGTGTTGAAGGCCAGGTTGGATGGGGCTCTGAGCAACCTGGGCTAGTGGAAGGTGTCCCTGCCCATGGCAGAGGGGTTGGAACTGGATTATCTTTAAGGTCCCTTCTGACCCAAACCATTCTATAATTCTGTGAATACTTTCTAGAACAAAGATGCATGAAAAGACAGAAAAGCCCCTGAGTCCAGCTACCAGGACTGAAGGATTATTTGTATTAGGTGTTTTTTAAGGCTGCCCTTCCAGCTGATGCTTTTTGATTTGTAGCATGATAGAAAATGGTACTGGGAAAAAGCTAAACAGAAAAGACTATTAGGTTGAGCAGCTGAAGCACTTTTGTTCAAAGAAAAGGAAGAACAGTGACCCAGACTCTTGTGCCCTTTCCTGTAACTGTATTTTGTGATTTTGGGAAGGAGCACTGAAGATCCATGTTTCTCTTCGGTCATATTCCTACAGTCTGGTCATGTAAGGAAAGACCTTCTCATATTCACAGGTAGAGGGTAAAAGAAGGAGGCAGGAGGAGAATAAAAGGGATCCAAATCTCTAATTCCCTACCACAAATTTATGATATAGCCATGCTTCCCTAGCACACAGATTTCCTGGATTCTGTGGGAGTTTCAGTTGTGTTTGGGCTTTATTGGTTTTTCAGTTAGAGGAAAACAGCAACTCAAAACAGGAAAGGAAAAAAACCCCAACCAAACAACAAGAAAACCTATAGTTTTTTGTTTTTCACTTTTAGTAAAGGTGAAAAACAACATAAAAGATAATAGGTATGAAGGAGTGTCTTTAAATGGATTTTATTAACTCTTGGAATTCTCATCCAGCATAGTTAAGTGCATTTTGAAGTAATTGATGGAAACTGATACTGAATAAAAAGGTCCAAATCACTAAATTCAATAGAATTTTTGCCATCAACTTCAACAGGGTCAGGATTTCACCCTAAGGGTTTAGCAGCAAGGTCAAAGGCAGAATAATAAAATAACCACATGGATGATTTTTTTTCAACAAGTTCAGGAAAAAAAAAAAGAAAAAAACCACCAAACCAGAACTGAAGAAATGATATTTAAAAGAAAATCTAGGTTAAGGTTTTCAAGCCCTGCAGCCTTTTAGGGTCAATTCCTGTGGCAACAGTAAAAAAATGATGGTATGTGACACATTTGAGTGAACTGTGGCATATTTACATCTGTTAAACTTGTGAATTCCAGCCCCACAGAATACACATTTCAGTTCAAGAGGGCGTAGTTTTGTATAATTCAGTGCAGCAGTTTCTACAGAAGCATTGAAGGGAAAAGCAAGGACGTGTCCCTTGTGACCCCAAAAAAGGCAGGGCTGCCATTGGAAGTTTAACTCCTCATCCAACACCGACTGTGGATAAAGCCGAATGAAGACATTGGAAGATGCTTCCCAATTCTGGCAGCATTTGGGATCCTAGAGGCATAATGGATGAGTGTTTGCAAACTGGGTTTATCATCTACTTGGCAGAATTCGTGAGGGAAAGAGACAGAAAATGGGACAGTTTTATCACCTTCTGCAAAGCAGTTGAAATGCCTTGGGTTTCCTGGTGAATAAAATCCAAAGGTTTTCTGCAAATAATCCTGAAATCTTGAGATTTCAGTAAGGAAAAAAACTTTTGATGTGGGTCATCATAAAACTTAGCAGAGAGGTGCTTCCACATTACAGACGTGTGGGGGACAGTAGCAGACTGAAGAACAAATGCATTATTTATGATGGTCCCTTCTGCTTCTTCACATGGGAAAGGTTGGTTGCAGCACCTGTGCTCTGCCCTCAGTGAAAATACAGAGACCCAATGGATGAATCTGTATTATTCACTCTGATTCTCAAAGAGGCACAAGGCAAGAGGGGGGGAAAAATGCAGCTGTTGGAACTGTAGATAAAAAAGATTGATCTATCTTTCTGCCACAAGAGGACTGTTCATCACAATGCAAAGCCTGTGCAAAAGTAGGCACCCCCAAAAAAAAAAGAACAAGGGAAAATCTGATGGATCAGTCCCCAAAGTGTGTCTGTGCCCATGTGTGGGGGGCAGATGAGATAGAGTGGGGTACAATTAAGGATCTAGGCCACACCAGTGGAGTGGTCCCTGCAGAAATAGCAGGCTAACTCTGATTTAATTAAGGGTTCAGTAAAGCACTGTGCTTCTCCTGGTGCAAACAGGTCCGGTGAGAAGGGCTGAGCCCTACAGATGCACATGTGATTTTCTTGAGAATGAAGACCAGCAAAGGGAAACTAGATATGCTTACTGCAGGATGACGAGATAGCATTGTGGCAGAAATGATTAATTATCTAGGGAGGAGAGGATGAAAGTATGTTTGTTTCTAAACAGTTTTAAAAATTGAGGCCACCATAGTTTGTTGGCAGAAGGGTGGGGGAGAAGAAATGAGGGAGGAAAAATGGGATGAAATGGTCACATTCTTGCACCAAAGTGAGGGAAATGAGAAATAATTTGACATGAATTTCTGTTTGGACTGGATCAGCCTGTGCTTTCATGAGTCAAAAATAATAAATACAATATCTCCAACATCATAAAATCACCATTAAAAAAGTCCAGTAGCAGTAAGTTTTTGGAAGACGAGAAACAAATCACCCAGGTTTACACTGAGAAAGCTTTAAGCCTTCAACATGTCAGATATTTTGGGAATGATTTACCACACTTTTCTCAAAATAAAATGTAAACCCAATGAGATGTAGACAGAAAACAGGCCTCCTTATTGAACTTTGACACGAGAATAATGAAACCATCCATAATCCACATCTGATTTGTTTGGGATTTTTTTTTCTATTTAAATTCCTTCAAAGAAAAAAAAAAAGCTCCTGCTTGGAAAAGGGAGAAGAATGGCTCATTTTAAATATATTTCCTATCTTTTGTGTCTCTTGTCTTGGTTTCTAGTTAATGTCTTCAAGGCCTTCCTTATGGCTGTGACCCAAAAGCTGCTGTCACCAGAGCTCAAGGATTCTGACTGATTTCAGAGGAGTTGAGACATTTAAGTCAGACTCCTCCTCTACTACAACATTTCACAGGCCACTGCCACCAAGAAGCAAACCTCCCAGGAGGCATAGGCAAGACATTCTCAGTGGATTCTCAGAGCCTGAAGATCCCCTTGGCACTGGTGACAGACAGAGAGGGTTTTCCTGCTGCATTTGCAGCACAGGACTCTGCCCTGAGAATCCTGTGGCAGCCACATACTCCAGCTCCTGCCTCAGGGACATACTGACACACAGACACCTTGGAAATGTGTGGATTTCATCTGTAAACCCATAGAATAGTCATAGATCAAATACTAGATTTTAACATCTTTTATGAGCTATTGCTTTCCCCCATACTAATTCTCCTCCACTTTAAACTAATTTGTATTCAATACTGCTATACTGAAAGCTTCTCTAAAACTTCCCAAGAGATCTATCATACCTTGCCTGTTTTCCCAGGTTTCTAAAATTAATTTAAATCAATTATTTAATATATTCAATCACTTTCTTTTAAGCCATTTGCTGCAGATATAGCCAATTATTCAACATAAAATACAACCAGATCATTTCACCACAACCAAAAATGTGATTTATCACCACAGTCAATTAGAACCCACTGCAGGCAGTGGCAAAAGTTCCCATTCAGCTGAATGAGGATCAAGCCTTTAATTTACTGTGTCGTGGGAATAAGGCATGGTAATGGAGAAGGCTGGGATACATACGGGATTCCAATTTCAAACAGATTATTTTGAATCAGTTGTTTTCCAAGCATGATGATGCTCAGCTGAATGCAGAGTTCCATCAAACAGCCTCCTGGAGCACACTGCAATTAAACAAAATCATGAAGTGTGAAGGGATTAAGAGGATTAATTTAAAAGCACCCACTTGGGAGAGCTCCCAATGCCTCCATGTGCCCGTTGTCCCTGCCACCAATTTGTGTGGGAGCACGGAGCTCATCCATCATTGCAATTCTGTGCTTGACAAGGTATTTCATCTCCACTCATAAAACTCCATTATGAAAAATATGCAGAGCTCTGAAAAAACTTGCTGTGCCCTGGGGCTACTATATTTCCTTTAAAAATATTTACTATATAATCAATGTAATAAACATAATGCAGTATCACCAATACTCTCCCAACCTGATGTCTCCCAGGGGGGAAGAAAGGCTTCAATCTTGCAAAGACTTATATGTAAGCTTTATTGTGAAACCTTGAGCACATCTATCAGTTTTCAAGGAAATACCAACAGCAATTAAATGGAATTTTGGGGAAAAAAAATAAACAAAAAATTTACAGGTTTAGCACCAAATGGCAACGGGCTATTAAAATGGCTATTAAAATTTCCAAGCTTCTAGTGATCAAGAAGGAGAAGCCAGATTCAAGTCTCCCAATGGCCTCAATCAAATCATGTAATGTTTGTGCCTTAGTGACCATGAAATACTCAAAGCTGCAGAGAGAAAGAATATAAAATTGCATTAGATGGAAAATTTGGATTTTTGCCTATTTATGGTGAAGATTTAAACTCTTGTTTTAATGTGTTTTCTGGTTTTCCCTTATTTTCTATATACTGTATACATATTTCTCTGTGCTAAGGATTTTTTTTGTTGCTTTAATTTCATATGAACTTATATGTACTTACCTCTTCCATTCGATACCCTTCGAACACATACACGTAACGACCAGGACGGCCAACAAACCTGAAAGCAATAACAATCTCTGAAATAATATAAAAATGGGAAACATGGACTAATTCAAAACCAGGAAAATAAACTCCTTTTAACACTATAATTATCCATTCATATTAGCCAAAATATTTCAGAAGCAGCTTCTTCAATATGAATTTAAAAAACTCAGCACCTATTCAATTTTAATTATTTAAGATCGGTTCAGAGCAGTAGGCCTTTACAAATTGTTTTCTACTACGTCTTGATAAAATAATTTTAATAAAATATTTTTTCTTTGTTAAACCAAAATAACAACAAACTCCCTCTTTTGATTAGAGATCACAAATAGCAATGGGAACGCATATCCTAACTCACATTCTCTTGCACCTGAGTAATGCCTGAATAAAACTATTTACTCATCTATGTTTTTGACAACATAGGGAGAAACAGTGAGATTTGGCTTTATTTTAACCATACAACACAAAAATATGATCAAAAAAAGAAAAAAATTTGGTGGTATTTTTTTGTTGGTGCCTCACAATCTTTACAACTGTTGGCAAAATGTATCATTAACCCTCAAATCAAAGATGCTGAACAACATTAATGAAGACTACAGATTAACAAACTTTACAACCCCCAAAAGGAACAGAAAAATGGTATGGAACAGAATCCAGAGGATGTTTTAAACAGTTTTTTGCCAAAGGTTTCGTGAACAATCATTTTAAGCTTCCCATTCAAAAGCATGAGGATGACCTGGTCCCAAAAGGCAGTGATCCTGAACCCATAGGAAGTCACACTTATTTAGCAGGACAGCTGAATTAGCTTTTTGGTCAATCAGTTTATTTGCCAAAACTCAGCTTCCAGTTGACTATAACCATTCCTTAATTTAACTTGATACGGGAGAAAAGTGCAAAACGATGAGAAAGGAATAGAAAAAAAAATAATTCCACAATTTTAAATGAAATAGGAAAACCTCTCTTTGCTGGATGATGCCTCAAGGAAAATTTGCTAAAATGTGGAAGGTGAAGGCCTGTAGGCACTATCTTTCACTTATAAAAGCAACACCCTTTGTGAACTAAAAGGGATTATTTTCTGAGGTGGAGATTATTCTTATTTTAGAAAGAACTGGTCGCAGTTCAGAACAAGGCTCGGACCAGTGCTCAACATCGTGTCCTCCCACTCAAAGGAAAGCTTTAAACAGCCCTGTTCAACTGTTTATGATATTTTTTCCAGAGCTGGTGAAGGTGTTCAGTCCCAGGCCACAGTTAGGAAGCCCTTAGTGCCCATTTTTAAACACAGATACAACTAATATGAACATATATGTAAATACACACATATATAAATACCTCTATGTAAAGGATCTTTATCCTACCTTCCTTTAAAAAAGGCAACATAAAAAATTGGTGCATAAGAATTCACAAACTTCAGTAGGAATGCCTTCAAAATCAGTCTCTCCTCAAAGGTTTTCTCTGTTTTTGGTATTTCTAGGGGGAAAAAAACCAATAAAGCAAGAAAATTGAATTAGTAAATATGTGGAATTCCCTGAATCCCCAAATACACACAAAACCCCATAAACCAAACTGCAAACTTTGAGCTCATACTGATTTTGATTTTGTACTTCTAATTTGTACCAAAGCACACATCTGATTTCCAGATGGAAATTGGAAGCTCTTTGATAAAAACGTTCATAATGACAAGATAATGAACTTGTTTTTCTGACAGGCCTCTGACAGCTCATCCCAAGTTAATCTTGGCTGTCTATCCAATACCCTGGTGACAAAAACCCCAGCAGATTCTGAAATCTGGCCTGGACCTGACAAAGCCTCACTTTCCCAGCCCTTTTCATTCTCTTACTGAGAGACCCGGGCAGACCCCATGGCTTTCCCTGCTTCAGGTCATGTGAAATCTTAGCACAGACCTCTTCTGTCATTTGCTCTGGCATCTCTTATTAAATACATATATTTTAATACAAATATAAGTATTAAACACATATATTTCTTATCATAATATATATATATCAATAAAATAGATAGAAATTATATATTTACATGGTTCTCCTCCTAGATATCTGGAGTTTGAGGGGGGAAAAAATTGGATCTTGATATTTGATTGCACAAAGCAAAATCAGTATAAATTACTTTGATGCATATAAGAATATGCATGTTAATGTACACAAGCATATAAGTTACACAATTGAAATAACAAAAGAATAATATTCTCAATTCATGAATGATAAAAGCAAAGTACAAAGACTTTCAACCAGAAAAAAAACACCTTAAAAGCCTCCTCAGCTTTGTGTACACAAGCCTTCTTTTCTGCAATGAGATTGTCAGTGTGCTTAATGCTAAACACAAAACTAAGCTCCTTTTTGAATCAGGCAATAATTGACTTATTTTGCCATGCAAAATAAATGCACATTTTAGATTTCTTTAGATAATTTGCAAAAATGTTACTTAAACATTTTACGTATTCATTACTATGTTCCCAGATTTATTTCCAATTTCTATGGAAATTTTTTAGCAGCAGAACATATAAGACACAGGTTTTTCAAACTGACAGTAGAATCCCCCTTTAAACATTTTATAGGGATTAAATTGTTGTATTTCCATGCTCATCCTGCGCTGTAACTAATGTGAGAGCAGATAATTTTATTATTATATTAACTTTATTATTCTTGGCTGAGTTTCTGTGGCACAACAGAAGTGGGGAATAATAAGGAGACACAGAACTCTGGCTCTAAAGATTTAATTAAGAATACTGCTGTACTCACACAGTTTTAGGATGGGCACAGTTTGGGTGTTTGGTTTGCCTTGTTTTTTAGGTTTCTTTTTTTTCAAAAAAGAAGCATGATGACTTTTTTGAGCACTAAAGGAATTGACAATTTAATGAGTCCCCACTGCCAGGCTTTATTTGTGATACTTTCAACTATATTTTCATAAAAAATCAGTACACAATCTGATGAGCCCTGAGGCATTGTTCACCGAAATGTATAGAAAAGCTTAATTAAACCTCCAAGGGATTTGGACAATTTGTAGCTGATCCCACAGGCTGAATAGATCCACAGCACAACAGCTCAGGGCAGCAGGAATATCGAGTAAGAGCAGTGCAGCTTTTAATTTGAGGAAGAAAAATCCCAATCTTTGCCTCACAGAGAACCCCCCTAAGGATGAGCTCAGCCTCTGGATGAACATTTGCACACCTTATATGGTCCCAGAGGCTCACTTAGCACTCCTCTCCCTCCCCACACTCAGACATGCTATACCATAGCCATAGAAGCATGTGTAGAATTTGTCCTCTCGCCAGTCAAGTCTGCTGCACAAGAAATGCATTCAGCCAGAAGAGGTGCTTTAGTAACAGAGAAAACTTTCCCCACACACCTCCCAAAAAGAAGAATTATGGTGGGTTGTGCACGTTACACCCAAACTGGGCAGCTGAAACTTTCCGGGTGGACAATGAACTAACTGTGGAATGAGTCTGAGCTCATTGAAGGAGTTCCTGCCTTTGTAAGACAAAAACACAGGTAGTTTTGATTTTATCCCTGTCTGACTGGTTCTTCCTTGGCCTCAGTGAATTCTTCCCTGTGAGGGTGGGGAGGCCCTGGTACAGGTTGCCCAGAGAAGCTGTGGCTGCCCCATCCCCACAAGTGTCCAAGGCCAGATTGGATGGGGCTCTGAGCAACTGGGGATAGTGGAAGGTGTCTCTGCCCATGGCAAAGGGTTGGAATGAGATGATCTTTAAGATCCCTTCCAACACAAACCATTCTATGATTCTAAGTTGCACGTAGAGCACATGAGCTGTGAGTGTAGTCTGGCGCCACCTGATTACTGAAAATGATCTGTTCAACCAGGATACAATCTGCACTTTGGCTGCTCTGATGTGTGATAAGGGAGCATCAGTGCTGGGCCTACAGGAGGAATCCTAGTCCATCCTGTACGAGCTCTCTGTATTGATCACAGCAAAACTACTACTTTCCCCCTCCCTCCAAGCACTGACTGAGCAGGTACTGAGGCTGATCCATGGCTTTGATCCTATGATGAATGCAATTGCTGTCAGTGGTATAATTCTTGTCCTTACAGATGTGGCTTTTCTTGCAAAAGATTCAGGTGTACTTGAGGCTGGAATAACAACCTATGCTGTCAAGAGCTATTCCTCCAGCCCAAGAAGTGTGTTCCTCGGCTTGTCAATTAACTGCAGCGTGAAAAGAGAATGGAGTGTGTTTTGCTCTGCTCAGCAAAATGAAAGTTCACAAGTTGAGGAGCATTTATCAGCATGCATGAATAGTAATTTTTTTAAAACATTTTGATTGCATTTGGCATCTGAGTCTAGCACTGGTGAAAGCTGCCTAAACGAACTTTTTAACTCTTGTAATTTGTAGCACTAGAGATTATTCTGACAGTTCTGTTCTTAAACAAAACATCTGATTGATGATTAGGAATGCTGCCTAAATAAAGATAACCATGTACAGTGGCATTTTGTGAAAATTAATTGCTTTCTCTTCATCTCTTTCAAATACTTTATGAATTTAATCTAAACTAATAGGCTGTCCTTAGTGGTAAAACCATGGGACCACGTTTCAAAGATTCAGGATTATCTCAACTACAAAACTGCAGTTTATAATGTTTTTCAAAAAACAGGGCTAAAAGAGATTTTATTCGTTTGTGACTTTAAAAGTGTCCTGAAAAAGTGAGAACAAGAAACAGAAGTCTTAAGAGTTCTTCAAGGTTTTAACCTGGAGTCTGCTGGTCCCAGCCAGCTTCACATTACTGCAGGTTTTGCAGGGAGGGAACCTGCAATCTGCAGTGATATAGTCAGGCACCAGTTGTCATAAAGTCTCCTATTTAGGTGTCTAAGTTTAGATGCCCAAAGTTAACAGGTAGAGCACTTGCTACAGTTAAAGGCATTTGAGGTTGCTTGGAATAAATGATTTCTCAATGCTTGAAATAAATGACTTCATGTTCCTAGACTTTGAAGCATCTAGAATTGGAGGTGATGAGTGAACCTGTGGGAAATAATATCCAATGACAGCTATAAGAACTGCATGTTAAGCCCCTAGCAGTAAACATCTTTGGTCTAATTTATACAACAAAACAAATCTGTAGTCTAAACCCCTATTAGTAAACATCTTTGGCCTAATGTATATAAAAAAGCAATACTCTAGCCTAAATCTCTATACTATTCAANTTGGAGGTGATGAGTGAACCTGTGGGAAATAATATCCAATGACAGCTATAAGAACTGCATGTTAAGCCCCTAGCAGTAAACATCTTTGGTCTAATTTATACAACAAAACAAATCTGTAGTCTAAACCCCTATTAGTAAACATCTTTGGCCTAATGTATATAAAAAAGCAATACTCTAGCCTAAATCTCTATACTATTCAAATGAATGACTTGCCTTTAAAAGATTTAAATATGTTGCCAGGCTTGTAACAATATGAGGACATCTAAAAAAAATTTTAAAAGTCCAACCTCTAACTGAAATAGAAATCATTATAAAAAAGTCAAGCCCAGACATGCCTCTAAAATGAACAAAAAAAAAAAATCATTTGAGTGGTAAGGAAATGGTTAATAATACCATGGTAAGCATTTGGCAGAGTCATCAGCATCTTTGAAACAACCCAGTAAAGTCAGTAAACCCAGCTCCCAGCCCTAAAGAGGTATATTCAAAACACATACCACAGCAAAAATGCTCAACCAGGTCTAGATAGGTGGACTTGGCACAGAGCCAGTGCAGAAATACCAGCTGAGACCCTGGAAACAGCCCTGCTCTATTAACGTGGCCAAGGATATGGCCAAGCTCATTATCCCTACCAGGGACAGGTTCCATGCTGCAGCTCTGACCCCCTGAACAGCTCCTGAGTACCTCACCCCACTTGAATATTTTCTCTGGCACTCTCCAGGAAGAAATATTCCCACTAGAGCCTCCTTGCACCCCCTCATGTCAATACTTGTAATGTACTAGCGAGGAATGTGGTGAGTTAGTTTTACCAATTTCTGTCAGCCATTTGGCAACAGCTCCATAAATTTCATCAAGGATAAGTATCACCACGAGGTTAATGATGACAGCAGTGGCAGTCACAGTCACCCGAACATTTGACCTGGTTGTCTCATTTGTGCTGAATGACAGAGCTGCTGCTGTGGTAATTCGGTACACAATGACACCAAAAACTGCTGAAAACGTCAGCATAATCTGCAAAGAAATGCACACATAGGTTAGTCCAAGTTTGCTACTGGCATTTAAACAGAAGATGTGATATGTTGGGTTTGTTCTATGAACTGGTGTTATTTCTCAGAGCGACAATATGAGGATAATCAAATGAAAATGTGGGAATTCAAAACTCGTTAACAGACAGGGACATAAATAAGAAAATGGATGCAGAACTCCAAGCTGGCACAACAATTCAACTGTCACAGAATGACCAGAGGGCTGGAGCACCTGTCCCCTGAAGACAGGCTGAGAGAGTTGGGGTTATTCAGCCCGGAGGAGAGAAGGTGCCAGGGAGACCTTACAGCACCTCCCAGTACCTAAAGGGAAATGGGGTTTATAAAAAAGAGGGAGAGTGACTTTTTACATGGGCAGGTAGTGATAGGAGAAGGGGGGGATGGTCCTAAACAAAACAAAACAAAAAAAAACAACAACAAAAAAAAGGAGAGAATTATGTTAGATATTATTAAAAAATTCTTCCCTGTGAGGGTGGGGAGGCCCTGGCACAGGTTGCCCAGAGAAGCTGTGTCTGCCCCATCCCTGGAAGTGTCCAAGGCCAGGCTGGATGGGGCTCTCAGTAACATGATTGTATGAATGGCATCCCTACCCACGGCAGGGGGATTGGAAGTAGGTAATCTTTAAGGTCCCTTCCAACCCAAGCCTTTACATGATTCTGTGACACTGATTCTATTCCTGAAGTTGCCATGTCCGTTCTGACTAAAGCTGCACACATCAGTCATGTGGTGAAACTCGGGTTGTTTGGTTAAGGTCCCTTCCAACGAGCAAAGGGTTTTTCTCTGGCAAGAGGTTCAGAGGCCTTGGACTGAAGGGCCTTCATGTGTGTGCAGGTAAATGGGCTTTACTGACTGAAACTGCTCCACCTCTGCACAGTGGAAGTGGCAACTTATAATTTCATAAAAAAAAATAATTTCCCCTGTTATTATTCTTTTAAGACTAACCTAAGAAGGGTTACTAGGGCTTCACTTTACATTTGTGTCCCAGAAATCACTTGGTATCCTTGGCATCCTTCATGGGTTGGCTTTGACCCATGAGATGAGGAAAGTCAGCCCTGCTACTTAAGGTCAAGTTCCCACAAGAAGAATTTGAATTTCACAGGGCTTTGGTATTCTGGTTTTTTTAAAAAAATATATGTCTGAAACACCCCACAATGAAAAAAAAAATCAATAAAATAGCAATAAAAAATAGCAAATTTTCATAGTCATAGCAGAAAAAGGGGGAGAAGATACATTTTTCTCTTTCATTTTCGCCTTTGGCAAGAATTCCAGTGTACATTCATTATTTTAGATAAAACATGTTGAGATCCTCAGATGAAAGAGACTACCTAAATGTGAAAGATTAGACTATTGCAATTATTCCACTGGCCCGAGGGGCCCAGATTCACAACACGGCTTTAAGGAAATTTAACAGCTCATTTTAATGATCCAGCAGTAGTTTATTGAATTTCTGTATGCAGAGGAAGGTTGTTGCATGAAAAGGAACTATTGCAAAAGAACCAGAGTGAGATTCACAGTATTATTAAAGGCTGAAGGAGAAAACTGGGCACATTTTGCTTTAACAGAGCGCTAGTAAACATACAAAAAAAATAATGATTTGGAGAAACTCCTGGAGATGTCAGATGAAATTCACAATTAAGTTTTGTCAGAAAATAGTAATGAAATATTAGATCTAGTAAAGCATCTAATTTTTACTTTTAAAAGACCTGTTCCATTAATTTTACATGAAATGTGGGTGAATGATGAGTTTTTGCTTCATGTAAGTATTTTTCATTCAAATAATGGCCGAAAGAAAAAAAATCTAAAAAAAATTAAATGAAAGCTTTTCCAATGGCATCAAATATTCTTTCCTTTTGTTTTGTAGTTTTAATTGTGTTTAGGAGAACATTTCTAATTTTTGTATCTATTTTTCTCCTTTTTCTTTTAACTTACCTACCAATCATGCAGAAGGAAATCTGATTCATTCTGAACTACCTACTCAGCCCTTCCTATGACAGAAGTGGTGCAGGACCACAAAGACCATAACTTTTTTCTAACTTACCACTTGCAATCACTACAGTAGAGAGCAAAATCCCCAATAAAGAGGGAAAACAAAACAGCACCACCTGGAATTAATCTAATTCACCACAGTCATGTACAGTCATCTTGAGCTCCTTTCTTTTTCTTAGTTTGAGCCACAGATTCTTTCCTCTTAATCACCTTCCTAACACTCCTTTCCCGTTTCTTTTCCCTGTGGATTTCCTTGAAAGTTTTTACTGTGATGGTGGACAAGGAAAACCAGCAAAGTAAACTTGAATGCATCATTCTGGAGATGATGAGCTCTCTGGGCCTCCACAGACACCTTTCTCCATCACAAGTTCCCACTTAGGAATATCTCAACAGTAGAGGAAGCAGAGTCAAGGACAGTCATCACTGAACGGAGAAAGAGGAAACTTCAGATCATGGAATTTGAATAGCAAACTCTTAAACCTGACCAAAGGATGGAAGGGATCCATAGCAATGAGGAAGGTTACTGGAGGGTGAGATACTATCAGAGGGATGCACTATTGTGGCCTCCTCCATTCATGCAGTGCCACTGCAAGGTATACAAAGTTATGGAAAAAAAGTTTTATTTGCTTAAAGAACAAAAATATTTGCTTTGCAAAAGCACCAGAGCTTCAGAAACCGTCAGTTGCCCAGATGTTTTTGAACATCTGCTTAGATACAGATGGAAAAACACTCCTTTAGGAGTCTTCATTGTCTGTGCATCCAGCAAGAAGAGAAAATTGAGGAGGGCTTGTAGGACTGCACAGTGAGTGAGAGCACAGTTCTCACTCCCCAGACAGTCACTGAGAAGGAAAGAATGGTTCCTGTACCTTCACAGCATTTCTCTCATTCCTGAAAATATCTTTTTTGCCCAAATTCCTGGTCAGGCAGTCACCTTCTGTTCGAGTGCCCGCTTTGGGTTTTGTTGCCATTGCCAACATTTCATCTGGCCAGTTCTCCCCCCTGCCATGGCCAACAGTTTCTTCTCTGAATATCTAAACTAGTCCGTCAAGGACTGAACTGCTTAGAAACAGATGTGAAAATTGGCTGCAGGAAAGGTCACCTACTGAGCCTGGTATGAACGAAGACAAACAGGAAAGCAAACTAGATCTGAGAAGGAAGCTATAAAACCCCGTGGGCTACACTGCTACCTTCATCCAAGTAGGATAACAAATTTAATGTCCAAATAGTTCTTTGGCTCCCCAGTAGGGCTATTGTAGAGTCAAGTATTACACCATGTGAGTAAAGAAGAGGCAAAAGGGTCCAAAAAGCAGAGCAGGCTGAACTCTTGTGCCATGACACAAACTGGTTTTCTTCCTTCCTCTGACTGAGCCAAACGTGCCGAACACAAAGAAAGGCTGCAGTGATGGCACTGCTCCACACCATCCTTCTCCCTTCCAGCAGCTACCAACATTTTCACCACAAACTCAGAAATCTTTGCCACAAAATTCACCTTCTAAATATGGGGTTTATTAAGTGTGACATATGTTATTACCAGTCACACTCACGAGAAACTTGCAGATGCCCAGCTGAGCTCAGATCTCCTGCTACCACTGTTCTTACCAGGCAAAAATAAGACTTGTCCTAAAATCCCCGGAAAAGACATTGCTTAAATCAAGGCTGGATCTGCTGCCCCCTCTGCAGTCCAGTGAGGCTTTGTGTACAACAAAAGAGCTGTGACCAGACTTTAAAGCATCTATAAATGTGTAAAATAAACCTTGGAATTATTTGGTGGTATAAAATGTGACCAATTGGGCAGGAGAAATAAACCCAATGTTTCTTATCAACCTGCATTTTTAACAAAACAATCAGCATGCCTGGCTTAATAATGACAGAGAAAAATCCAGAAAGAAAGCGATAAAAAAAAGAAAAACAGAGTTCTTGAAGGATTTACAAGAGTGAAGGACACGAAAGTACAGAAATAAAAATGAAAAAACAAAGAGGAAAGATTTTACAATCAGAATACCATTGACAGCTTCAAGAATCATCAGGGAAAGTATGGGATGTAAAGGTGGGGGATGGAACAGCATCATTCTATAGTAATGTAGACATCTTCATGGACAAAGCTTATGGATTTGGGACACCAGACCCTTTGGGCCTGAAACAGGAAGTATTAAAAATTCAGCAATCACTTCTGCAGCACTAGAAATTGCAGTGTGTCTGTGTCTGAGTCTTCTCTGTCTGTGTGCTGTATAAATGCAAACACACATGTAAATTCAAGATTTCTTTACCTATTACATGTTTAGTGCTTACAGCCAAAAAAAAAAATTGTGTGAACAACGGAGGTAGGCCAGACGAATTTGGTTTCCCCAGTACAATTCCATTGCACAGACCAACAACAAACTTTATGTTTCCAATTCCTGTTTAACTAATCTAGCAGGGAAAAAAAAGGAAACATCACATACAATAAAGAGCAGATTGCAATGTCCACATAGGAAAGCAGAGCCAGCTCTCCCTCCTCAAGAGCTGGCTTGAATTCCATCCATGGTTTGCAAGTTGTTTTACATATAAATAATACTCAAAATATTCTAAAAAAAATCATTGTACCCATTTAACTAAATGGTGAAAGTCAGCCTAGTTCCACACATCTCTAACAGAAGTTGAAGAATCGGAGCTATGAATTTTACATCTCACAAACTCTAGGTTATAAACCCTTCATAAATCTCTCTAAGATGTTACAGTGAGCAGGGAGTGTAATACATAGGCTATGAACTCAGGAAAGCACTTTAAGCTTATGCTTAGGGCAGATTTAAACATGTGGTTAAAGCCAAGAGCATATGTAAGCACCTTGCCTGCAAAAGAATGACTTGTAAAAGCTGAATCAGGGCTATATGCTTAGTCATGCTTAGTATGCTCTGCTTTAAGTGCAGTCATGACTGATGCCAGGTAGAGGTTCTGTCTAAAAAACAAATGGTTGGTATTGCCTCAGGATGGTAAACTAACTCAAGGTATTGCAAATACATACAAATATATATGAAGGACACACCTAATATGTACAGAAAATGTGCAATTCAGACATCTATATAGTATATGAGTATATATTTATGAACATGTAGACATTAAGTTGACTTCCATCTGAGCATAAAATTTTTTTGATTGTCAGCAAAACAAAAAATAAAGCTTCAGAGGACATTTGTTGCAGTACATGCAAATTTGAGTAGATTAGAAATACACTTAGGTATTTTAAAATAATTTA
This sequence comes from Pachyramphus minor, assembly GCA_013397135.1. Taxonomy (NCBI): domain Eukaryota; kingdom Metazoa; phylum Chordata; class Aves; order Passeriformes; family Tyrannidae; genus Pachyramphus; species Pachyramphus minor. Next base: position 89,239 of record VYXB01000866.1, on the reverse strand, counting down.
GGCCGAATTTTAGATACTCCGATGGTGCATATGGGCCTGTTTCATGGCCATTTTATACTGGTTGTAGATGTGAATACAAGCTTTGAGTCGGCAATTACTGTAACCAGAGGGATAATGGCATCTCTACAATGTAATTTAAGGTTTGTTAGCTGGACTTTCCCATTGTTCCCATTGTTCAGCAGCTTGATGATGTGTTTATGCCTTGCTGGAAATTTCTCGAGGACAGCGGTGTCCACACTTTAGAGTTGGTTGACCTACACACTTTATTCTTGTTTTCAAGTGAGGGTTGTGTACTGTGATCTCCCTCAACTACAGTGCAGTCCACCCCTGAACGTGCCTTGGACAAATACTCCTCAGCAGCTGCTTTATTTCACCTTTATGTCACCTGTTCAGAAGGCTCGGAGCTTCGGAATGTCGCTGTGACCGAGACACAGAACACTGTGCTCATAACACAGTGGACAACAGAGGATGGAGCAGAAATCCTGGGGGAGAGGCAAAACCTAATAATGAGCTGCTGCCATTACAGCAAGTCATCCAGCCAGCAGCCCTTCCATCAGCAGCCTTTGGAAAAAGGGAATAAAGCTGGAGGAAGGCCCTGAGCTCTGTTAACCTTCCCAGTATTTCTCACAAACTGGAGGTTGTAAGCCTAGCTTCAGATTTTTAGCATATTTGAGAACACCAGTTGAGGGTTCCACTCAAGATGCTCATCACAATGTCTCTCACACCTAATAAATGTGAAGAAATGAAGGTTTTGTTACCATAAACAAAATCAATCCGAAGTTTGCTGCATATCCAGGCATACGGTCACTGCATGTCAGCTTCTCCTTTTCATCCTGTAGACAAAACACACAGACAAAATAACACACATGACAGAGCTGTGCAATAGGAAATACTAGAATTAGTAAGATTTGTTGTTGGAACACATTCTCAAATTCCCTGCTGTGATTTTGAAGAAGATTATGGGATTTAGATCACTGATATTTTTAAATAGACTTTAATTGGAGAGAAAAGAGGATAAGAGAGTAAATAAGATGAAGAAAATGTCCGCAAAAATCAGAAAACATCCTATGGAACTATGATTTCAGTATTTGAAAAAAATTTTCCAGGTCTTACTAAATTTCATATTGGGAGAAAGCCCTGAGACTCATCTTAATTTACACTTAAGCAAAACAAAACTCAACCCTTTATTTTTAATTGCTTCTTGTAAAACTAGAAGAATAGTACCTGAGACAGAAATCAAGATAAGAATGCTGATTACCACTGAACACTTTTTTCTTTTTGTCTAATGGTCACACTAGCCCAGTGTAATTCAGGTATTTCCTGTAAAACACCCCGATCCATGCCCTGGTACCTGTTCTATGGGAAAGAGAAACTACAAAAGCAAGCCCCCTCTGTGATCTCTGTTGCCAAGCTTGTTTTCCTCATAGATAAACAGCATCTCCCTCTTCATTGCATAATTTAAAGCAACTGTGATCAGTGAAATCTAGTACGCTCTTACTCTCCCCACACAAACTCAACTCCATCTCCCGCCACATGTACATCTAAAGGAGATATTTGAAGATGGATTTATATAAGAAATATGACTCCCTCTTCTCAAAATAAGTTTCTTAAAATAATAATAAGGTCACTACTTTGTTTAAGTTAACCTAAAACTATATAATCAAATTAAGTAAGGACACAAAGCCAGCTGCTGTTTGTATTTCTGTGAACCACCCGTTGCTATCCCATGGACTGGTACTACGCTTACACTGGAGTTAGCCCAGAGTTATTCTGAATTTGAATGAGTTTAAATGAGATTAGAACTCAGGTCAGAGGTTTCCAACAGACCATTTCTAAGGCACAATTGTCCTCAGATAAACATAAAAATCTGGGAGCATTTACACCTTTGCGTAAAGTTTTCCCTAAGTAGCACTGGGAATACAGCATATTCTCTAAGTGCAGGAACGCAGCCATGGGTTTTTCTCATGGAGCTTATTGGGACGTGGAATTAGACCTAAGACACCATGCTGTCTACACATCCACTGCCATTGTGGTGGTGCCCCAAACACTGTGGGAAGGAGGATTACTCAGCATCCCACCTCCTCTGCTCAGCTGTTCAAACACACAAATAAAGCGCGTCTCCTTCGGGAGAGTGTTGGCAGGACCGGGCCAGAGCAAACCCAAGCAGAAGCACAGACAATTTGGCCCAGTGTGTGCAGTACATAAATATTCTACACAGTGCATAAATGGAGTCCATCATTCAGCTAGAAGGCTGCTTGAAAATCAGTTCTGTGAACACACAGATGCGTTTCATTTCGTTTTGGCTTTTACCGCTCAGCAATTACACAGGACATTAAGAAGTTCTAAGTGATTACGCTCCAAGAAGGCCTGAAGGATACCATGTTTTATAATTTCACTAGGGAAAAAACACTAAAAACACTAAAGAAGCAAGTGCTCATAATAGGTTAATGCAGGCCAAAGCAGTTAAAGGAAAGAAGAAAATATTTTGCAAACATACTGAGGTAGAAAGAGAAAATTATCATTTATAAAAAAATGACCAGGAAGAGGTGAAATGACAAAGAAAACTGCTTCAAAAGTGTCTCTAAAAATTTTGAATAATAAAAAATCATAATAAGAAGATCAAACTTTCACATATGAATCATGGCTGTCAACTACTGAGTAGCAAATTAACTAAGGTTTTCCATGTTTAGGGGGTTTTTGCTCACTATTTCTGTGATATTATATTGGTAAGACACTTACTGTATTTTCAAACATCAGTAAGAATTCTGACATGACCTACTGGCTTTCCAAGTCAAGAAAAAATTCACCTTCTGGAAGACTTCTGATAAGAGCTCAACAACTTACAAAACTGAGAAATGAGGGAATACCCTAAGAAACTCTTGTCCATTATGAAACAGAAGTAACAATTTGCTCTGTCATATCTCCCACCTTTTCTTTTTTGTTTTATTTGTTTGGGGTTTGTTGTTGGTGGTTTTTTGTTTTTTGGGGAGGTGGTTTGGGATTGTCTTTTTTTTTTTAATAAAACAGGGCTGGATATTTAAAAGAAGGAAGAAAAACTAGGCAAGTTGAGCTTATGATTGACATATACTTTTAGAGATTAATATGAGAAGGTAAGATGTGCCTAAGTCTATATTTTTAGGCATTAAGAGACATTAGGATTAATTTATTTAAGAATGCCAACTTCAGGAGAGTTTAAGGAATGATAGTATTATTAGTTATGCCTTATGCATTAGGAATGCAGAGGCATCTACCATCACCAGTACATGGGTTTAGCACCTGATTATTGATGAGTTCAGTAATATAAGTTCCTGGAACAAAGATTTTAAAAAATAACTGTCCATTAAAGCTTCAATTTATTAATAATAAATGAAATATGGACCACCTCAAAAAAACCCCACCCAACTTGTTGAACAGAACAAGATTAATTCTTTCTCTTGGAATGTGTTGACCTTGGTTGGCTCTCAGATGCCCACCCAGCTGCTCTCTCCCTCCTGAGCAGGATTCAAAAGAGAAATTCAGATGGAAAAGCTTGTGAGCTGAGGTAAGGGCAGGAAGATAACTTACCAACTGTTATCATGGGCAAAGCAAACTTGNAACAAAGATTTTAAAAAATAACTGTCCATTAAAGCTTCAATTTATTAATAATAAATGAAATATGGACCACCTCAAAAAAACCCCACCCAACTTGTTGAACAGAACAAGATTAATTCTTTCTCTTGGAATGTGTTGACCTTGGTTGGCTCTCAGATGCCCACCCAGCTGCTCTCTCCCTCCTGAGCAGGATTCAAAAGAGAAATTCAGATGGAAAAGCTTGTGAGCTGAGGTAAGGGCAGGAAGATAACTTACCAACTGTTATCATGGGCAAAGCAAACTTGACTTGGAGAAAATTAATTTAATTTATCACTATTTAAAATAGATTTGGAAAGCCAGGAATCAAACCAAACACAAACTCCTTCCACTTCACCTCCCTCAAAACTCCTTCCCAGGGCCAAGTCCGGGAATGGTGGGTCGTTGGTGTTTGTCTATAGGGACTCCGCTCTGCTGCTCCTTCCTACTTCCACTGTTCCACTGCCCCAACACGGGTCTTTCCAGAGGCTTCAGTCCTACAGGATAAACCTGCTCCAGCATGGGCTCTCCAGGGGCTGCAGGGGAATCTCTGCTTGGACACCTTGAGTAACTCCTCCCCTCCTGCTCTCCCTTTGGTGCCTTCAGGACTGTATCTCACACTTTTCTCCCTCTCTCCTCGCTGCCAGGCAGCTTTTTGTCCCTTTTACACCCACTTTTCCAGAGGTGCTACTGGCCAAAGGGATATTCCAGACCATATGGCACCATGATCAATATATACAGTGGGAGGAAGATGGAAGAAGTCACTGTTATGTGTGATGGAGCTCTGCTCTCCCAGAGATGGCTGAACACCTGCCTGCCCATGGGAAGAAGTGAACTAATTCCTTGTTTTGCTTTCCTTGTGTGCATTGCTTTTCTTTTCCCTATCAAACTGCCTTTATCTCAACCCAGGAACTTTCTGGCTTTTGCCCTTCCAGTTCTCTCCCTGATCCCGCTGGTGGGTGGGTGAGGGAGCAGTTGTGAGGGGCTTGGCTGCTGGATGGGGTGACACCAGGACAGTCAGCAATGCCATCTAGGCAGCTTTCTCTTCCATGTGCTTCCTTTAACCTCAGGTGGCTTTGCCATCTCTCTGCCATTCTCTGTAGCATTCAGCCAGAGGGAGATCCAAAAAACACACTGAACCAGTAGGAGAAGTAAGAAAAAGCTGGATGAAGACATCACTGAGTTACTCAGCACACATGGCAAAACCAAAGCTTTGAAATGTAACTCAGTATAGCGGGCAGTGGACAGCTACCTTCTGGTAAGTCTCTTGCTCAGAAAAAGAAATTTGTGAATTCACTTGGTATTTCCTATCGGAACTGGTCCTTCCCTCTGGCAATAGTGCCATCTAGCCGCTGACAGGCTGTACTGAGAGGTATCCACAGTACCTGGGCTGCTACCAAAACACCAGCACGCTGAAGCAATTGTGGTTTATTTAGTTAGTGGAATTCATTCATGGATTTCTCACAGGACATGGCCCATACCCTGTTCTGATCTGAGTGCAAGCATTTATTGACGTAACAAGATGGAACAGATCACCTGAAGAACAATCTCCATGACAGATATGTTACACTTGGGAATATTCCCCGAGAGGAGCTGAAGTGCAGGGAAATTTTTATATTCAGACAGAAAACCTCACGATAGAATTTTTTTTTCTTTTGCGGCAAAGACAAACTAAAAAATACACTTTAAAATCGTTCTTTCATTTTGTTTAAATACAGTGATGGATTTGCAATGGTATTGGAGGAAAAATCAGTTGTTCTGCATGTTCCTGTTTTAATATTTAATGAGGTGCTGAATGTGTTCCTTGAAGACATACAGGGGTTTTTTTCCTATTAGGAAACAAAAAATAAAAATTCAGAAAATAAATAAAAATATAATTAAGCACCATTCAGATTTATCTGGGTAGTTTATTTCCTTATGAGTTACCTATCATGGCAAAAATCCACCATGGGCAGCTCTGCATCCTCAGGTGGGTGGGCCTCTGAGCTGTGGAAACCTGGGAATACACTGCACTTGGACAGCACCAGGCAGCTTTGTGAGAACACTTCTATGTTTCTCGGTGAATTAAACCGCAACCAGTTTGCTCAGATCACAAGTATTTCAGGTATTTACTTATATTTTCCCACAGGAGAACACCTCCTCCAAGCAGGTGTTTCTAACCACCAGCCATGCCAGCTCAGCCTGCACTTGGGGAGCAAAGCAAGAGACTTTCTCTCTTCTACATCCTGCTTTGTAACTCTAGTGCTGAAATTCGGGCTCTTCAATGTGGTTGCACCTGGGCAGTCCCAGGGATTTCACTGGACTTGCACAGAGCTGCAATAATTGACTGGAATTTAGCAAACGATGCTCAGGGAAGAACAGAATCCAGGACCCCTCTCTCCTGGCTTCCTAAGGTCTTGCACAGCTAGCAACAGCATAAATCTGCAAAATTATATTTGCAGTGACAAAATCCAGAAGTTCATCTCTAAATATGCCTAGGAAGCATCAAACAAGTAACTCCTTATAATAACTGCACTATTCTTAGCAGGTTTCTACGTTAATTTCTACTGTAATACAAAAGTTTATTTTTGAGTAAAAACTGTCCTGTCCAAACAAGCATCTAGAAATACAAATCATGGTATAACATACAGCTCTTCTCTATTTGTGGGACACCCAAAACATTGCCTGTTCATTGCAGACTAAAGACAAGGACTGAAATGAGCTTTTGGTTTAAAACCCACTAAAAGAGAGAACAACATTTTCTGGTTTTCTCACTCAAGCAGCATTTTAAGAGTAAAGATGGTTGTGTTTTATGAGCAATGTTCCGTTTCAGGATGGCACATAGAAAACAAACTGCCAAGACTCATTTGGAGACAGCTGAAGGACTGCAAAAACTTTAATTAAAAACTTTTTGCTGTCTTTGAAACATGCAGAATAGCACAGACACTCTGAGAGCTTTCAGTGGAGCTAAGTGGGTACACTCTAAATCATTTGTGGAAGAAATGCAGATTAGAGAGCTATGAGAATTGTGTGCAAGAATCAAGGCTAAGCAATGTTATTTTTAACCACCCAGTCTTGCTCTCCTTTGTAAATCACACAGCCTCCCTGAGACAATTTTTGCTGTAAGAATAAATAGATGTGTTTTAACTGATTTTTTTTTCTTTTTAAGAGAAACCTCTAATCACAGTTTGAGTATTTCTGTGATGAACAGTCCATTACAAGCCTTATTAGGTCATTCCAATTGCTAATTATCCCAGCTGTTGAAAATATATGGCTTATTTCCAAACTGAACTTGCCTATGTGCACCTTCCAGCCTTGGCATTTAGCTGCAGATTTGTCAGTTAAGAGCATCTACTGGTGGATTTTCAGTTTTGGCTGTAGGTTCTTACAAACCGTGATCAGGTCACCTCTTGGCTTTTCTGTTTTATGAAACCACTTGCTCAGAATGGGGACAACAATCAGTCAAACCCACAGACGTGATTTTTCCCCTGAAAATGTGACTGGAAGCAAATCTCCCACGGGCTACAGCCCTGACATGGGCCACTCCCTTGGCCTCTCACACAACAAGGCCCACAAAAGCACATGTGAGTAGCCAAATCTCTGAGCCTGGAGATGTTCACACCCCTTCAACAGGACCAGAAATAATAACATGGTGGTGACTGGGTTAGGTGAGGGTTGTAATTCCAGTCATGGAGCACAGGGAAGCTTGGTGGAAAAGAGGACACCAGCCCCATCTCTGTCAACAGAGGTGCTGGAGGAAAGGATCTCTGAATCCAAGTACTTTGTAGTCCTTATAAGTCTTAACACTATATTCTGAAGTTTCTTAAAAAACAGACAAAAAAACAAACAACAGAAAAAAAATGAAAAGCCCAGAGAAGCTGTAGATGTTCCATCTCTGGAAGTGTCCCAGGCCAGGTTGGAGGGGGCTCTGAGCACCCTGGTCTAGTGGAACATGTCCCTGCCATAGCAGGGGGTTGGACCAAGATGATCTTTAAGTTTTTTTTCAACCCAGAACACTCTGTGATTCTATTTCATATATACCTATATATATATATATATAATTTCACACATATATATATATATATATACACATGAGCACCTTGATAAAAACTAGCTCTGGTTATAAATACACTGTAGTTTCTTCAGAAATAAAAATGGTTCCTTTCTCCTCTGTGTTTAAAAATTATTTTGCTATTGATACTCATCTTAATGCATCCAGTGCACTGTGCCATATTGCAGTTGTTATTGTGAAAATGGCATTAAGGTGCTTAGTCTTTATATCACTGTTTAATATCAAGTTCTTGATATTTACATATGGTTCAAGGGAAAACTGGCAGCACTTAGTCTTTTACAATGACAGTTTAACATATGGCTTTACAAGTATGAATTATTTATGTAAACTTGGAGCCATTCAGAATATTACCAGAAAAACACTATAATTTACACAAACAATAGGGTTACATCTGTACTCATAAATATTCATTGTTTATCAATGCTCTTTGTAGATGATTAATAAATCATACTGAATCTGATCCTGAGAAGGCAAAGGGCCAGATGTACAAATACATCTGGTGGGATTTCCAAAGAGACTGGTACACAGGTGTGCTGCTAGTGGAATGTCACAAATTAAGCTCAGGGCATGAAGGGACACCCTGTCACCCGCTCCATTTTGGGGGTTTTGTGTAACTCCTGAACTTTATCAAAGAACATAAAGAAATGCCACATATAGCTTTAAAATATGCTTAAGTAAACATAGTCAGGCAAAAAGAAAACAGATTCTGAGCCATATATGTGCCTGCCTTCTTTTGCATGGATAAATCAATTTAATAGGCTTTGATCCTGGCTGGATGTGCACCTATCAGGCAAGTTAAACAAAGAGAGAACAAGGTGAGTTTCAAAGAGCTGATGTAGAAAAATAATAATTATCAGCAACAGCCACTAGTTTACACCTGGAATTTCAACTACTTTATACCCTGAAATCCAGAGCACCATTACTGTAATAGTCAATCTGGTTTCACACTTTCTCATGTAAACTGTGAACATCTGATGGAGAAGTTAATGTAATAATAAATGCAACCCATTAAAAACCAATCTATACACTATAATTTTTCAACAAAAAATTTATGTTTTACCACTTCCCATAATTCAGCAATATTTTAATAACTGGAAGTGATTTAATTTAAGAGTTTTTCTCTAAATTATTTTAAGCATAGAACTATCATGTCTGTATAAGTCCTTTTAAAAAGTGTTGGTTAGACAATCACCCAGCTACCTGCAGTAGCTCTCCCTAAAATATAAAAAGTTCCAAGATTATTCTTTTGTTACTTCAAACCTATTTGTCTCAGCTAGACAACAGTTTACCTGAATTTTATCTTTAAAATCACTCATTCAATCCCCATTATACACTTTAAAATAAGCACCCTGGGCCCAGTGGAACCAAGGTAGTTGGCAATTTTGCAATTTGAAAAGCTCAAATTGCAACCCTTTGTATGGGAGTCTCGTAGCAACATTTAATAGTTATGTTGCTTTTCTAAACTGCATGTATGACTTCCCTTATCACGAAGGGAAATTAATTTAAAAATTTAACTGAGCATGTGATTTCAGTTCTGGAAGAGATGCATTTAGTGCTACGTTCCGAGGAAGGAGGTCCTTTCTGTGTTCCCTTGGAGCTTGTCTGCCCCAGTTCTGTGTCAGTGTCCTTGCTGGAAGAACCCAGGATGAAAGTGTTGCTCCTGTGAAATCAATCCAGAATTCCTCGTGAAGCAAAATCCCACCCTAGGGCTTTGGCACTGCACACTTAAAACCCAACTCTCCATTGTCTTACGCCATGTGAAGCCACTTATCCCCACACAAAGTGGGAGAAAGAGGCATGCAACACATTATCAGTTTCCTTTGGTGGCAATTTCAAATTTAGCTTGCACAAACTCTGAGTGATCACACTGACACCAGAGGAGAGGGGAGGGGTGTAAATTTTAGCAACACTTTTAAGCTGGCAATGAAAAGTCTGAGAAGCAGAGAAAAAATTAAAAGGGGAATGTGGCTATGCCAAATTCTTTCCCTGACTCCAGGGCATTTATTACCAGCTGCAAAATGTTAATGAAGTTTGTCTTCTAACTTTTGAATATGCTGTAAAAATTGAAACGTGATTGCGGGACACAATCTAGAGGCAAACTTTTGCCAACAATATAGAGATGCTGTGCAGAAAAGAGTTCTGGGTGAACAGTCAGCAAAGGGAAGACAGAAAGGATGGGGCAGGGTACAAGAGCAAGGCAGCCTTCAGCCCTCTCCATGTCTGCTCCACAAAAGACACATTTTGGAGACACAAGAGTCCTGTCCGTGCACTTTCTCGCCCTGAGTCATTCTACCCGTCCGTGAAATGGGCTGGTGTAAGTACCATTTCTGCATTATCTCTGTAGCCAACAATAAAGAGGCATCTCCATGCCATGAGCACACAGATTGGAAAGGACTGGGAGATGAGAAACAGAGACACCAGGTGTGTGGACAGATGCAGCATGAGGGGAACAGGTGCTCAGGAAGTCCCTCTTCAGCGTAGCAAGAATGATTGTTTCTGCCTTTCTCTTAGCACTGCCTCTTGCTCTGAGCCCATGTCTAGGGAGAATGCTTCTTTTAGCTAATCATGGAGAAAATCTATAATAAGTAGAAGTCCAGAACAAAAACCCCTGTATCTTCAAACACACACAGCCTCCCCCCAAAACCCACTGAAGGAGTGGAGGAGTACAGAATAGTAATTAAGAGATGTCAATAAAACACTGGAAGGCAAAGACAGAAATCAGGGGTTAATGGAGCTGGAAAAGGTAACGAAATACATACATTTTGATACTATGAGCATTATCTAGAGATATTTGAGAACTGTGATTTCGTGGAATTACAACCATCAGGGTTTGAATCAAGTTTCATTTTTCCTAAATGTAAATTCAAATATATATTTCTTTCTTTTTTTTTAAATTGTATACATTTCTGAATAAAATTAGCAATCACTTCCTCATGAATCACAGGATCAATTGGGTTGGAAAAGACCCGTAAGATCATGAAGTCCAACTTATGACCAAATACCACCATGTCAACGAGACCATGGCACTGAGTGCCACGTCCGGTTTTCCTTAAACACCTCCAGGGACGGTGACTCCACCACCTCCCTGGGCAGCCCATTCCACTGTTTAATTATCCTTTTGGTGAATAAATTCTTCCTAATGTCCAACCTAAACCTCCCCTGGCACAGCTTGAGACTGTGTCCTCTCATCATTTCACTTGTGGCCTGGGAGAAAAGGCCAGCTCTCACCTGGCTACAGCCTCCTGTCAGGGAGTTGTAGAGCATGTTAAGGTGAAGTAGGATACTTCCCTGTGGTCCCAAAGCTGGATTTTCAAACCACTGGCTACAGCCTCCTGGTCACTTGATTTTTTTTTTTGGTGTGTGTGTGTTTTTTTGTTTGTGGATTTGTGGGGTTTTTTTACCACAAAGAGGTAAAGTTATTAAACTGACAAGCACATCTTAACTGCTTTACACTAAGCCAACAACAACTTCATACAAAGTTTTTTAGATTTACCAGATCTAAATATAAGATGGAGAGCAAAAGTTCCAAATAATCTAATTCTAAATCATTTCCACTTTCCAAACAGGGAAATAATAACTATGCATCCACGAGACTGATTAGGTAACATTTATTCAAATTATATATATGTGCTAAAACTGTGTAGGAAACACATGAAGATCTCCAGGGAGCTACTTCCCACCAGCATCCCAGATCATTTGCCTGGGTTTTTTTATTTTCTTAAGAAATAATTGTGTTGGCAGTTGGCAGTAAAATGCAGATCTTTTGAAAGCTGCTTTGAAAGGCCCCAGTTGGATTTAATATAAAACAAGTGGGCAAAATGGGAAACAGTGGATATCAATGCTTCACATTTTGTTATCTTGAAGATGCTTCTCTGATTTTTTCCTACCATTAACAAAAAATGGAGTGGGTATATCAACAAAACAAATTTCTGTAGTCCCATTCCAAAAAAATTTTGGAAGTAGTGGCAATATGTACAAGAAACTGAGATGTGGTATCAAGTCAGAGACCTGTACACCATTTATCTGACATTTAACATAGCAATAACTCTGAAAGTCATGTCAATTGGATTTGAGGAGGATGCTAAATAAGGAAAGGTTATGAATACTGAAGAGAACAGAGACTTAATTACTGGGCTGTTGAGAAGGCAGAAATACAAGTGTGAAATAGAAAGAGATTCCAGCAGGACAAATTGATGCTGATACAACAAGGAACATAATTAGGAACAGCAACAATGCTCAGCAAAGTAAAAAGTGATATTAAATAGATTCCTGGGGAGCAATGAGTTACTGTGTGAAAAGGAATCTGGAGAGGATAGAAAAGGTGGTGATTTATACTTGGGTCATCCTCACAGGCAGTGAAGAGATGAATGTTTTTAAGCACAATCTGCATGGGATTAACTTCAATATATATGAATTATATGGAATGACATGGGAAGTGGTGTGCACAAAATCAGCCTTCTACTGCACTTGGTTTCAAAACCTCTGTCATTCCCATCCAGCAACGAATGAGGCTTTGTTTCTGCCAGTTGTTTACATACAGGAGAGACCAAGAATAGTATGGGTACATACATTCCACTGGATGAGCACAGGCCTGAACTGACCCTACCTGTGGCATTTCTAGAATTAGAGAAAGGATCACCAAGGTGACTGGATATGAGGAACCAAGAGGATCTCTGGAAAGAGTCATGAGTCTGTAAGGGTGTTCTGCAATGCTCTACTTCCCATCAGAGACTTGCTCCAAGTCCTCAAACCAAGCTGAAGATTTTCTCAACTTCTGGTGTCACAGAAAGCGGACAAGATCCTGTTGCCAAGATTATTCATAAACCAGGTCACTTAGCTAAGCTTTCAGAACAAATTCAGAGACACTCTGGAGAAATAGACACCTTTCAATCAGGGGCAATGCTGCAAGGGAGGCCTCTTCAGCAGCATTTTATTGCCAAGCATCTTCTGTGGGTTTAGACTACTGAAATGTCCTTTGCACCCTGGGGCATCACCTCTGCCTGCGCTGGCCTGTGCAGAGGACTCAGAGCTCGGCCTGCAGAGCACAGAAGAACATAACATTACATGTCATGTAAACAACTCTTACTGACACCTCTTCCTATTCTGACACTGTCCTGACTGCATTCCAAAGAATTTACAGTGATATGGAATCTTGCACTGAAATCCTACATTATGACCAAATTTCAGCAAAAGTTAAGAAAGAAAGGGTTTTTTTCCATAAAACAGCTTTCAGTGTGAAGTCACCAATGCAGTGTTTCCTCAAAGTTCCCAGAAATATGCGGACTTCAATCCTTCAGACAGGCATAGGTAAGGAACTGGGACAAGTTCCATACGCAAGCTGTGCCACCTTCATTACTGAAGGTTTTTAAGAACAGCGCAAAGAAACATCTGGCAAACGTGACACTGGGTATAGCAGGTCCTGCTTTGGAGCACAGTGAGGGAACTAAATGTCTCCATGGGTTCCCTTCTAAGCTTAATTCCTCCATATTTTATTTTTTTTTTCCTGTGGTGCTTATGACATTTGTGGCCTGAAAGTAATTTAAATTACAGTGAACTTTATTTCTTTTCCCTGTGCTTTAGAACATTATGAATTGCTGATAAATCTCATGTATTTTCCTCAAATTACCAGTAAGAGAAATGAAAAACAAGTACTTTGAATCATATCAGCAGTGACTGGTAGGATGTGAGTAGAGGTGTGGTCACACATGAACAAGTGATTCTCTCGTCATGTATCAACTCAACTTGTGAGCAAATACAACTCTCTTACAACAGTCAGGGGCCAATTGGCCACTGAAGACATGCTCCTTATTAGATGAAAGAAGGTATTTAATACATGATGACTACCTCACAGAAATCCATTCCCAGAACACAACCAGGAAATTCAGATGTACCAGATCAATGACTTCATGGCAGCCAAGGCCTTAGTACAAAGCCAAGGAGTTAGAAAACAGGCTGAGCCAACAACTCACAAAAGCTGTTTTCACTTGTCCACAGCAGGGCAACCCAACAGAGCTGCCAATCCACGCATTCCCATCGAAATATTCTGTCTTCACATGACACAAGTAGCAAACCCAAGAGGGACCTGTCCCTTGACCTCCAAATGGGAAGTGTAACTTCCTGAGTCAGCAGATATAACAGATATAACAAACAGACAAAGCAAGAGGAGCTGGCCTGTAGAGCTTACAGGCAAGCAAAGGTGCCTTCCAGGAAGTCCAAAGCCCGAATCAAAGGCATCCTGCCACTTGGTATCAGGCCAAAAACCAGAAGCGCAAAGTCCATGTACAAAGTCTTGCAATTTAGACACCACTCTAACAAAATGACTGCTCAGACGCCCCAGAGCTCCATGTTCTAAACATAAAACCTGACTATGCAGAGGTTCAGACCTGCCAATATCAGCCCAACAGTCCATCCAAATCAGCTGCTCACAAAACTTCATCTGGCATTGGCTGAGGGAGTAAATTAATGATGGCTCCTACATCACCTATTGCCTAAAATTCATTAATGTCACTTTTCTTGTATCTGTAGAAATGTCTAACAACCTACAGGATTATAAGAGAATTAAGAACTATATATTCATGTGAATAATAAGATGGAATCATTCCTTCAGAAACAAAGCAATTTCATTTATGTCCAAATAAGAATGAACATATTAACAACAGATTAAGCATCTGGAAGCTTTTAAATAATTCGACGAAATGTGCAGTATTATTAAGAAAAGATGTGTGTTTTTTCTATTGGGATTTATGTCAAATACTTATTTCACCACAGATGAGCTTCATCAGGCAGCAGGAGAAATAGCCAAAAGAAAACAGTTTGCTTATTTGCTCAATAAATGAACTTATTTTAAAGAAGGTGAAAACTAGCACTGTGCTAATCCCGCCAGTGTGCCAATCCATGGCCTGTGTGTGGTTGGTCAACTGAAATCTGTTTTACAAAGCTCTGGGAGTGATACAACACTGGCAGGTTCAAAGGAGACTTGTGAGCTCAGTGAACTCCAACTCCAGATTTCTAAGTCCAGTTTCCAACATTGCACTTTGGGAACTTCAGAGGCCCAGGAAGGAATTTCAGCTCCTGGTTTCCTGCTACTAGCCCAGGACATGGAACCTGGCATATCTCTTCAGAGAAATTATTTGAACATCACCTACCTCAAACCCTTTCTCTTCTGCTGAATTATCCTACTGTCAGTACCCCCAGGGATGCCAGGTGGCTACTCTTCATGAAAACAAGCTATTCAGAGGTGCTATTCTGTATGGATTGCCAGTCTTTGAATCCAGAATGTCCTCTGGGAACAATGAGTGGGTGGGATGTTTCCCCAGCAATTACAAAAGAAGCTCTGTCACAATTTCTACCCCTGCAGATTTTTTTCTACTCTAGAAATAACTCAGAGATCATAAGGCCCCTTTGTCACAGAATTTCTGGAGTACACATTTTTCCATTCTTGCCTTGTTCTTTAGCAGGACACATATTTCCTTTGCCCTGCCTCCCACCAGAAGGTTTCTCTGCAGTGAGGAACAGGCATCTCTGCATCAGTGCCTCACAAAAATCCTACCAATGACTTTGCCTACATCATTCCCCTCTCACCATTCCTCTTCTAGGGTTCCCAGCACACTAACCTGTTGGAGAGAGTCCAGAGGAGGGACACTAAGATGATCAGAGGGATTGAGAAGCTCTGCTGGGAGGAAAGGCTGAGAGAGTTGGGATTGTTCAGCCTGGAGAAGAGAAGCTTTGGAGTGACCTAATTGTGGCCCTCCAGGACCTGAAGGGAGCTCACAAGGAAGATGGGGAGAGACTATTTCCAAGGGCCTGGAGTGACAGGACAAGGGGCAATGGCTTCAAACTGACAGAGAGCAGGTTTAGATTGGATATTAGGAACCGATTTTTCCCTGTGAGGCCCTGGCACAGGTTGTCCAGAGAAGTTGTGGCTGCCCCATCCCTGGAAGTGTTGCAGGCCAGGTTGGATGGGGCTCTGAGCAACCTGGGCTAGTGGAAGGTGTCCCTACCCATGGCAGGGGGTTGGAACTGACTGATCTTTAAGGTCTCTTCCAAATTAAACCATTCGGTGATTTTAGGATTCTATGATTTCTCCATACACCGTACATGGCCTCGTGTTAAAGAACCTCCAGCACACATCTCACTCATCCTTATCAAACCCAATTTCATTTAGAGACATTGGCCACTGTCTCTCCTTGCAAAGTTCTCTGTCTTTGCTCCCTCTTTAGCCCAGTTTTCTAACTCCACCCACAGAATCACTGGTTCCACTACAACACACAGTTATTCAGTCCTATTTTTTTCTCACTGCTTCTTTTCACATGTCCATGTTGTTCACCTGATCTCTGTTCAAACTTTCATCTTAAACACTGTCTCATTGATAGAGATGGTATTTTGCCATAGAGTTCTGTAAAATATTCTGTTTATTTCCAAAATATCTCTTAGAATGAATCTTAATGATGGTAGCAAAACTATTCCTTTTATTCTTCTCTAACCTAGGTGAGATCAAAAGGATCAGAATAATGAAGAAAATGGACAAAGAGCCACTTTCAATCCAAAAAAGGAGCCAAAAGATCTGTTCTGAACAAGTGGCAGTGAAAATCTAGGCTTCACAGATACTTAAGCAAGATAAAAAGGGCAATAAGTGATTGTCTTTCTCCAATAAAAGTTGTATAGCATTCAGGGAAAAGAGAAGAAGAAGGAGGGAGGTATGTCCCAAATTAGGATGAAAAGCTAAAGTGTTTGTTTTGAAAAGTGTTTTTAATTACTGTGAAGCAAATGTTTTACATCAACAAGTTATCATATTTTGTTTTGATTTCTTCTATTTTTAAAACCCCTCTAACATAAATTCCATTTTGAAATTAGAAGTCATTTAATAACAACAGTTGGAAACTCCTCACTCTATAAAAGTTGAACTAAGATATTTTATTAAAATCAAAACATGTTTTACAAAAAAAAAAAAGCTGCAGTAAACAGTATTCTAGTGGAGCATAGTTTCAATGTATGGTGGCAACATACTGAGCAAAAATTCAGCATTTGCAAATGCATTTTCTCAGAAAATCTTTTTAACTTGTGTCAGAAGAGAGAAGCAGTGTATGCACCACCTCAATGTATTGTCCATATTTGTATAGAGAAGCTTAAGAGAATAACAGCAGAAAATCTAGCTCATGCAACAGTAATGAAAGACTAAGAATTATGTTTTTATCATAACTATATTAAGAAGAAACATCTTGCCAAATGCTTATAGTTACAGGGAGAGGAAACATACAGTGATAGAGCTGATCTTTAAGTTCTGTGGATTCAAAATTCTATGTCCTTTTAAAAATGGTACTGCAAAGGTCCCACTGCAGCTGAAATTCATTATACTCTTGAATAGAAGAGTCATAGAGTCACAGAATGGTTTGGGTTGGAAGGGACCTTAAAGGTCATCTCATTCCAACCCCCTGCC
Organism: Pachyramphus minor; assembly: GCA_013397135.1. Taxonomy (NCBI): domain Eukaryota; kingdom Metazoa; phylum Chordata; class Aves; order Passeriformes; family Tyrannidae; genus Pachyramphus; species Pachyramphus minor. The sequence continues at coordinate 72,146 of VYXB01000866.1, read as the reverse complement.
ATGTGCCGGGACACCTTCCACTATCCCAGGTTGCTCAGAGTCCCTTCCAGCCTGGCCTCCAACACTTCCAGGGATGGGCCCATCATTGCAGTTAAATTCCAACCTGTGTCACTTATTTGAGAGAACTCCTGTGTTTAACTCCAGTTGTTTTAAATGTGAAGCTGCTTTGTGCAGAGTTTAATAATTCAGGACTCTTGCTCTGTTTATGAAAGCTCTAACTGAACTCAGAGAGTCCTGAACATTCAGTAGCTCACTCAACATAAACTTATGTTTAATGGTAACCACTGATATCACTCTAAAGGACGACATTGGGACAAACCCTGTACCTGCAGAGATCCATCATGCTGTTCCATAAGCAGATATATGGAAAACTAGTGTTGTAGTCATATTCCTCCCCAGGTGTGCAACCCAGAAAAGCAGGAAGACATGGAAATTCCTCTGGCTGGCACTTTCATTTTCTTGCATAATGGTTTGAGATATGTTCTGCTACTGCCTTTGAGATCTGGGCTCCTATTGGATTCCCCACACACAGGAGGATCCTCACTTTGCTTGCTCTGTGTTCACCATTTTACAGACAGAGAGCCACAGGATAATATTTCTCATCTGAAAGCAGTGCCTTAATCTCCTTTTATGTTTTCATGGTTAGCAGAATCTGGAGCCTAAAGTAACAATTAACCCCCTGAAGAACCTCTGCTGCAGAGCTCAGACACATCACAATAATTGATACATTTCGTGACCTTTTGAAGAGAGCGCTGTGAACTATGATATCATAGCTCATCTGAAGCAAAGCTTTAGTCCATGTTTAATAGTTTGATAACACTTGTATTAATAAAGAAATGTACCCTGTGCCTAATGCTTGACATAGGAAAGGTGTAGAGTCAGCAAATTGTTAATTGTAATAGCGAGTCTCCTTTTCACAGTATCAGCTCATCAATCTGCCTAATCATTAGACTTTTCAATTGTACTGGATTTGTTTCTGCTTCTTCCACACAGAACTATGTAAAAGCTGAGCTCAGGGCACGAGCCAGGGCCTCGAGCTGTTTAACACCCATACAGAAGTGTTTGCATTTGGCAAACAAACACAGAGTGCTCATGCACAGTCTCCACAGCATCACCACACACTGAGGAACAGGTGATAGAGAGGGATAAGAGGAGAGTGGACTTGTAAGACAAATGATCATGACATGGAAACTTGAGTGAAGGGAGTGCCAGCCAGCCACCTCTGAGATCACAAAATTACAGAATGATTTGGGTTGGAAGGGACCTCTGGAGATCACCCAGTCCAACTCCCTGCCAAGGCAGGGTCACCCAGAGCAGGTGACACAGGAACATGTCCAGATCGGTCTGGAATCTCTCCAGAGAGGGAAACCTCCACGACCTCCCTGGACAGCTGTTCCAATGCTCTGCTGTCCTTAGTGTAAAAATGTTCTTTCTCATGCTGAGGTGGAACATCTTGTGTCTTAGTTTATTCCCATTGTTCCTCATCCTGTCACTGGGCACCACTGAAAAGAGTCTGGCACCGTCCTCTTGGTGATTGTGTGGTCATTCACAGCTCTTGTCAGCCACAGGCAAGTGTTCTCTGAGACAGTCAAACATGGATTTAGAAGAATTGATATGAGGGCTGCAAGGAAGACCAGCAAATGGTACAGAAATGTAGTATCAGAAAATCAGCAAAATTTTAAAGTCAACTTTCCTAAGGGATTTACTATTCTTCCCATTTTCTTCCTCATCAGACCAGGCTGGATGTGGCTCTGAGCAACCTGGTCTAGTGGAATGTGTCCCTGCCCACAGCAGGGGTGTTGGAATGAGATGATCTTAAAAGTCCCTTCCAACCAAGGCCACTCTATGATTCTATGATATCTAAAAGTAATCATTTAACAAAATAACGTGATGCTTCTTCGCTATTCACATAACCTCAAGAAACAGGGTTTTTAAAAAGTGTTAGATATTCTGAGGTATGTAATAAAACTTCAGGAGTCATAAGCCTGAGAATTTATTGGAGAATCTTGAAGATGCTGGCTGTCTGTGGACAGATTAGAATATGCCTTGGGTCCAGTGTTGATGCTGAGCCAGCAGATCTACAGGTAACTTAGCACTGTAATGTCCACTATACTGCTCTTCAAGGGTTGAACCTGGCTATGACTCCTACTGAATCCTGGGAATGAGGTCAGGTCACTGGAATACCTCCTTTCCATCCCAAAGTCTGAAACACAAAACTCATTTTCTGAGTGTTTCATGGTTGTACTGGTGTTACTGCGTTCTATATTTCCATTTAATTTTTGTGTGCATTTACCAAGTTGTGTGCATTTCAAATGACACTATTAAAAGGTTTCTCTAGAAAAGACTGAGCCTGACCCAGTGAAATGGCCCTCAATGACATGAACTGCGGGGAAAGATGACCCAGAGGTCCCCTGTGCCTCAGGAATACAGAAGAAGGAATTACAGCTGTCACTTAAAATCAAAGTTGCAGAGCAGGCCAAGTTTCATTCTGGTTTCCTTCTCTCACCCTGCATTCACAAACTTGGGCAAGACAGAAATCAGCTCACAGACCACTGGAACTCTGGCTCCTTCATCCAGTTCCATATTCAGATTACTACACACTCCCTGGAATTATTGGTTTACATTTTCTTCATGAATATATAGCAGAAGAGAATAGAAAAATTCCTTTGACCTTTTTAAAATATTTTTTTTTGCATGACAAAACACATTTAATTATTTCATCTAGATTTTGAATGCATCAGGGCTTGGGAGGAAATTTGAATTATTCCAGCTTATCATAATACAAGTTTGTGCTGAAACTGGAGGTGAATGTTGTTGAATACAGAGTAAGAGTTGGCCTGTGCTTCTCCTTGAGCATTTGAAAGCACTACTGAAAGTGAAAAAAATATAATTATAATTAGAAGAAAAAAAAAGTTCTTGGGTTTTGTTTAAACCTATTATATTGCAGAAATGCAGATTTATGGTAGAATCTATCAGAGTATATATTAATTGCTACTAATGGGATTGAATAGAACAAAACCCATGTTGATTTAAAAACTGGTCCTTCTACAAAAAAAAAAAGACACAAGGGGGCTACCACATAATCAGAACAACTGGGGACTGTTGTCTGCTCATCAAGTACCAGCCACCAAACTGAATGCTCACTTGATAAGAACACCAGAAAAAGCACAACCCAAAAACAAAATGAAGAAAAACAGTGAGCTAGAAAAATGCACTAAGGAATAAAATAGTGCAGGTTTCTCAGGTGACTCCTCCAGCAGAACTGTTCACGTCATTCAAAACTGACATAATAATCTTGCACTGAAGAAATCACCTCTGCACAGCAGAATTATCTCTCTGATATAAGCTGATTTAGGAAGTGGTTGGTGAGGTGATATTCCTCTGCCTAATACAGAAAAGTCTGTTATAAATCCACTATTTCAATCTCATACTCCTCTCCTTGGACCTTAATGTACTAAAAAACAATTATTAAACTGACAGAGTTTTCTAACTTTCCAAGATTACGTATGACAATCTTGTCCTTGAGTAGAGAATTACTGATATGTCTTTTTATGACACAAATATAAAATCTATCATTAAAATGTACCACATGAATCAGAAGCATCTTTTGTGGAGTTTTGGACTGGTAACTGCACAGGTGGCCTGACTGGATTTATATCAGTGAGAGAACTAATATCACAGTAGCAGTTTAATTAAGAAACAAACAAAAATGTTTACTACCAGCTACTATAATATTCTAGTAACAAGAGATCAACATTTAACATCTTCACTCTCACTAGTACAAATAATTCTAGAAATTCAGAATCATGGGGTTTTAAATTTGGGGTTGACTTTTTGTAAAGAAAACTGTTTATCCAGAACATGAGAATTATAGAATTCAATGAATGAAGTGTAAATTTCATATGTGAAAGAAATCGTCGTTATTCATTGACAGTTTTGTTTGCTTTCTTTTCTTATGCTGCAACATGTGCAGTGTGCCAGATTTTGATTTCAGTTCCATACATGTAATTTGTAAGGATTTCCGGAGAACACAGAATTATTAAGGCTGGAAAGACCTCTAGGATCGTCGAGTCCAACTGGACATGATCACCATTAAACCATCTTCCCAAGTGCCACATCCACAGTTTTGAACACTTCCGGAGATGGTGACTCCACCACTTCCCCAGGCAGCCTGTTCCAATGAGTGACCACCCCTTCCATGAAGAATTCTTCCTAATATCCAACCTGAACCTCCTCTGAGACAGCTTCAGACCACTTCTTCTTGTCCTGTCACTTGTAATCTGGGAGAAGAGCCCAAGCCCCACCTGGCTACAACCTCCTGTCAGAAATTTGTGGAGAGCAAGAAGGTGTCCCCTGACCCTCTTTTTCTCCAGATTGAGTCTCCCCAGCTCCCTCAGTTGCTCCTCATAGGACTTATGTTCCCTTCCCCAGCTCTGTTCCCTTCTCTGGACAGTTCCAGCCCCTGAATGTCCTTCCAGCAGTGAGGGGCCCAGAACTGGACACAGGATTTGAGGTGTGGCCTCAGCAGTGCCCAGCACAGGGGGACAATCCCTGCCCTGGTCCTGCTGCCACACTATTGCTGATCCAAGCCAGGGGCCATTGGCCTCTTGCCCCCCTGGGCACACCTGGGCTCATGTCCAGCCCCTGTCACCAGCACCCCCAGGGCCTTTCCCACCGGGCACTTTCCAGCCCCTCTGCCCCAGCCTGGAGCTGCAGGGGGTTGTTACTCAAGGGCAGGACCCAACTCTGGGTCTTGTTGAACCTTAATTAAGCCTTGTGAATTACTCCAGATCTACACTGTGGAGACCAAGGTCTTGTTCAGAAGCTGTGACATGTAAGTCAGGAACATGCTGGGACCCTTAGAATTGCTTTGACAATTACAGTTTGCATGCACATATATTATCTATGATGATAGGAACCTGCAATTTCAGGAAAGCCAGTGTATTCCTCACATAATTCTTACCTTCATTACTACTGGAGTTTATGTTCAGCAGAGAACTCTGTGGTGAAAAGATCATTGTTTTGACAAGTAGACTGAGGTTGAAGACAAAATGCTTACACAGAAACATACTTAAGTATGTGCCTGAATACATGTAAAATACAAACTCCATTTGCCAGAAGCGAGGATCTGGACACAGCATCTACCTTTAAACCAGCACATGCACAACAGCAGGAATGGTCTTAACCTCAGGGAAACAAATGAGTACCTAAAAAACGAGGATCTACTCTCTGCATTGTTTCTAAAATAAGTTTACTCCAGTTACCAGGTGTGAGGTTGTGCAAAACAGTCCTGAATACTCGTCACCCAAGGCTCTGTTCACACTGAAATCATCCACAGACCTTAAGGAGATAAAAAGGAAGTGTTTCCCTCAATGTTAAATGAAAACTTGCTTCTTGTAGAAATCTATCGAAAGTAAAAGGCAGATTAAGTCAGGAGTGAAATTCCTCCTGTTTTCATCATAATTTCTCTGCTGTTAAGTTCACAATAACACAAGGAAATTAGAGCTGTATGAAAGCACACCGTTGTTTCTGAAAATGACATCTTGAAGTTGCACCTGACTAGAGATTTGTCATTTTTTGGCTCATTCATACCTTGTCTTTCAATCTTCCTTTCATCACTCCTACGTCTAAGCCAAATTCATCTTATTCTTGCTTCTGCTACAGTTATTACATACATCCCCACTCCTCGTTCTAAGCTTTATGATTCCCGTGGCTATAGCCTCCCCAAGTTCCTATTCTTCAAATTACAAACAAATCCAAAAAGTTGTTGTAAGACATCTCTCCAAACGCACAGAAACAAAGCAACAGGTACAAATTTACCAAGCAAGGCTCAAGTGGGTTCCCCAATAATATGTCTCAGTGAAATTCCCATGTTCACTGCTCACAGAGAACACAAGAACACCTATGTAGACTCACATATTCAAACAGAACTGTGCTGTCTCCTACAGATCAAGATTTTATTAGTGGCATCTTAGCTGTTTTCAGCTCCAGCATCTCACATTTTCCCCAGGTTTGCCCTTCTCTTCCAGCCCACAAGTAACAGTCCTTCATTAAAATTAGACAGGTCTTAACACCTTCCCATAACCAGAGACTCATTTTTCGTATTACACAAGGTTTCCTCTAGAGTTCCACACAAGTAAAAAAGGTTTTCATTTCTATTTACCAACCTGTACTGGCTGCAGAGCAGCACAGAAAAAGTAATTACCTCTTTCTAAGGAAAATTTGACTAAGGAGAGCTGTGCTAGCCAAATCTCAGCAGCAGTCATGGAGCAGCTCCATAAAACCTATTGCAGATCACCATCAGAGACAGCAAGCTCATGTACAGCTTCAGACTCAAGTAAGATGAGCAAGTTTTAGCAGTCCAAAAAAGAATTATGTGTAGGTAGAAGGAAATCAGTTCTCTGCCTCAAATAACAAGGGGAGGAACAACACTGCTTATGTCTCCATTCCCCAGATATCCTTAGTGGGTGAAGTGGAAGCCAGCAGGGCATATGGGGAAAATAAAGGGCTTTTTTTAAGAAGATAGGCACATCTGAGAAGCCTCTTAAGATACAGTAGCCCCAAGTGCAGCCTAAACCTGCTATCCTTAGCATGCTGGACATGGAAAAAATTAGAACAGATAGTGGTAAAAATCAGCCATGCTTTTTCATACCCTTCATGTTGTTGTTAGAGAATTTCTAATTCACTCCAAGAGAAAATTGTTCAGTCTTCAGAAGGAGAAACCCACTTCCATACACAGATTCCTTTGGTTTATCTGTTAATGTCCTCCACAGTAAAAGCAAAACAGGTTTGACACCTTTGTTTTATTTAAAAACACGAGATAAGGAAAAGAAACAATGAATCAATGAAGTACCATTCAACTAATTATACCAATGTGGTGGGTTTGGCACTGTAAATACTCAAAACTGTGCTCACTTCCACTGTTCTGATTTTTGCCACACCACTCAAAGGTCCAGCCAAGATCTGTAGTGGAGAACATTGCTTTCCTCAGGATAATCTTTGCTCAAATTTCATATGTAAGTGTATATGTCCCAACAATCACAGCAGTCAGGGAGAGACAATAATACTCCCTTTTCAAAGCATAGTAATTCCATGATGTGAAATAGATGAATTGAACCTGAAAATTAACATTTTACCTGCTTTCTTTCATAGTCTTGGCAGGAATATCTGAAAAAATATCCAACCTATATTGATTTGATACCACAGTGGCTTTGTTGATAAACTGGTTGCTGTTTTCTCAGTAAATGATGGATAAGATCTTAAGTAAGAATTAAGGACATTTTTGTGAATTTAGTCACAAAACTCTTTCCTAAGCACATTTAGTTCACTTTGGTTGGTACAGTAAATAATTTGGGACTTTTTGGCAAATGTTTATACAAGAAACAAATCACTTGGCTTGCTTGTAATCTTCAACCCAAATCTATGTAGGGTTTGAAGTATTTCATAAATCTTAGAATGCCTTGGGTTAAAGGGACCTTAAAGATCATCTACTTCAAACCCCTTGCAACCTGGTCAAGAACATTGCCAGGGATGGGGCATCCAAAACTTCTCTGGGCAACCTGTGCCAGGGCCTCATCACCCTCACAGGGAAGAATTTCTCCCTAACATCCGATCTAAACCTGTTCTCTGTCAGTTTGAAGCCATTGCCCCTTGTGCTGTCACTCCAGCCCCTTGGAAACAGTCTCTCTCCATCTTCCTTGAAATCTCTCTTCAGGTACTGGAAGGCCACAATTCAGAGGAAAACATTCCAATTTTAACTTTTAATTCCAAAATAAACTTTTGCAGCACATTAATATCCAGGCCAGTTTACTACGAGGACACAAAGACGTAGCATTTATTTTGCGTGGAGATACGAAGAAGATGTATTGGGTGTTTCAGGAAAGAGTAAACACACATCACCAATGGTTTCATATTTTGTAAAGCCAAATATATTCAGCTTTATAGAATACTAAATATGCATTTAAATATTCAGTTTTAGAAAGCAGTGTAAACCCAGATTACTTTAAATTTCTGAGACCCTGACATTCTTTAAGCCTGGAATGTGCTGCCATTCAATGAAAGAATGTCAATGCTCTCTTGCATTAACACTACCTAACTTTTCCAAACATAGAATCATCTAAAGGAGATTTCAGTAATATTAAACAAAGCTCATGATATTAGGCATTACTTGGCTTCTTTTTATTGTTCCCTGCTGTGATTTAAATGGCATGTGATCCTTACAAACTTGTTCATTAATGTTCATGTACAGAAGAAGGTAATTATGCACTTAAACTCCAAGATAATTCTCTGCCAACATATTTTTCACATAAAATCTTTTAAAATATAGACATACAATACCAATAAGAAGCACTATTTCTTACCCTTCTTCTGAAAAGCTCCATATTCTCATAAACACTGCCATAAAGGAAGGCCTTTGAGTAAAAAGCTTTCTTAACTAACTTTTAAAGGAAAATCTGGAATCAATACACTTGAAATCAAATGCATATCGATTGTGCCAGTTTCTTCTTCAAAAATAAACTGTCTCAGTAAATTACATGAAGCTCTCAATTCTTGACACAATCCTAATGACTTGAAGGTTTAATTTCTTCTAGTTAATCCAGTTAATTTTACAGTTGTGACTAGTCCCCAATTAGCAAGATTAGTACTGGTGGTAGAACCAGGCACATGCAAAAGCTTATGAAAAACTTGAAGTTTTAACATTCTTTGTTCATAACCTATTTTTACTCAAAACCTCCACCAGTTCCAGCATCTGCACAATCACCATCCCTGACAGCTTGTGTCTTAGTCAGGTGAAATGAAACAGCACCCCCTCACTCTGATGCGCTTTGGCTACAGAGTAATTTCTACTGAACAATCAAGGTAAAGCCAGTAACATCTAAAATATAGATAAGGATGGGTTTAATATGTTGAAAACTCCTTATAAATATCTAATTTGAATGCTATGATAAATACAGATGCTGTGTGTCTGCTTTCCAGGATAAAGCTTTCCTTAATGCTCTCTCATGCCAGGACCTTGTCTTGCAAGCTTTCCATTTGTAGCTCTCCCTGTGACTTCAGTAAGGGATCTGGAGAAAGGAACAGCATAATCAAGCCCTTAATCAAATTTATTAAAACCCTGATGATATACAACCCAATTAAGGAATACCTCTCCATTCCATAAGAGCTTTTTACATCCCCTATAAAGCATTTTCTTCCTCACCACATAAAACTTACTGCGTGCTTTGCCGTCTGTCAGTATGAAGTACTAGCCTTAGAAATGAAAATGGGGCAATTAAATCTACAAGCTATTGCTGATTTAATTATGAAAAGATAATGCTAATTGGCTGAAGAACTTTCCAGCAACTTTCAATCATGTTATTGGCCACATTTTGAAAGCCGTGGAAATATTGTAATACACCAGTTTCTGAAAGGAGGATTTTTCTCATCTCATTTGTTGGTACAGTACTTCCCTCAAGTGGTAAACTTATTTCTGCTTATTTTGACATTTTCTCTATGGTATTAACCAGTTAAAATGCATACTAATGCATGTTTCCTAAACATCTTGGATTCTGTATTAACCATCTTGAATTCTGTATTAATATAGAGACAGCTATTTTTTCTTGCTGGCCTGTGTTGTAACCGCTTTGTTTGAGATGCCAGACCTTTCAATTGAGCCAACTACAGCCCTATACAGCAAACATTACCAGCATATTTCTCTTTCAGATATATCTGACACATTTTAGAGCACAATACCCATGCTTCTGTTAAGCTGAACCACACAAGAGGTACCTCACTGGTTCTGACATGATCCCTAGTGCCACGTCTCATCCACCTCCTTAACACCTTAATTTAAGAGTGAACAAACCAGTGAAAATGCTGCAAGATCTTCATTTATGAAAAAAGAGGGGAAAAAAAAAGGTTGTTTAAGAGTTAAACTCTGTGGTTAGAAATTTAAGACTTTCTATATTGGTATTGTCTTCTCCATAAGCACCTCTCTCATTGACTATTTTCCTATGTTTTTGGCCAGGCCGCTTCTGCACCTCTAAGTACCAATCAGATACAACTGAAATTATATCTTAAGTCCTGAAGATTGTCCTGGGTGAAAGCATACAAGCATTCTCAAATGTTTTCACAAACCTATTTACATATCTATTAAACTCATTTCCTCCTCTGGGACTGGGTCTTCCACTGCTTTGTATCCACTGGACATGTGTGTAAGGAGAAAAATATTCTCTCAATGAATGTGAAATTTTGCCAGTAACCTCCATTAACAAGTCCACGAAGAATTCTCTGTTTAGAACTCCACCAGTAACTTGCATTCAATAAAACCTTCAATATACTCAGTGATAAAATTTCTCTCTTTCTTTAGAGCTTTCCAGTATTGTAATCTCTCACACAGCATTGTACCAAGAAACCATTGTGGAAAGGCTGCCTGGAATTGCATTATTTCTGCTTTTTTTTTTTCATTTAGGACTATGTCTTTCCTTATGAAAGGCACACATAAGCCTTAGCTTCTTTGTTCACCTGTTGCAAAGGCTTTTAGGTTTTTTTGAAAACATACTCGTATGTAAAATTAAAATTAATTTATTTCAGTTTATCCTCTGGCCTGCATTCCTAACAGCTGCCATTAGTGTTATACCTCAAGCCCCTGGATCAACAGGCAGCAGCCCTCCCCAAGAACAGCCCAAACCTCTGAGACTGCAAGGGAATGTGCCATTTTCCACAAATGTGCCATTTTCCACAACAGAGAATCCCTTAAGCCACCTCTGCTGAATACCTGTGCTCCACCAGCATCAGCACAGGGCACCTGGTAAAGGCTCAAGGTTTGTCTTCCTTATGAAACTGCTGCCAACACACTTGTCTGGCTTGGCAGGGAAATGCTTTGGTGTGCTGTAGGGACTCCAATTATTTTTCAGCTGAAATAGAGCATAATCCTTAGTGATTTTCATTGTTAAATTATTGCACTGGGCCACTCCTAAGGGTTGTGTCACTTTTAGGCCCTGTGTCTGAACAAAGCTCCAGAAGCAAAGCAGGAAAACTGGAGAAACTTGCTGTAAACTTGGGACTCTCCAGATTTTCAGTGTAGGCTTGCAGTGTAGGCTTGTAGCTTTCTTCAAGTAAGATATTCCCAATTCTATAATGCCTTTAAACCCCTTAAAAGATAGAGAGGAAGGGAAATACTTGAAGTCTATAGGGACAAATTCAGCATAACACCTTTTCCACTGCTGATACTTCAACTCATTTCTTCAGTGTGAATCCACAGCTGTGCACTTTAAACTCATGGAAAGAGGAAGCACATAAAGAAAAAGAAGTCATGCCACACACTTACAAAGACTCAGCTACAGCTTTGTGTGGGCTGAGAGGTGAAAAATAAATATTAGGATGAGAAGGGACGATGGTCAAGGGAAAACAAGCTCTGTGGTACATTAAACTGCAATAAAAACAATGAAAAGGCAATCACATAAATAAATTAGAGAAGTCCAAATGGATATGGCCTGAATTCTAATTTTCTCACTTTCACAGGTATTCCTGTGGACCTTTAAAAGCATTTTAAATGACCTTGAAAAGGTCACCTCTTCTAGCCCTGCAGTGACAGTGAAATTCAACGAACCCCTTGTTGTTTTCCAGAAACACAAGTAGGAAGGGCTACAGGGGGTACAGGACTCTCCCTCTTCAGGTACCTACTGAGAGATGTTCTTCTCTCTTCTTAGACTGGATTAGCAGCTGCCCTCCTTTGTCACAGCACACCTTGCTCTATGTTTGGTTCATTAAAAATAAAGGAAAAGAAATCGGATGATGGAAGAATCATCACACGAAGGACAGCAGAGAAGAATGGGGCATGAAGCACCAAACAGCAGTGGGTGGAAGGCACTAGAGTTGCCCTGACAAATCAGCCATTTTAAATGAAAATTCCAATATGCATTTTTCCAGTCAGTTCCAGTGAAATGTATTGATTTATAACCTATTAGATATGTGACAGTCCTCTTGTGACATAACACGTCATGGGTTTACTGAATACACTACATTTCCCTTCCTTGGGAAATAAATATATCATTAAACAAAGGCACTATTTTAGATGGCATGGTTATTAATCTGCCTTTAGTAAGCCCAAGTTACATTTTGTCCTATTTCTCAAGTACTTCTACTAAAGCTCAAATTACATTTTCTTTCAAAATATGCCTACTGTGGTCAAACCAATTTGTCTGCAATTGTTTGAACAATTTCTTTCCTGCATTTCACAGAATTGCACAACGGGGGTTGGAAGGGACTTCTGGAGATCACCTTAGTCCAATACCCTGCTTAAAGCAGGGCCTTTGTCCAGTCAGGCTTTAATTATCTCTAGGAATGGAAACTCTACAAACTATCTGGGCAACTTAGAATCATAGACTTACAGGGTGGTTTGGCTTGGAAGGGACCTTAAAGATCATCTTGTTCCAACCCCCTGCCATGGGCAGGGACACCTTCCACTAGCCCAGGTTGCTCAGAGCCCCATCCAACCTGGCCTTGGACACTTCCAGGGATGGGGCAGCCACAGCTTCTCTGGGCAACCTGTGCCAGGGCCTCACCACCCTCACCGGGGAGAGTTCAAGTATCTGCATTAAATTAAACCCCAGCAGACTTCTGGAGATTTATTTTTCAACCTGGGGCTTTGTAGCCCTCTAACCTGGTATTTGGTCTTTGACTGGGTACAGTGTGATAGTAAGTCATTGCAGTAATTGCAGACTTAAGGACTTAGAGTTTATTACTTACTCAGGCAGAACTCCCATTAATTCCAAGTCCTGATGAATAGGACCTGCAGGAATGAGTCTTTCCGTTCTGTTTAATAGGAAAGAGACCTGCATCATCCTTAATGTCGTCAATAAGAAGCTTAGGCCTCGATTCAAAAAAGAAACATCTAATTGTATCCGTATTCAGGACGCTGAACATGTGCTTAACTTTAATCATATGCTTGGGTCGGAGTTACACGATTAAACAACGCAAGCTATAGTACCACTCCAGAAAGAATGCTTCCCTGAGCCAAAATCTTAATAAGTAACACAAATAAGACCAAAAAACAGCATCCCTGCCTTCTCTTGTTTCTACATTCAAAGATCTCTTCTGACAAAGACAACTATTATATATATATATATATATATCTGTATTTTGGTAGAAAGAATCTCACAAGCATAAAATACCTTTTTCTTCAACTCCTAGCTCTCATCTGCACTGTTCAGCCTCCAACAGTTGAATAAAAAAAGCATCCAGTGTTCTTAGTTAAACACCATTTTGATGTCTAGACAAAAACGTTATTATTTGTTCCTTTACAAAAGATAAGCAGTAATTTCATTGACATGACTTTGAAGAAGAGGAATGGGAGGTAGAGGAACAGGCTGATGTTATTCGAAGTTGATTTCTATCATCTCTGAAGGACACTGACAACAGAAGGGCCTTTGACAACAGGAGAAAGAACAATCTTGTATCCATCTTCACAGAAAGGACAAAAGAATACTTAAGGAGTCAGCCTCACTTTGGACTCTTGAAAAAAGTGAAGAAACCCATTTCTGAGCACATAAAAAAGGTGACTGGGAACAGTCATCACGGTGAATCATGCTGCAGCAACCTGATTGCTTCCTATGAGAGTGACTAAATTTTGGGCAAGAGGAGACTTGTCAATGCCATTTACCTTGACTTCAGCAAAATACAAGTTCAATGATCTGGCTCAGAGGGTGTTAGCTGACAACTCATACTCTACCTGCAAACTTGGAATGACTGGAATACTGCTGTGGTCATACCAGGACTGCCCTGTTTAATGACCTTAAAGGACCTGGAGGAGGTGGTGGAATGCTTGCAGATGAGAAGACATCAGTCAACATGCTTAAGTACAGAGCTGCCATCCAGAGGGACACACAGAGAAGGAACAGGTTTACACAAACTATAAGAAATTCATCAAGCACAAATTAAAAGATTTGCCTTTGAAAAGGAAAACTCCTTTCAGGAGAACAGACTACTGAAAAGGCTCTTTGGTGCCTCTAGACAGCGAGCTGAACAAGGGCCAGAAATGTGCCCTGGCAGCAAATGCCAACAGCACCTTGGGATGCATTAACCAGTGGATCCAGAGAAGTGATCACCTTTTCAGGACTTACTATCGTGCACCTAAAATATTGAGTTAGGTTTTGGGCACTCCAGTTGAAAAAATAAATTACCTAAACAATTGTTGTACAATAAAAAAGGATGAGAGGTCTGTATAAGATTATCATCATAAGTGTCCTCATTCATCTTCAGTCAGTCATTCTCCTATTTTTATCCAGTAATTTTTTACTTTCAAAAGTTAATGATGCAAGAAATAAGTTGAAAAGGAAAAAGAAAAAGATCATTTAGTACATATTCCTCTTACTATCACATATGATTAGAAACTTATTTGTCAAAGTAAAGAAATGAAAGAGGATAGAAAGACACTTGCTAACTTAAGAAATACTGAATCAAATTGACAAATTTGAAATTATCAAACTAATAATAAAGTTTAATAAATGCTAAAGTATTAGTGGTTAAGGAACTCTGGGTTTATTTAAAGTTCTTTACAGTTCTGGTTGTTAAAATTAATATTTATGACCAAATATCTTGGTTTCTTTTACAGAGTTTCAGCTAATACATTAAAAAAAAAAAAAAGTGAAAGATCTTTTCTTTAGCTAATCTTATAAAGGACTTGTTAATGAAGAGATGGGCTTCAAACATCTTAGGGCTTGATTTGTTTACACAAGACTGGGTAAGGGATCAACTGCTAGCAAGAATTATTATTTCCTCCTTTGCAATGTTGAAATTTTAAAAAATATATATAAAATATTGGTCAGAAATTCTTCTTTGCATTTACCTGTATCATTCTGACACTAGAAACCTTCCTCTTTGAACCAGCTTGCTTTAATTCAGTTATTAACTGAAACAATAGTCCAAAAAGAAATATTTCTTTCTTTTGTTTCAATTACCAGCTGAATTAACAATTTAAATACTTATCTGCCACTTTCATATTTAAAATGAATTAATGGAAAGATGGAATGCCAGATTCTATTATTCCCAGGGTTGGCTCCAAGTAAGGACATGAGCCAAGAGAGAAGCCTCTATAAAGAAAATTTTTCCTTGAGAAATATGTAGAATGAGTTATTCATTTTCCTGCCAAATAGGAAAGATAAGAGCATATATATATGATGTTGCATCATGTTTGCCAGATCAGCTGGATATTTAATGAAAAGAGTCAGGGCCTGATCCATTTCTCCCAGAAACAACTGGAAGTTTTCTTTCCATCAGCTCCAGTGAGAGTTGGATCTAGCCCCATCTGCATGTTTTCAGGCACAAGACCAATTTTCATTTCCTGACCTGTGTGTAATTCCATTGAGGATGCCACTATTGCTGAGAGAGAACAACTTATCACAAGATTATAAGTATCCAGCACCTTCTTAGTTACCGTTGTGCAGATATAGTAATTTGACCCTATGCATTAAATACTTCTGTCAAGATCTTCAGTGTTACAGTGCATTAAACAAGAACAACAAAATACATTAAGTGCTTCATTACAAAATTTGCATCTGATGTGTTTTCGTGAATGTGTTGACACACACACTCCTGCAAGTATAAGCCCTCATCTCTGCTGCAAGACATCTTTTAATGTACATGAATCACAAAGCAAGCCTTTGCATCACAGAATTGTGGAGAGGTTTGGGTTGGAAGAGACTTTAAAGACCATTTCATTCTAACAGTGCCCACCACCCCCCCTCCTGCCATGGGCAGGGACACCTTCCACTATCCCAAGTTGCTCAGAGCCCCATCCAACCTGGCCTTGGACACTTCCAGGGATGGGGCAGCCACAGCTTCTCTGGGCAACCTGTGCCAGGGCCTCACCACCCTCACAGGGAAGAAGTCCTTCCTATTACCCAATCTAAACTACTCTCTGTCAGTTTGAAGCCATTCCCCCTTGTCCTGTCACTACATGTTCTTGTAAATAGTATCTGACCACAAGGAATTAAATAGTCCTACTGTCTGTAAGTCAGATCATTGCAGGTTTCTCAAATCAGCCCCTTAGAACTTGTCATTTTTTAAAATGAATGTTTTAATTCATAAGGACTGTCTGTTTATGAATTTTCTACTTAACCTCAGATATGTTTCAACTCCTTTAGCTTTAAATGAATTATCTTCTGAAACAATAGGACCCTAGGGTGTTATTGTTAGAGTAACTTCACACCAATCTTTTGTGAAGTGCTTTGAGCCCTCGCAGGTTCTTTACCACTCTCCATATAACCAATAAAATATTTATTAAAACAGGCTGAACTACACAGGGTGGTGTAGGCTGAAATTTTGTTCTTTGCTTATTACACGCTAAGTATTATTTTGTGTGAAAGCTGTGTTCTAGAACACAAACCCCATTGGGCAAGTAATACATTAGGTGTGTCATACTTTCTATTGCCAGTCTCATCAAGCTGATGTGGAATTTGCTGCCTGGGCAGAGTGACTCATATGTTTACTGGCCCTGACAGGTGCTGGGCATCTTCCCCACTCATTAAAGTTAATGACTTCAACAGCAGACAGGGAAGTTTGTTGAAGTACGTTTCCTCTTAACAGGTATTCCCAAGTTATCATTTAAGAGAGTATGTAAGTGGTGTCAATTTTCTTCTGCAATCACAAAACCAGCCCATAACCAAGCCCCTTACTCTTCATTGCAAAAATAACCCAATTAGCTTCACAGGAATTTCCTGTTGGAGTAAGGCAAGAAAAAAAAAAAAGCACCATACACAGAGCTTTGCACATAAAAGCTCAGTTTCTTGCCATAAAACCAGTCACATCCTCACCGGAACAGAGGAATTAACATACTGGAAACAAGCCAGTAATTTTATAGAAATATACGCCTTTAAGTAAGCTCTAAATCAGTATTCTCACAATAGGCACAGCTTTGGCATCATTTCTATCCCAACAAGCCACAGCTGCTGAATTGGAGACTTCTGACTTCATATTAGATAAGTAATGAGAAGTTTTATGCAGCGGTGCCAGACGATGTCTTTTGATATTAACACAGCATGCTACAGTTGTTGACCAGTCACACAAAAAGGATATGCCTTTAATTTACACTAGTTAGCTAAAAATATTCAGGAGACAACTTCACAGAGACTTCTGCCATGACATTAGACTGTCAACCAAGTTATGAGGAGATGGAGACCTCACAGACATCTGTGTACTCACACAAACCCAAGAAATGAGGGGGATTGAATCTTTAACTGCAGAGAGATCTCTACTTTGATGCCTATCCAGCCACTAGATCTACACTTTTGTTAGTATGACAAAGTCCTATAGCCTGGCTTCTACTCAACAAAAAATGTTGAGCCAGAGGCCTCACAGAACCCTGTGCCTTACTGTTAACCTGCCCTGCAAAAGCTCCTGAGCTAATGGTCTTGCAAAAAGTATGAAACAAAGCCATCTGAAGGAGGAAAAAGAAAAGATTGGAACCTCTAAAAAGAGAGTCAAAGAATTATTGTGGGTTTAAATATCCATCACTTTTAATATATAACCTTTGAGGGACTCCCAGAGCAAACTGTAATGGTGCATCTCCACAGTTAAATTAAATATAACAGTTCAGTTAAAGAACTGTCCTGTTTTCTCTTCAGCAGGTCTCACGTGATCATTTCTTGCTCTTATAATACCATAAGACACTGAGGTACAAACATATGAGCAACTCATCTTCCAAACCCAAATTCAATTAAAGGAAAAAATACTTCAGGAAAGCTTTTTATTTTAATGTCTGAAAGGAGTTATTCCTGGTTTTATAGTGCATTGTTCCTTATTTTACACACATTTTCCCCACTTTTTGTTTTTTGCTTGTTTTGTGTTTGTTTTACCTTAATTTCTAACTTATAATGCTGTGATTTCTGTGTCTCAGGTAAGCAAGATAATTCTATTCTAAAGCATCAGTCACTGACTTGTTTCCAGTTTTCACATACTTGAAAACAAAAAAAGCTGAACAGCAGCTTTTATCTGTTTTTTCTGACTTTTACAGCCTTTGATCCCTCACATGGAAGGCCAAGAGAACTGCATATTGTGTAAGGAAGACCTGTCCATAGTGCTGTGTGAGAGTCTCTGCTCATGCTTGGCAAGATCCAAAGCCCACTAAAATAACTGGGAATTTTCCATTGTCTTCTGTGGAGTTTGCTTGAGCACAACAAGTGAGAAGCAGTTTCACCGAAATGAGAGATTCCCTGAAAACACTTCACAATCCTGGTGGTGACTAGAAAAAGAAAGGGATAGTGAAGTTCTTCCTTAAGGTGAAGGGCTAATATTGTTGGACCAAACCCAAGGTATTCTCCAGTTTATATACTGGTTTTCAGTGTTTAAAAAAATTAAACTGTTTCCTTCTACCTGGAAACAGAACATGGTATTGGAATGCTTTGGCTTTGCTGGCACACGTGGTGTGCAGGGAACGAGCGATGATTAACCAAGCCTAATGGACCAAGGCTGCAGAATTTGTGAAGGCTTAGGAAATACACCTCAGTCCACAAGAGGAGATTGATAAAAAAGGGCTTGTTCTAAAAGGCTGGAAATAGACATAAAAATCATAAACTCACTTCACTGTAAAAATGACCTACCGATTATTATTTTTTCCATTTATCCTGGAAATGCTAGCAAAACTTCACAACTGTGTAACTGAGACATGACTAAAGACACCAGTGTTACCTATGCAAATAAAACCACTATAATAAAAGTCCAAAAAGTAGTGACATTCTAGGTCATTGCTGTAAGAATTCCTGCAGTGATTATCTTAAGAATCATTCACTACTCCGCAGATTAGTTCCTGAGCCACCTGTCAACCCTATTTCTACGCAAATTGCTTTGCTTTGAAGAGCCAGCGAAGTGATGACCTCAAAACCTGATGACACCAGACCATCAGCAACCAACTTACAAGGCTGTTTAAGAGCACCAAAAATCACTTTTTGCAGACTGTCAGACGCAGACAAAAATATAATCACAACATAGCAAAATACAAATCCAACATAAATGAGAAGGGTAAGCTGCATCCTACCTCGCCTGGATTTTCTGTTGAGATGTTTTTATTTTTCAGCTTTTTCTGCAGCAGTTTGGTTTCATACTCTGGTCTGGGATGCTCCTGAAAAAAAAAAACCAAAAAAAATCCTAAACAAACAAATAAGTAAACATGATTACAATTAAGGGGAAAAAAATCAAAAAGTTATGGTCACTTATTCACAAGCCAAGCCATCCAGAGGATTCAAGACCATAGCACCTTTTGGACTAAGGGGATCACTGCTTTGAGGTATCTGATACATTAGAGGATGCAGGGGAAGAGCATTTAGGGATTTCACAGGACTTACTATGGGATGCTTGGAGGAGGAGCCAAAAGGTGGGGAAAGGAGGGATTTAAGTCACCTGGGGAAGAACAACTGAGGAGCCATAAATGTATAAGGGGATAAAAAGGGGTGGTCATATGCAAATAGTTTGATAGGTCTGATCTACAGCACATGGAGCAAGTGTGGGTGTGAGGCTGAGGATCTAAGTGCTAGGGGAGATTAAGCTGAGCACCACCACAGAATGTTGTGAGTTGGAAGGGACCCACAAGGTCCAACTCATACTCAAGGGGAATGTTCCCTTGCCAATGTTCGCACTCTGCTCTAGCCAACTGAGCCCACCCCAGCTAGCTGCTAGGTGAGTTGCCTGGGGATCAGTAAAGTCTAAGTTTCTAAGGATGAGACCATGGTGGAGCTGGCTCTCAGAGGGACCAGGAGAATCCCAGCCAACTGCCAGAGAGACTGCAGGGTCTGGGGATCTCTAGGAGTGTGATGCACTAGGGTGTGGGGTGGTGTCTTCAAGGTCAAGAATAGGGTGGTTTTGTTGCTGGGGGAGCAGGGGAGTCTCAGTCAGCTCTGGGAGAGGAGGATGAGTGTGTGAGTGAGCACCTGGAGAGGGGATGTAGCACTGTGGGCTTGTACCTGAGTGCCACAAACTTGGGATATGAGGCCCAGGGTCAGCTACTGGGCAGAGTGAGTGACCCCAGCTGCTGGGGGGATATGCAATGTACATATGGGCATAAATATACATATATATACATATTCTCACTAGCAGACCTCTGCAGTGGGGTACAGGAGCAGGATAAGGCTGTTGAATTGTGTTTGTGTGCGTGTCTGTGTGATCTGTGTGCTGTCCATGCACATGTGTGCTGTGTGCATGTGATCTGCGTACAAATATCTACTGGGAATACGTGGTTTGCTTCACTACAGGTGCAGCCTGGAGGTGTGGAGTTGTGACTGCCTCATCTCTCTTGGGCTGCAGGATCTGGCCCAGTTTCCCTTATAAACAACCTTTCAAGGTTCCTTTTCAAAATATGGTTTTCCTTTCCAAATTAGAGCACAAATTTAGCATGGTGCTAAAAATGCAACAGGCTTTTAAAGAAAGCAGCTCTTAAAAAGCACAAGTGTCATGTATCTTCTCATTCCCACCATGTTCTGAATTCATTCAGAGCCTGGAATTTGGATTTGATGCCTCCCACAAAAAAGGGCTATTGGTCATATCATCTATCTTTACTATAATTAGAATATTTGCTTATCAGCCCTATCAAAAATGTTTGGCTTACTAACACTTTTTAATGAATCTGGTAGCCATGAAGAGACCAAAAACCATTTTAAATAAAACTATTTAATCCTCGTGAGCAATAGAATAGGGGCTACGTGGAACTTTGGCAGTCTTCCTTGAGGAATACCAGTGTTGTTCATTTTCCATATCTGTAACATTTTCACTATTTCAGACTCAATCTCCACCATTTTCTGATGCACATAAGAATATAAGCACTGTGGGACCCCCAATCTATTTTTTATCTTGACCATGAGATTTTTCCTGATGCATTCAAAAGGTACATGACATAATATTATTTATACCATAGAATGGTTTGGGTTGGAAGGGACTTTAAAGATCATCTTGTTCCAACTCTCCTGATGTGGGCAGGGACACTTTCCACTGGACCAGGTGTGATGTCCCACCATTAAGAGGAAGGAGGCACCTGAGATTCATAAATGCTTATGGTGAACAGTGAGAGAGTCTGCAAACAATCAGAAAGTCTTAACAACTGGCATGGAAAATGGTATGTTAGTCCCTGAATTATTATACAAACACACAGCAGTGGGATTTGGATAAAGGGGTGAGATGAAAAGGAAGAAGGAACAGAGAAGAATTAGAGAAAGAAAGAGAGAATTAATCCAGCAGTCCTGGTTCCAGCGTCAATTCAGCTGACGCAATATCCAGGGATTCATCCCACCTGGGTTTGGGGTGGGTACCTAGATAGGTTTCTCCACACTGAAGATGGGTTTCTCACTTTCTAAACAAATCAGTGTGTTTAAAGATGCCGCAAGCAGCACCTGTGTCTTGATGTTTTGTAAGTTTTCATCACCTTGTTGATCTGCATTGTTTTGTATTTCACTCCCTTAGTTAAGGCACAGAGGTCAGATGCAGGAAACATCTTTAGACTTAAGAGATCTAATGGCACTGTGGGAGCACCTGGAGATCTGAATTGGCTTTCTTCCTTTTTTCATCTTACTTTCTGATAAGTAAAGCATTCTGAGCCACCAGGGGCAACTTCGAGAGGTCAGAGCAACTTCTGAAAACTGACTTGAATGGAAACAGGGTGAGAAGATAAATGTCAAGCTGAACATTGTACTGTAACTTACTTTTTGCAATTGACAGTTTTGCTTGGAGCGCATATTCTGTTCAAATTTGGGCAAGTTATGTTTAGTTTTCCTGGTTAGAGATGTCAATGTCCCTTTTAACTGCATTTCATACACCTACATCTGGATTGGAAAATTAGTTGATCTGTCTTCACTGAATCTGCCAAGTCATCTTTACCCTTGACTGAACAGACCACAGAGCTTCCTGGAATGCAAGTTTCTATATATTCCTTTTATGAGTGTTTTGCACAAAATATTTCTTTACAGTCCAGACCCAGAGATATTTGACCCATACATACATGGATGTGAAGGGACAATTCCACTCTGTTTGTAAAAAGAGCATGATTTAGAACCAATTTTTTGTCTGAAAATGGGAAGAGTTCTACACTTAATAAGCTAGAAATAGTTGTGATGACTTCAAGAAGGCCAAATGTCCATGTAGGGATAAATATGAATCCCACGATGCTGGAAGTTTGCCAGGACAGCTGCCAGACACTTATTGAAAACCATGTGAGCCAAGGTACTTTGAGGCCAAATGAGTGCTCAGAGTAGAAAAACTATAATTCCCACTCTGTAAACAAAGAGCCAAATCATGAAATTTTTGCTCAGGTTAAACTCAGATTGACGTCAGTGGGAATTTTCCCTGAGAATGGTCTCCAGGATTTGCCTCAAACATACACATGTGCATCCAGTATACATTGCAAATTCTGGCTGCATAGGTAACGATCCAGTTTGATAAGAATATAAAATGTGAACTGATCTCTCCTTAATTTCTTTCTGATTTAGGAAGAAAGTGATAATAGAATTTTAAAAAACATGCTTGAAAAGTACATTGGATTTATAAAAAAAATTTAACAAAAAGATAGAACCTTAGAAACCATTCCAGATTGACAGACCAAAGGAGTTACCATCAAAAAAAGTGCCATATGTTTAAAGTCAAAAAACCAGTACAAATTCATTGAACAGCCTTATCCTAATATGCTGAGCACAAGCAGAGCAGCAAATCTGTGCACCCTGATAGCAAGGAAGGTTTCCAAAAAAAAAAAAGTTGGAATGATCCAACTGCTGCCCCAAAGCAAGATGGAAACTTGGAATGAACAGAACAGAGAGCCCAGCTGTTCTTTGCTGCAAAAGGGTTAATTTTCCCAAATCAAGGATGAAACACCTCTCTTTCTTATGATGATGATGACAGTGGGTGGTGGGATGAGAAATCTAAGGAAGAGTTTGTTATTCACACCAAGGATCTGTTCAGACTGTCCCCCTAATGGGATGCTCATCCAAAGAGAAATAGTTTTGTATCTCAGTGTGGGGCTGCTGACAGATGTCTCCAATCTTTTCAGTCCAGATCATTTGATAAATGCAAAATTTAAACAAAAGCTTGAATAAGTCATCTAAGATTATGACAAGTTTAGGGCTGGTAAAAGACAAAAGCCACTGAGCAAGTACACAGAAACTCATCTATCAAAGGTATTCTAAAGCAACATAAAACTGAAGGAATTAAAAGAAACAACAAGATCTATTATGGGAATACATTTTCCAGACCGATAGATAGATCTTCACTCTCACTGAGCAATAACAGTGGTAGTGCTCTAGGGGACTACCTGCAAAACTAAATTCTGAAATATGGCCTCAGATTTTTAAATGCCCTTAGGCTGGGACCAAACAACTAAATGCTGTCATTTCAATGTCAGATAACATTTTGAGGGTAACTGCAGCAGAATATAGCATCATTTGGGTTTAGTCATTTTATAGTTCAAATTCAATCCATTTAAATACTCCTATACTGGTAAATAGAATTGTGTGAATCATAGAGTCATAGAATGGCCTGGGTTGGAAGGGACCTTAAAGGTCATCTTGTTCCAACCTCCTGCCATGGGCAGGGACACCTTCCACCAGCCCAGGTTGCTCAGAGCCCCATCCAACCTGGCCTTGGACACTTCCAGGGATGGGGCAGCCACAGCTTCTCTGGGCAACCTGTGCCAGGGCCTCACCACCCCCACAGGAAGAATTTCTTCCTAATATCCAAGATAACCCTACTCTGTAAAAGAAAGTAAATGAGAGTATGTTGATATGTCAGATAGAAGAGAAATAGAAGAGCAAAATTAAATAGAATCCCAGGATGTTGTGGCAGATCTCTGGATCAGCAGTCTGGGAATGAAAAAAATGTAATCATAGATCTTTACCAACTTCTTGGCAAGCAAAAGAGTTATCACCTACTTTGGTTCTTAAAGTGGGTCGTCAAGTGTAATTTTTCAGTGGAGCAACAGTTGATACTAAATAGTTTCCCCAAAGACATGAGGGATAATGTCCAGATTTCAGCATTCCTTTCCTAACTATCCTAATAATATTCTCATCCTCTTAAACATAGGACTTAAGTAGAATGTTGAAATGAACTGGTTAGTATACCAGGGCTAACCTAGGTCCATTAAATAACTAGTGTTAATATGAGTTTAATGAAAGTGAGAGAAGATTCACTGGAAAGAGTGATGAAACCCAAGGAAACCTAGTAAAAAAAGCACACAAGAAGTTAAAAAATATTTGGAAATGTGGACCTAACAGGAAAATCAGAGTAGGTAAGGGAAAAATGTGAGATAATGCATCTGGGGTAAATAATCCAAAGTAAAGATCTCACTGGCATAGGAAACCAAAGGATATAAAGAGGATGAAAGGAGAGAGTTGAGACAAGACAAAATATTGTAGCCACAAATTCTCCTTTTAACATTACTGACCATTTTTTCTCCAAGAGGGCTACACAGTTTTGGGGGGTTTTTTTCAAGCAAACAAAAATGTCTTGTACTTCCAGGTTTAGTAGATACTATTGAAACTTCAAAATGGAGTCTGCTCCTACAGTTTGCAAAGTGGAAGAAAAGGTGAAAACAACAAACTCATCAGATCACAATGAATTTTGAAATCATAGTAGAGAAGATCAATTTAAACGAAGATAGAGTTAGAAGAGAATGGGATGGATGTGTAAACTTACTTAATGTCACAAAGTCAGCTTGCTATTTAATTCTGTCTTACCCAATCTATCTTCCTTACTACTTTCTCTTAACTCAGCAGTAATCCACAGTGATCCTAAAGGAAGAATGAGACTTTGGAAATTATTTTGAAAAGAAAAAAAAAAAAAAAAACAAATTAAAAAAAAAAGCTTGTAAACATTTTACAGAGCACAGGATTTTAACTTGAAATTATATCTTACCAAAAATGTTCCTAATGAAGATAGACATCCAAGCTCTTCCTTGTTATAATGAGACTATATGACAGCCTGACTATTTGAACAATAATAAGAGCAATAATTGGAGACTCCTTGGCGTTTCAGTTAGTGCAGACTTTCTGTCCATTTGACTTCCAAGTTCTGGTCCAAATTCTAAAATTTCATCTTTTATATTTGCATTTGTATTTCAGTTTGCACAGCAAAATGAGGTAAAATCTCTTCCACCAAAAAAAAACCTAAATCAGGAATATCCTAAGTCCTAGAAATGCAGTTTCTGAAGATTCATGGGAAGGCAGTTTCTACTGCCCACAGCATGAGTGAGAGTCCCTCTGTACTTCTTCACCAGCTCCTTCACAAGCAGAAGAGTGGGATTCTCCCACCTCCACCACTGCTTTATCAATGACCCTCTCCCTTATTACACGACCTGAACCACCAACAAATGCACGACCTGTTTGATCGGTTTGATTGGGTCACACAATCACACACATGTTGAGGTTAAGAATTTCAGGAAGGATTTCTTCATGGAAAGGGATGTCTAGCATTGGAATGGGCTGCCAAGGGAGGTGTTCAAGAAGCAAGTGGATGTGGCACTCAGTGCTCTGGTTGACAAGATGAGGATCGGTCACAGGTTGGACTCGATGATCTTGGATGTCTTTTCTAACCTTAATGATTCTGTGATTTTGTGCATGTTTATGTATTTCCAAGGCTTTGTCTGTTGTCATGGTTCTGGTCTGAGTTTGGTTTTTTTCTTTTCCTCTGCCATTTACTTATCAGTTGCTCAATTGCTTTTCAACACAATTGTCTGTTTTCCAGTTTGTACCCAATGCTACCTAATTTTTTTGTGGTTTTCAGATTTAAGAACGCAAATGCTCTAAGTCTGTACAGCTGCCAGCTGCAAATATGCATGTAAGCCTTGGGGAGTCTGCTTTCTCAGACTGCCATTGCCAAGATATTTACAAATAAAGGGACTAAATTAATCTCTTGTGTGACTCTTTTGAAGCAAAAGATTTGGCCCAGTGTGTTTAAGGAAAGTAATTTACTGAAAACTTTATAGTCAAGAGTCCACAAAAATTACACTGAAGGCATTTATTTCAATTTATTTCAATAAGATTATTCTCACAAAGTGCTTCTCAGCTCTTCAATTTTTATGGTTGTTTCCCTCCGTGCTTTGGTTCCGTAACTTCCCTTCCTAAAGAAATTGATGATACACAACTTAACCCCATCTAGTCTTAAAACTGTTAAACCTCCTGAACTTCTTGCTCTGTTAGGTGATCTGGTGCATTCCACTTCTGGTTCCTTCAGGCCTAACCCAATCAGACATGATTTTTCGATTTCCAATATAATTTTAAACCCTTGGAAAGAATTCACTACCAATGAAACCTGGTGCCAGTATCTCCCTACAGACAATTTTATCCTCACCTTCATGAATCTTATGAACAAAAGGCAAACAAAACCTGATCTAACTTTTCTGGGTGTGCCACAAAAAGTACCAAGAGCTAACAGAAGATGACATGGTGTATGACTTTTTAGTTAAGAGATCATGTCAAGGGATGTCCATTCTGAGTATTATTCTTCAAAAATGAGTTGTAACAACTAGGAAATGTCCAGAAAGGAATAAGAACAAAAAACCATATAGAAAATCCTTCCAATACCTGAAGGGAACCTACAGATGGGAAGATGGGGAGAGACTATTTCCAAGGGCCTGGAGTGATGGGACAAGGGGAGAATGGCTTCAAACTGACAGAGAAGAGCTTTAGATCAGATATTAGGGAGAAATTCTTCCCTGTGAGGGTGGGGAGGCCCTGGCACAAGTTTCCCAGAGAAGCTGTGGCTGCCCCATCCCTGGAAGTGTCCCAGACCAGGTTGGATGGGGCTCTGAGCAACCTGGGCTAGTGGAAGGTGTCCCTGCCCATGGCAGGGGGTTGGAACAAGATGATCCTAAAGGTCCCTTCCAAGCCAAACCATTCTATGATTCCATGATTGTATGAAAACATTTAGGAATCAAGACTGAAAGAGCAGAGGCTAGTTCATCTAAAAAAACCCAAGCAGGGTGACTGAGAGATATGATATTGTGTTGGTTTGTTGAAAAGAGGACAGAAGTATTCCTTCTCTTTATCTTTAAAATATGAAAAAAAAAAAAAAAAGGGAGAAAAAATTACCATGTAGCAAGGAGATTTAAAAAAACACTAGGAAAATCTTATTAGCAGTAGAGATAGAAAAGCATTAGAATAGATTACCTAGGGAGGAATTGAAATCTCCAGTGCTGGATTTATTTAAGTACAAATTAGACAAACATCTCTTCATAATGATTTAAGTAGGGTTGATCCTACCATGCAGAAGGGATGGCCCCTCAAGGTCCATTCCAGCCTTACTTTTATGATTCTACTTTCCTAATTCTTCAGCTTGTGCTGAGTTTTGTCTGGCACTCCTTCACTTGTCATAAACAAAGGATTCTTGCTGATCCCACGGTTCCTGTCCACAAACTTTTACCACTTCAGGCCTCTTCATCACAGGACCTCACAAATCTATGGATTCTTTCAGAACATTTTGCAAATATTAAGCTAAACCTTAAGATTTTGTTGAAATTCAAGCAAAATCTAGTTGGTTCATCAACTACCCTGCAGAGCCAAGAGTTGACTCTTCAGCCTCTCCTTTTGTACTGTCATTGGTACAGAATTGCTGCTCTCCCAGGGAAATTCCACATTGGACAAGCAGAAATTTCTGATGTGCTGATGCATTGGGCTTGCATCAGAACTCCCAGACTGGTAGTACTGGGTTTTACTGTGAGCATCACCCACATCATAGCTGGAGAAAGAGAGAAAAAGCTGAGAAACCAGGTGAAAAATAGGGGAGGTTGTAGTCAAGTCACCAGTGAAATTTTGGGGAATACTGGGAAGGTCTCCCATACGTTAAAGATATTGCTGTGTGATGGGATATTGATGGGATAAGAGGGATACTGCAGTCTGCTCTCTGTTCTCAGGGTTATCTTTTCTTTTTATCCAATTGTTCTTATCTGAGGAATAGGCAAAAGTGGAATAATATTATCACCATTCTGCCTCATGAAGTTCATGATGTCAGCTTACTTTCCTTCTGGGTTATTTGCACTCTACATCCTCTTTGAGCTGAGCTCAAGTAGCAGGGCTGAAGGCTTGTTTGTGGTCTGTTGTTTAAAGAACTGTGCTGGAACACCAAGAATAAAAATGGACTCAAAACCTCCCATCCTATCAAGATAGGCCTGCAATTACCTTCCAGGAACTGGAGCACATTTTATTGAGCCAATGAAGAGAGCAAAGCACACTGAATTGTTCCGGACAGGTAGTTGGCTCACCACAACCATAAAAGAATCTAATTGCTGCAGCTCTAAATTCCTGAATATGACCCTGTCCTTAGAGACACCTCAAAACACCTTAAAACAAAGGCATTTAAACAGGCCAATGCCCAAGAACAGAACTAAAAGCAAAATTAGGGACATTGTAAATGCCAATAAGCAAGTATATCTCACTTTTCAGTCAATTCAGGCACAGCTGGAATCCCTGTGTCTCATTGAAAAGCACTTTCTGAAGAAAGCAGCCCCATTTGTTGCTTTGAAACAGCTCTGTTCATGAGTACCTGGAGCTCAGGATGAGGTACCTAAGATGCCACACAGATCTGAATGCAAACATTGCTTATGTGACCTGTGGCTCTCATCATTCTAGAGAATTTTAGTTATACATAATGAAGTAAGATATATATGACAAAGTATTTACCCTGTGTCATTCTGTTGCTACACACTGTACAATGGCACATGGGCATTGTCAGCAAAACATGACCTCTTGTGAACTTATAATCCTTTTCAACATTAATTAGTAATATTAGAGTGCTGACTAGTAAGATAAAGGTGATGATTTCTTAAATGACACTTTGGTGCTCAAAACTGTATCAGGCATAGCCCTTTAGAAAAACACAGCTATGAACTGCACTGGACTGGAAAACACTCAGGAGAAGTCTGTGGATACATAGGTTCAAATATAGCATAATTTATACAGCAAATTAACACACAGAGGGGAAACTTACTTCTTCTTCCTCCAGTCCAGTCAGATCCCAGAAGTAACTCAACCTCATCTGCAGCCGCTTCCATTGTTAAAGGAACATAGTAGCTTTAAAAAATAAATAAATAAATAAATAAAAATTTTAGAAAGATAAATCCAATGAAATGTGGTGAATGTTTGTGTTACTTATAAGCTCCAGCTGATATTTAAATCCCATTATGCTGGACCCTTTATAATCAAGCATTAAGAAACAGCCCAATCTTAAAGAAAGAACAAAAGTAAAGCATGGAAACTATAATTACTGTCTTTTACAAATAAAATAGTGGAAGATACACCATGGATTGCCCAAAGCCATTGGTAAATTTTTATCAGAGAATGGAACTGAACCCACATCTGCTGTTACCACTCAAGACATCATCTCTTCTAATTTACCATGAAGTAGGTGTAGCTTGCTACTGAACTAATGAGGATCCCCAGTAATATGTAGAAAAATATCTTATTTTGAAATATATTATAGCGCTACAGTTGAATGTTTTTGTCCTGCATGGACATGGTGATTTTTTTAAAATGGACTGGTGACTAGTTCAGCCTCCTGCTTCTCCTTTTTATTAATATGAAGGAACAGATGTTCTACTGTTGTCTCATATTTACGGTCTCCTGACTTTCCCCTCATAATTGCTGTTTCCTCTAGACAGCCCTTTGTCTCACTGCTCATAATTTATGGACTTACAGATTTATTAGAAATAGCACTTCTGAGTCTTGACTTCCTGGCAGCTATTTTCAGATAATGATATCAAAACTAAACCAGGACATGCCAACTAAAAACACCCACTATGCTGATAAAA
Source organism: Pachyramphus minor (assembly GCA_013397135.1). Classification (NCBI taxonomy): domain Eukaryota; kingdom Metazoa; phylum Chordata; class Aves; order Passeriformes; family Tyrannidae; genus Pachyramphus; species Pachyramphus minor. The sequence goes on along the minus strand of VYXB01000866.1, from coordinate 42,400 downwards.
TCTATACCTACAGACAACTCTGGGCACCATTTTCCACTGAATTATGTTTCACTTCACCTTTTCAGTTGGTGAAGAGGGTATTGTAAAAACAGTGTTTGATCACAACAGTATTTACATGACTTTGAACAACTTTTAGGTGGCCCCACAAGACATACAACAATGGAGAGTTAGATCCAGCTTCCTTTGACTTCATCTACAGTGTAAGACAACAGTGTGAAAAGTTAGAATACTAGGAAAATAACCTGGACCTTACAAGGCATAATCTATTCCAACAGTTAGCTGAAAATATTTTCTGCATAGGTATCCTCTCATTATGTAAGAAATAAATATCATTTAAAGACAGGACTGAAAGCAAAGCAAGACATTAAGCAAACTAAGCTCCTATCTGTGCTCCTTCCTTACAGAGAAGAGAACATATAAAAGCTATATTTAGCACGGTTTGAAAACTCAAGGGTTATTAGATATCCTAAATACAAAAACATTTGGTTAGTTTATAGGGTGCTATTACTCATTCCATTTTTTCCTGTTATACAAAAAGTCAGTTCCACATTTAGCTCTGTAAGAACTTCCTTGGCTTGATGCAGCAGCTGTTCTGAAATCGGCAAGTTTGCACTGACTTACACTAGCAGAGAAACTAAACTGTAAGAGAGCAGGTTTAGGTTAGAAATTAGGAATAAATGCCTCACTGTGAGGGTGGTGAGGCCCTGGCACAGGTTGCCCAGAGAAGCTGTGGCTGCCTCATCCCTGGAAGTGTCCAAGGCCAGGTTGGATGTGGCTCTGAGCAACCTGGGATAGTGGAGGTTCCACCCCAGCCCATGGCAGGGGGTGGAACTGGATGATCTTTAAGGTCCCTTCCAACTCAAACCATTCTGTGATTCTGTAAAACTGTCCTAATAAATGCATCTGACAGCTGAAATTCATCATCCCAGAGCACCAGTGACATTCAGCACAGTCAGCCAGGCATTACTCTCTGTTTTGTGAATGTGGTCACTTGCCAGCAGGATTGCAGGAATCACAGGGACACTTTATGGGGTATCAGGATCAGTTAGTAAAAGCATGACTCCTTTTGAGATATTGACCACAGCAAGCCATCTACCCTTTAAAGGATGGGAGGTCAGTCCAGACCACCACACTGAGCTCTTTGCAGTGTCCAGCTGTAATGTGTATGAATGAGCACTGCTTTCAACAGAGTGAGGTCTAGATATAACCAGCAGAGTCTTCTAGCAATAAGGCACCAAAATTTGGTGTAATTTAGTCCTTGACAGGCAAGCTGTGCAGAGTTAGTAAAGGCTACTTTGTTTCACTTTGCTGTTCTCTGTATGTGCTGGCTGTATTTTCGTGCACTGACAAGCTCAGTCATCATAGTCCCAAGAACAGACTTTTCCAATCTGTGGGAAACATTTTTTGGAGGCAGGCTACAGCTCAGAATGAATTTTGTTATTCTTACATGCCTTTTTTAAAGGCAGTGCATATGGAACTTTTTGTCCTTTTCTGTTCCATAACAGATTCTACTAATTTGTCTCAGTGCAAGGATATATCAACATTTTCCTCTGCAAGATGCATTGCTGATACTAAAATACAATTGCTCTGGATGAGGCTGCGTGGAAACAGTCTTTTGCATGGATGCAAGTTTACAGGACAGATTCTCTGTCAGGAAAATACTATTTACCTATGAAAGAGTAAATGAATTGTCCTGCACACAAGTGCTGCCTAAACAGCTGGACTGAACCTTGGATAAGGCAGTGTAAGATGTGACACTTTATCTGCCAGTCCACCCTGTAACTGGCAGCAGTCCGAAACAGGAAAAGAAGTCATTGTGAGAGACTATAAATTCATCCTCTTTTTCCATTTCTCAGTTATAGTTCTCACATATTCCCTAATTTCTGCACTAGGGTTTCCAGGAACTGGTAAATAAATGCTTCTTACTTCCATGACGTGTTGTGTCTGCAAGTTCCTTAAGAACCCTGTGCTGTCCTGACCCAACACCAAGCTACCAATCCCTCACTTTCTAAAACAAGCTGTAAAATTTTAATGAGGTTGCAAAGCATGACACACTGATTGCTAAGGACTGGCTATAATACAATAACATATTTGCTCCATTTCATATCAAGAATGAAAATTACTTTTGGAGAACAATGGATAGAGAAATTAAAAAATCATTTTACAGTAGCAATGACACCTTTAGCTTTCACAATAAAAAAGATCTAGGGTATATAAGGGCATAACACCAGCAATAATTCATGCAAGTACAGTACACAAGTTTTCAGAGAAGAGGTGAGGCCATAAACAATAAGAATAATACTCAATGCATTCATTTGTGTTCATGAAGTGTTTTGATATCCTCAGTGAGACAGGGATATTTGCCATTAAAGGAGACTAAGCTTGTTTAAATGGAATACTTTAAAACATATTATAATAAAATTATAATAGTCCCATTGTTCTTCAAAGTCCATAAAGTTTTGATAAAATTATGTGACTAAGTTGTCCCACAAGGAAGTGCACTCTGTGCTTAAATTAAACCCTTTCAGCTGTCTGCACCATACCAATCCTCAAATACATTCTGGCCCCAAATGCAGAAGGTGTTAAAAGGACTTGAAATGTTGATAGAGAGGGAAGAAGAGTGAACAAAGACATGACAAAGATTAAAAATGCCAATAACGCACAATTTCCTCCATAGAGAAAATGGCCTCAAGCTGCACCAGGGGAGGTTGAGGCTGGACATCAGGAAGAATTTCTTCACTGAAAGGGTGGTCAGGCAGTGGAAGGGGCTGCCCAGGGAGGTGGTGGAGTCCCCCCCCCTGGAAGTGTACAGGAAATGAAGTGGATGTGGCACTCAGTGCTCTGGGCTGGGTGACAAGGTGGGGATCGGTCACAGGTTGGACTCGATCACCCTGGAGGTCTTTTCCAGCCTTGATGATTTGATGATTCTAAACAAGGCAGTAAGGAAGAAAGGACATATTTTTCCTGCCTGAACTACCCAGCTCCTCTGACAGCAGAGAGCCTTGTAATACTGCTTTCTCCAGCCTCAGCACAGACAGCCCCTCGCTGGCCCCCTGAGAATTGCTTCCTAAAGCATCACATTCAATCTAACAGCACTTTATTATTCCACTCAGAGTCCAAAAATCAAGTGACACTGTTAACATGCACAGCAATACTCACCCCAGAGAGCCATGAAGATGGAGAAGAACACTGTGGCAGGGTTGTCAAACAAGTGACTGGCTCGAGCAGTAGCACAAGCAGAGCTGAGGTTCCAGTAATCACAGAACTTGTCACACAGGGGGCACATGGTGAAGGCATTGTGTTGGTCACACATCTCTTTACTGGGAATGACAAGTGCACAAATTCCTCTGAGTGTTACAGCTCAGAAAACAGAGGTGTACAGCAGTGATATCGAGCAGCACATCACAGATATTACAAGCTATTTGCAAGACATGTGGCCTGCACTTGCCAGAGGACAGATGTGTGTTTCCTCAAGGCTTATTGCCATGATTAGTAATTTTTAAAATACTTATAAGCACCTTACCAACAGAAAACAATACAACACTCAACCAGACTGATCACTACCCTGTATTAGTGACTTAGGGAAGGAAGCATCACTGAAGACTGAGGTTACCATACTAAAAAAGCCCATTCAAGCACAAAGTGGAATTTGTCATCTCTGAAGTCAGTTATGTGACTTGATACAGATAAGATTTAAATTAATGAAAAAGAACACTGATCTTAAAGAAAATTCAGTGCCCTTGAAAAAACACACATTAATATGGGGGCACAAAAACAGATTTTAAAATCTTTACTGTACAGTTATTTTAATTCTTAGTCTCACTTGCTATCTATGTGTTCAGTTTCTAAAAATCTTTAAAAAAATCATTATCAGTATTTCTTTAACAGGCCAAACCTGACAGTGCTGACTATGCTTCCAGTTTTTTCCATAAAGTTTGGATTGTAAAAGATGTTCATACCTGCAGTCTCACTTAGGTGAACCAAGCAGTTCAAAGCTCAAGGATCATGAGCTAAGGAAAGACTTGCACCATTGCTTCAAGGATAGCTGGCATATTGTGATTATGTTTATTCCAATATTGACCATCATTAAATAGCTTTTTATGTGACTTCAAATGATAAAAAGAACCATTCAACTGTAGTATCCGTATGTTTAATATTATATCATTTGAAATGCACACAGCTGTTTCCAGCTCTCTTGTTGTTACAGTAATTCTCTCTTCTATTTCAAAAGGCAGTAGAGGGTGCTGCAGATACATCTTAGCCATAAATCTCATTAAAGTTGAAATGTTAGCACAAGCTTTCATGCAGTCAAGCACAGCCCATCAAGATTCATTCAGATCAAGCTAAGAAAACAGACCCTGACTCAGATGTGGTGCAGTTCATCATCTACCTATCAGTAATCCTGTCCTACTGCAGTGATCCACTTTAAAAGTTGTCAGTTCATTTATGCAAATGCAGAAACCATCATGACTGTGATCAGCAGTACTGGTAATGCAATATGCTGTCTCCATCAGAATTAGATACAGATAACCAAGGAAAAGTGTCCTTTTCATTTTCACTGAGATGTAGATGATGACATCACAGTGTCACTGTGGCAGTTTTTATCTATAGTAGTGTTTCACCCTCAGGATTCTTTTGGTAACTGTTTACATGGAGAATACTGTGGAGACCAAATATAGTCATAGAATGGTTTGTGTTGAAAGGGATCTAAAAGATCATCTGGTTCCAAGCTCCATCTAGGTTTCCAACACCTTCCACTATCTCAGGTTGCTCAAAGCCCAATCCAGCCTGGCCTTGGATGGGATCCCTTCCAGGGATGGGGCAGCCACAGCTTCTCTGGGCAACCTATGACAGAGCCTCACCACCCTCACAGGGAACAATTTCTTCCTAATATCCAATCCAACTCTACTCTCTGTCAGTTTGAAGCTTTTCCCCCCTTGTCCCGTCACTCCAGGCCCTTGGAAATAGTCTCCCTCCATCTTCCCTGTGGGCTCCCTTCAGGCCCTGGAAGGCCACAATTAGGTCACCCCAAAGCTTCTCTTCTCCAGGCTCAACAATCCCAACTCTCTCAGCCTTTCCTCCCCTCCATCCCTCTGATCACCTTGGTGTCCCTCCTCTGGACTCTCTCCCACAGCTCCATGTCCTTGCCGTGCTGGGCCCCCAGAGCAGGAGGCAGCTCTGCAGGGGGGTCTCCCCAGAGTGGGGCAGAGGGTCAGAATTGTCTCTCTCAACCTGCTGACATACACTGAATCTTCTAACTGTTGCTCATCCTATTTGTACAAATAGTCTGATTTTCAAATGACTTTCTGTGTGAACATGGACATATGTACACTCACAAAAAAGCAAATTAATGTCTTGGGAAAAGAACTTAATGGAGTAGACTCACTAAACAGCTCTGTTTCAGGAGCTGAAACCCTGAACAGCCTGAACATTCCAATGTCATATCTGCTCAATGCATGTGTGGTTCTAATGCTCACAGGGTTGGTAATGATACATCACTGCTCTTCACATAAGTTAAAAGCAATCTTTTTCACTAAGGATTAAGAACAAAAAGCACAGTCTTATAAATTTCAAGCAACACATTATGGATCACAGATAAACTTACCTAGGAATGTCACTTTCAATGGTTACGCATCCATATAGAAATACAATAATCCCAACTATGGAAGATGGAATGAGGAATTCTGTGTACAAACCCAGCCATGCAAAATAAAGTCCTATCTTTTCTCCAAAATATTTCCTAAAAAAAAAAAAAAAAAGAAAAAAAAAAGAAGCATGTGTCAAGGGTATGATTTTAAATGTGTTTTTCAGCTACTTAACAGTCCCAGGAAGTTAAAATACTAATTGTCAAAGACATAAATGAAAATCCTGAGTATCTTGAAGACAATATGACCAAATAAAGGAAGTGATTTATGCAGTTGCCAGTATGGGCTTCTCTGTTCTAAGGAGTTAAAGACAGTCCTGTATCATTCTCCTGAGCACATATCATTACAATACATACCTAATATGTGCTCAGGGGACACTACGGCTTTTGCACCTCTTAAATGAAGTCAGTGAAATAGTAGAAAACATTGGAAAATGCTTGGCTCCCCAGAGGGGTCTGTAGATACACAATTAATTTTTGTCTCCTGGATTCAGCTGGTGAAAGTCATAGAAATTACATCTATGGGACCATACTGACAACATCCTCTAATTTCTTAAAAGATGAGTAATCTTGAATTCCTGTTAAAGAAGAAAATTTCATTTGCACACCTAGCACTGGCTTTCCAGAAAGAATAGTTTTGTCCAGTTAACAGCCTCTGGACAGCTGCTTTGAAAAAACAGTTTTTGCTTTGAGGTACAGTCCACTGGAGATGTTGATAAATAAGTGTTAGCACTCAGCCCAGCATCTTCATGAATCACACTGCAGGAAATAAACTAAGCATAGATGAACCGCTCTGATCGTTCCAAAGGACTGATGGGAGTGATTACAAATATTACAAAACACCAAGAATGTCACAGAGCTCCAGAAAAATTTAAGTAAAACCCAAAATTTAGGTAAAACCCAACATGGCTTGGAAAACTCCACAAGCCAGAGAACAAGATGGAGCAATGCTGGACAGAAAGCAGCCACACTGAGAGAAGTCAGGGCATGACATGACCTTTGAGACAGAGAGACACATTCACACTGTGGTGGCAGCAAGAACTAAAAGAAATTCAAGATATGCTGTGTAATAAAAGAAATACAAGACTTGCTCCTCGTAAAGGTTGAGCACAATCCCACTTTGAGATTTGGTCTGATCTCACTCACACTGGGAAGGTTTTACCCAAGTTTAGCACCCCAGATTTAAATTATTCCTAATGAAAAGAGTTAAATGAGATTTTTGGAGGCCCAAGATTTCTTTTAACAGATATAATCCTGTTCTGACAAAGCCTAATGACAAACCTCCACGTCCATTAAGTTGAGCTCAAGCCCTTTCAGCAGCATAAATCAAACTGGAATTTCCTACTCCAGGAGTTGGGTCTGAGGGCCAGGCTGCTCCCACCACAGGAGAGCCAGGGGCAGGACTGCAACCAAGACAGAGAGCCATGGGACAACAAGACAAGAATCCACAGTCATTTCCAGCTCAGATGAAATGGATAAGTGAAGGAACAGTGGGGGTTTTTTTATTACTACAGGTCCTGCTGTTCTCATACCATCCCAGCTGCAACTAACTTCACACTTCCAGGCTCTCACATGGAAAAGCTGGCAGTGCAATCCTGCCTGTTTCAGTGTTGCCTTCCATAAGTTCCTGTATTTGCTTATGTCTAACCAAGGCTGCTTATCCTTCAGAAAGGATACATGCAATCCTAGAAGGGAAAACAAAACAAAATCACTTCAAGGTGATACACAGACAACGTTATCTTCAATATAAGGGGATGCCATAACTTGGAGAACCAACACAGAAATGAGGGAAATTTCAGGAACCTTCTGGGCAACAACTTAATTAGCTGTGTCAAAAATCTGTTTCAGAAAGACAACTTGCACGAGTCAGAATGGGAATACTATTTGCAGTAATTAAACAACTTATATCAGCTCAGTAGCTCCACATTCACAGCATAGCATAGTTTTTAAGCACTTGGGACAATGGATCATAACATTTGGAGAGAATATAAAGAAATAGTATATTTCATAAAATAATAACCATTAGTCTTGATTTGGCAAATATAAGCAGAATACTGTGAGATTGTCCTATAACCTTGCATACGCCAGGTTATTTTTGAGGCAATTTTTAGGAGGTAGTTTTTCTTTATGTTCACATTTGTTGGGGGTTTTTAAGTATTTTCTTAATATGAAGTGGAGGAGGAAATACTTGATTGAAATATAGAAATAATGAGAAGGGCTATAGCTTTGCTTCAGTCCTGTGTGATTCAACAAACAGCAGCAATAGCCTTGGAACAGCACAGGATAGAGGGTAACTCAATTTGCTCTCAAGTTTCCTTTGGGCTGAGGAGTGACACAAATTGCATGGGACAGTAAGGCAAATATTACTGAGCACATCCTAACACAGAACAAGAAGGAGGAGAGGGAGATTATTCTGATTATGTCTTATTACTGCTTCCATGTTTGTAGAGTTGAGCAGCATGCACAGCCAGCAAAGTGCTTCAAACAGGTCAAAGAAGACATGAAAAACAGTCCACAATCTAAGCTGTTGAGACTGTCACAAATAAGGGCCACAAATAAGCACAGAAAGTGTTCAAATCCCAGAGGCATTAAAGAGTAGCTGACCAGGGTCAGAGAAATTGAAGTTTGTGGCTCATGAAGCTTCCTCAAGAATTTTTAAGCCTTCCAGTGATAAATGTGATCTGTAACCTATAAAGCCAAGGGTTCCTATTTGCACCCATGCCAAAAGACAGTGAGAAGAACTCAACAATGTTCTGGCAGTATGGAAAAAAGCAGTTGCCAAGAAGAAAACTGTACAGTGTTCTGTGGCTTAACTGTTTTGAAAAAGAAAAATAATTAGGATTGGTGTGCCCAAGCTCTTTCCACCATTGTGCCAGAAAGTGAAATAATGTATGGAGAAGCAATGGCAGTGCTTGGAAGCATAATGGTAAATTCAAATACAGCTTATCAAGCTAGAAAAACACAGGAAGTAGATGTATTCTTTCCTTTTTTTGAGACATCCCAAGAACTGTTCTCTAATTCCTGTGAATAGGAGTCAAGGCTCTGCAAACACCTGTGCCCACCAGTGCCAACATTTACTGCAGCCACTGCTGGATTCTGTGGTGAATGAACAGGAAAAGAAAAGTGCTCTTCAATGGTAGAGAAAGATACAAGTCAAGAAGAGGAATTTTTACAAGTTTTTGCATATTTACACCAAGAACTTGGCATGTTCTCTCGTTTACATTGGGATAAACTAAGTCTAACTTTATTATACTCAAGGAATTACCCGTGGTTTGTGCTGGCATGGAAAAAAAGGAGAATTGAGACAAGAGATTTGCCCTACCTCAGTAGCTAACTCTCAGCCAGTTCACATATATCCAGACAAAGCTAAGGATTGACCCTTTCCAAAGTACCTCATGGATACTGCAGAATGCCAGGGTGTGCCCTCAGCATTGCATGAACTTTATTTCCACATCAGCTGCAATCCAATGCAGGGAAATATCCCTTTATATAACATGTGCCAAGAGGACACCCAAAGCAAGGGGCAAATGGCATTGATAGGGAATGTGCACTGCTCCTATCAGGAGCAGCAGCCAAGGCTTTTGTTTTATGTTGATAGGTGAAATTTTGTGCCTTTCACTTTGAAAAGCTTTCTAAAGTCTGATTAAATGGCCACCTACCAAGCACTGAGCTCCCTTGAGTAAGAACCTTGTCTTCAAGGAAAGATTTGGCCAAATCATCCATAACGCCTTCAGCAGCTGAACTAGAGCTGCACTTGCACAGCGAATTGTCAGAAACAACATGAAAATGCTACAACAGCAACAACAACCACCTGTAGGAAGTGTATTCCCTCCCATAACTGGAATGAGAAGTGTTGAGAAGGCCACTGCAAAAATGTTTACCCTGTTTCTTGTGCTCCACCCGTACAACACTTAAACCAGACATCTGCAATGCACTCTGGTCTGTCTGGTTGCAAAACCAACATCAGAAAGAAGAACTGACTATTAAACCCTACTCTTTTGCACGTTGGTCACAGTGCTCCTGTGCCAAGTTGTGCAATTTATAAATAGACCAAGGTTTGGGGAAAGGGGGGAGAAAGAGAGAAGGAAAAAAAAACTATTTCATTTTTGACTCTGTGAAAACAAGTGTGGGATACCTGGAATGTGAATAGAGCATGTGGTGCGTGACACATGCTGGAAAGAACTCTGGAGATGTTCAGGAACAAAGTTTAAAAAGCGAGGAAAAGATGCCGTGAGTCACCTAACTGGGAAATCTGTTCAAAACTCCTCAGTTTTTTTAATTTCCATACCCAATTCTAGGCCAGCTGTCATCTCATGTTTATGAACTGTTCCGCCACCCCTTTGGTGAAGGGATGTTTTATATGCAATAGTTTCTACACAAGACTAAACTGATTTACAGCTACTTATTGGGTACATTTGCCCCGTGCAAATGCTCCAACAAGTCACATGTATTACTTATGTCTTCAAATTAAACCTATTTGCACAAGATTCTAGTGTTTCTACTGTCAGGAAGGACAAAAAGTCCTCAAAAAGTACAGTTCCATGTCAGAACACCCCTACTACCAAGGCCAGTTTAAAAACACTCTTTCCCTCCCCAACTTCCAGCCCAGGTCCCTTTCTGATCCACAGCAAGACAGTTCCCAGTATAGACCTGTGGACAGCTGGGACAGAGCAGTGGGGAAAATGGAAACCTGGTGCAGAGGGCCAGGAACACAATTAGTTCTTTCAGGGGCCTTTGTCACCCAAAGAAAATCCACCATCGAAGGGAGGGTAGAACAATGACTACCCTTACAAACAGAGAATGAATTTCTAACATACATTAAGTGAAGAACACGGACTTTTCCTCAGTTCTGAGATAATACTTCACACCAAATTGAAGTTTCCATCTCAGAACTGCACACTTATTTCAAGATAATCAGGAACAGTAACATCTCTGTCCACCCCACCATTTCACTCCAGGTAGAGTTGCCTATGTCCAAACTTTTCTGGATTTGTCATTTTTCTTCGCTTGAAAATTTTCTCAGGGCAGGATTCAAGCATTTATTGCAACCATCTGGGACACCTGGGTGGAATTACTGCTCAGCAGCAGCACTGAGGCTGCTGTGCATCCAGAGATCTTAGAGATTTCTACCATGTTTGTGCCTGACAGTGTATTCACACATTCCATCCAGACAGCCCCAAGAAGAAACACATCACTGCTAAATCCAGATATACAGAGAGCACACCAAATGGAGCAATATGGAAGCCAAGAAAGGATCCTGGCAGAAGACAATCCCCCTTGGAACAACTTTCCAAGAGAATGGAAAACTTTTTTTTATTAAAATTTTAAGAGGAGGGAAAAAAACAGCCACAGAGTCTCAGATAAATTGCAGTGCAGCTGAGTCTGGGGTAGGAAAGAAAAAGTCCACTAGAAAGGCCAACTGGTTCTGCAGACAGAAAACAAAGAAAAGAACCTTTGTCCAAGGTAAAAGCACATAGTTTTCCCTAAACTGCATACAAATAACAAGAATATCCAGTAAAGAGTGATTATAGGGGTGTTTGTGAATATGGTTGCAAATCGAACCCTTTACCCCTGAAAGTGGAATGAAGAAATGTGCCACAAGCGCCATTTAATCAAGCCTTTTAGTTAAAATTCTTGTTTGAAAACATTAGTTAACAAATATTTGCTGCATCCTTCAACAAGACTTGAAGCCTGGAGCCAAACTTGCCTAAATTACAGATATATTTTGTTCCAAGGCACTGTGGAATATTGTGATCCCTTGTAGGAACAAAAAAAACCCCACTGTCAAAATATTGCAACTTGTTAGACAACAGAAATTCTGAAATCCACTTCAAGGTAGAACTATGCTTTCCCCTGGTTTCGTGGCTCTTAAAAAAAGTACTTTTCAACAAAATAACAGGATTCTGTTTAGGGAGCAGCTGATGCGTGTGGAGGGAGGGAATATTCAAGTTTTTGAATTCTAATGTACTCAAAAACTTAGGGAAACTATATAACAAATAGTAATATATAAAATAATAATAATAATAACCAGAATTTATGTGTAAACTGAAATTTAAAACAGCAAAAGGTCTGCAAAGAAATAAAACTAGGACAAGCCACTCACTGAGCTTCATAGATTCATGAACTTTATGCATCCATTCCAAGAAATTGTCAGAATACAACTGAAAGTGCATAATTTGTGGTGATGAATTATAAACTGAAAAAAGCTTTTGTTTACTGACTGTAATAGAAAGAACAATAGAAGCATAATAAGCAGACGTGTAATGTGACCGAGACAGAAATTAAGGCTGACTACCTTCCAAATGTGTAGGCAAACAACATGCTGGGTAGTCAGAAGCGCTGTAACTGCATTCTCCTCTCTGTTACAGGAAAATAAAAAGCTTCAGAGCTTCTACAGGGCATGTTTTGATTTCACAGAGTCACAGAACATGCCAAGTTGGAAGGGACCCACAAGGATCATCCAGTCCAACTCCTGGCCCTGCACAGGACCATCCCCAAGTCACACCATGTGCCTGAGAGTGTTGATTTGTGCACTGCCTTTGTCAAATGTCCAGATCCCCACAGATTAAAGAGACCTTTTATCAGAGACCTAGACGTGAAGTAATGTGATTTTCAGGAATGTAAAAATAACAATGTACCCATACACAGCGCTTCAGATGCAGTAACCGCAGGCCTCAGCCTTAGGTAATGTTTGAAAGAATTAAGTGCCTGATTACATTACACTGTTGGTGATGCCTGTCATGTTTTTAGTGTAAAAAAAGTTCTACATGTCTCTGAGACTGGAGTAGGCACAGCACACCTTACTGAGGAGAGACATTTTCAGCCAGAACAGTAATGCACTGTTTGTTCTGTCACCTCTAAGAACTCGTGCATAAGACAATCTATGTAAATTCTGTCTCTCTTTAGCCTTCTTTGTTTTATTCTCTCATCATTTAGCATTTTAAAAAAAAAGCATCAGTAACCCTCCAAACCTGAAAAATTAAAAATCCACAGCAAGTATCCTGCTATCTGAGGCTGAGTCAATACTAATGTAAGTCAGTCAGAGGTTACCTGTGAGGAAGGGAGTACTTCATAAAGTTTCACTTTATAAACTACTCAGGAAGCCAAGGGACACTCTATGTAAGAAACAAATAATTCATTCAGTTATAAATAGATTTTTTTTCTCATAATAAACTGTCAGCTCATACGAATATGGGGTAACATATTTAATACAGTGAGTCAGTCTTTCTTTTCAACTGGAAAGGAGATTACTTAGTAATTTTCTTCTGATTTTTTAAATATCTATTAGGACTTAGCTTTTCTAACTTACTGTTACTTGAATAAATGTGGCATCACTGATATTTTATTGATTTCCTAATCTCCAGTTTTCACAGGATAATTTGAACAATTTTCATCATCTAGGTTAAGAGTCTGAAGCTCAATTACTTGCTTCTTTTCCTAAATAAATTTCATTAATGCTCTCTTGCTTTTGAAGCTAACATAGTTAATCCTTACTAGAATCTGAATTCATTTGATTTGTATTTGTTTTAGTAAGTAAGAAGTGGTAAGTACTTCCATTCTAAGTATTGCTACTGTCAGATAGACACCATCTAGTGGCTAATAATTTCTAATAAAAAACAAGTATAAAACATTCTGTTTCGGTCATTACTGCATGCCTTGAGAGGGCAAGGCTTGCCTCTTGTAATTGTGAGACAAGGAGAGTTACAGAACTTTCTTGTTTAACTGTAATTTAAACTGGTCATCCTCAAGACTTCTGAGACTGTGAAAAATGGAAAGGCATTCAAGCGCAAAGTCAAATGTGTGCAAGTTTCTGGTTCATTATCTTTCAGGCCTTCAGGAATCCAGGTCCCAGAGTTGAGGTTGGAAAGGGTGAAGCAAGGAAGATGAAGCCTCAGTGGAAGAGGATCAGGTCAGGGAATCCTTGAGCAAACTGGAAATACTTAAATCCAGGGGCCCTGATGGGATGCACAAGAGCTGAGTGAGCTGGCAGATGTCATTGCAAGGCAACCCCTGATAGTCCTTGATTGATGAGTGAAAGTGTAAAAGTGCCCAAAGACTGGGACAAAACAAATGTCACCCTCATCTTCAAGAAGGACAAGAAGAACGACCTGTGAAACTACAGGCCAACATGCCTCACCTCAGTCCCAGGGAAGGTCACGGTGCAGCTAATCCTGGAAACCATTTCCAGGCACATTAAAGATAAGAAAAACCCCAGGAGGGCACTATTGCCATCCAGAGGACCTTGACAGGCTGGACAACAAACCTGGAAAATTAAAGATCCACAGCAGGCAGCCTCCCTTCTTGAGGCTGAGTTAATTCTAATGTCAATTAATACTAAAGTCAATAGAGGTTAATAAATACCAGATAAATAAAGACCAGTACTGGTCTTCCCAGTACAAGACATGGACACACTGGAAAGAGTCCAAAGAAGGGCCATAAGGATGATTAAGGGACTGGAACACCTTACATGTGAGGAAAAGGTGAGAGAGCTGAGTGTAAAAAGAGGACCAAGCCAGGCTCTTTTCAGTTGTGCCCAGTGACAGGACATGAGCACAAGCTAAAACACAGGATGTTCCCTCTAAACATCAGGAAACACCTTTTTACTGTGAGGGTGATTGAGCACTCAAATAGATTGTCCAGGGAAGGTGTGATGTTTTCCTGTTCTAATAAATATCTAGTAACATCTAGTCACAGTCCTGGGAAGCTGGCTTTAGATGGCCCTGTTTGCGCTGGGATTTGAATCAAATTACTTCCAGAGATCCCTGCCAACCAAAACCATTCTGTGACTCTCTGATCTTTGAGCACTTCAGCTGCAACTATTCCACCAAGACAATAATACACAATGTCAGTAACCACCTGCTCAATATTGCATTAAAATGTTCATTTTTCTGCTCTCTGTACTGACTGTGGAAGTTAAAGATTTCCCATGTTGGAAACCTTCTTTATGCTTGTGTTTTCTGGGGATAATTGTTACATGGTGCCCAGAACTTAATCTCTTCCCTTGTCACCTGGGGGTTTTTGGCACAGTTAGAGGCAGGTTACTGGATCAGACAAACCTCTGGTCTGTCCTAATGTAACTTATGTACAGAGAGAAAGAGAATCTTCATACCAGGCATCTTAGTATTGGGGTACAACTTTCAACCAGATATGGGTCAGCACTCAAGGAGTCAGAGAAGGACTTCCTCTCACCCCAGCCTGCCATTTCTGCAGAGATTAAGATGTCAAGAGAAGTTTTACAAGAAAGATAAGCAAAACTGTAACCACCCAAATGCAGCAGCTGTTTCCCACTCCCTTCGGTTCCCAGCCATATTCACCTCTAGATGCCTACAAACATTCACATAAAAAATATATAATAAAATGTGCAGAACTTTCTCTTTATTTCCAAATGTGGCCTCTCAGCTCTGCCTTTTGCTTTTTGTTTGTTTGAAAGAACAAACTTTCATTTCTTATCAGAATACGGTGATATCACCTGCAAAGACACCTTTTGGTTTGGAAGCTATCACTCATACCCATTAAAAAATATAAGTTTCTGGCTGTGAGATGTAGGCTTCATACAGGCACTATGGAACGTAGCCTGAGACAGTTCTGCACACAGAGAAAACTGAATTCTAGCTGCCTACTAAACTCCACAGTTCAAGGAGGAGACAGAAGGAACTTGTGAAGCAACTTGATTGTTCAGAGCCTTGGTTTGTAGATGTAGATATGGACATCCTTTGCTGGAGCTAGCTTTTGAAAATCCCACTGAAGGAGTGAGGAATCTGGGTGGTAATGAGGATCTAAGTGCTCAGACAGTGACCTGAAGCCTGGGAATTATGTTTATCAGAAAGCAGGGGTCTGTTTTTCCTCACCACTGCAATACAAGCCTACTAGTTTAAAATTCCATCTCTCATACAAGCACCAATAAATAAGACCAAGCTCTTGCCAAAACAGACAGAGAGAGAACCACTTCCTACAGGACTGGCAAAATCTATGAAACCCAGAGCTGTAAGTAAATCATCTCACTCTAGTCACAGGCTGGAGAGAGAGCATCCAGCAGAGTAATTCAATACAAACTCTCCAGTGATTTATGCATCAAGACAAAAACCCTCTGCTTTGCAATAAACAATGGCTGGAGCACTTGGGTAAGCCCTGTGATGAGAAGTTCCAGCAAGAGGAGGGAAAACTCCCTACAACTCCCATGAAAATTGCTGTCCTAGCACCAAGCACCAAACATGCAGGCCATTTAATGGATGTATGACATGATGCTAAAGGCTGTACATAATTAAAGTGGTGTTGTGAGGGGTAATGAGATCACACAGACACTGCAAAGCAGGAAGAGTTATAATGATGGAGAAAGTGTTCCTTTTTCAACAGTGTGGACTTTGCCCCAGCATCCCACCTGCTTCTGGCTTCCTCCAAAAATGTCTCTGCTGTAAGAACTGGCATGCAGGACATGAAGGATGAGTGGATGCTGGCATAGCACTTCCCACTATAACCTAGACCTTTAATGATAAACTGCAAGCTGAATAGACCATATGTTGGGAACGAAACTTTGTCATAGAGTTTCTTGGAACTATAAAAAGATGTTGGACCCAGAGTGCAACAGGGTTAAAGTGAGAAGATATGCTCAGATTATTGCCTCAGGCATGTTCTTGGCAGAGGTTTGGGAAGGAGCTCGATGGACAGCTGCCAAAGTTACTGGTAGAGCTCATGGGCATTTTTCTACTTAGCACTATGTTTTCTCACTGTGGACTTTCCCAGGCTTAAAGCTGTTTTCTCTTTTTCCTAATAGAGAATTCCTCGCATTCAGCCTCAGCATCTTTGTAAAGGGAACTCTCTCCAGGATGGCAGGAATCAGTGTTGTCTCAGAATGCTACAGTAACTCACTGGACTAAGGGGGAAAGCACAGCACTCTCAACGCACTGGTCACTAATATCCAAAAAGAAAGCAAGCTCCCTCCTCCCTCAAAGGAAAAGGAAACCACACACAAAAAAAGAAGAAAACCTCACTGGCACCCAGTGCATTAGGGAGGGTTGTTAATCCCCGTGAGATAACCACATACTACAGGGCTGCTTTCTGCCAAAGGGGTTCCATTCCACAAAAAATAAAGATGTTTGGTCAGACTAATTCACAATAATAACAGAGGACTGACAGGGAAGCAGAGGAATTAAAGCATACGGGAGAATCTCCACTTTGAGGATCAATAACCCCAAAGTTAGGATAAACAATGAACAACATTTGTGTGTACATCTGGAATCAGGGAGGGGCATCGCAGACTTTATTTTGAAGTCCTTAGAACCCTTGACAGTAACTGGAGACAAATGTTCCTTCTCAAGAGATGTGACTACAAAGCATGGCAGTGAAAAAAGCAGTGATTTGCTCGTGCATTAGGCAGGATAGATGGCCACAGTTAGGGGAATGCTGTACCACAAATTAATCTTAACCACGAAAGAAACACTCATCTCTGAAGACAATAAACCCATTATTTCAGCAGATCTCCCCTTTTCCTATTTTATCTCTCCTTTAAAACTCCCCTGAGTAGGGTGAGCAGATACCCCATTTTTGTTTCCTATGGTGAAGACTGATGAAAGAAGCAAAAGGTAAAGGCAAACCAGTAATAACACTTTGGGAGCCTTACATTGCTTGCATTGAGCCCTGCACTACACAGACCCCACTGACAGTCAAGGCAACAGTGTCCAGAGCTGAGACAGCCAAACTTTGCATTACAGGTCTGCCATTGCTTTGAAAACTGCCAGGAAGAGCAAGCTGCAGGATTTAGGAGCACAGCATCCCTGTGCAGGGGCAGGAGGGGACTGGTAACTGTTCTTTCAAGAGCAGGTTCACCACGGGTACACGTGAAAGGCCAGAATTCATTACACACCGAGTTCAAACAATTTTCCATACCAAAGGAAAACACAGTTGAAGATAGGAAGGAGGAAATATATTAGGTAGACAGTTTGAGTAACAGAAATTCCCCAAGGTTTGATTTATGGGCTATAGACTGTAAATAATATTTTGGTTAGCACACTTTCCTACCTACTCCTGCAAAAAGAGTTATTGTATGCATAGTCTTAATCTCCATGTGTCTTCCTAGTTTTAGTCTTTACAGCAAGAGGCACTTGGAGCTTTGAAAGTAATCATGCTATAGATAATGTAGCCTGTTAGTTATTAAGAAGTTTGGTGAAGTCCTAGCAATGGGAAATAGGAATTAGAACATGAAAAAGGAGATGGATTAGCTGGGACCTTGTAGAAGCACTAGTATTAAAATAAGCTCCATCCATCACAATTAAAAATCATCTAGCTCTGCTTGATTTTCCTAAGGTGAGATAATCTTATACTGATAACAAGACATCAAAAGGGGACCTTCTCTCTACAATGATGGTCCCCTACCTGGAATTTCAGTTCATACATGGATTTCTGCCTGCAGGTGCTTTAAGATGTCCATTAAGAAAAAAAATTCCTGGTTTTCCAGGAGTTAAGTAAGATTTTGTATCAGAATGATAACCATCTCTTTGTGACAGCAGTAACCTTGGATAAATCCCTTCATCTGTCATTTAGAGCTCCTAAGTGACAAAGTTTGCATTACAACCAGAAATATAATTTATTATAAATTCTACTGTACTTATAGTTGCTGTGTATTTTCTTGACTTGCTATAACTCATTAGAGGTGAACTGCTAAAAGACAAAAAATAACAGCTGTAAGTCATGTCAAGGCATATTTGAACAGGACAGGAGGAAAAATGTCTTCCCACTGAGAGTGGTGCAGTGCTGGAAAAGGTGCCCAGAGAATTTGTGTCGTCTCCATCCTTGGAGATTTGAAAACTTATGAGCCATTTGGCCTGGCTTTTAAGCCAGCCCTGAGGGTAGATCTAAGGACAACGTATTAATTCTAGAATCACATAGTTAGAACTTTGATTAACCCTCTGTTACACATATAAAAATGTCGTGAAACCTCCTTTCTTCACAGAGGGTCATGAAACTCCTAAGGAGTGTCCTCCATGCCTCTGGATCAACAGCAGTATCACTGCAGAAATTGCTAAAATGTGGGTTTAACACATCTTCATTTGAGAAAAGAAACCCATCAAAAAAAGAAGACCACTGAACTACAGAGGTCATTACAGCACCTTTTATATTCCATTGCAAGGACTGAGAAGAGCTACTGTTAAGTGTATTCCTATAGGACAGACACACTAGAGACACTCCTCTCTAGTAAAAATTAATTTTAGCTTTGGTGTACAATCAGTTAGGAACTGACAACAACTGTGTGGTCAGAAGCAAGGTGCTGAGGCAACAGGAATAATTTATAATAATTCTGCAGTGCCACATCCAGCCTTCCAGCATAGGCACTTCAGTTAAAGAAGGACTTGCAATTTGCATTCCTACTGAATAAAGGCTAATGAGGAATAGTTAAAAACATTTCCACTGTTGCAAGCTGTATTAAAAATTAGACAAAGAAAGTCTAATTAATTTGGGTATGTGATTACTATTTAAGCAACGTACTTCAACAGAGTTAATGCCCTTTAAAACACCAGTCAAAACAGGCTTTGAGTTTAAGGCAAAATAAATGTTGCTGCTTCTGTCCATCAAAGCCTGAATATAAGCTTGCTATCTTACACAGTCCTGCCATAACCAGAAAAAATATTGAGTATAATCTAAGTAATCTAAGAAAGAAGGATCACAGTAAATTATCAAAATGCACAAAGTGTGACTGATGTCTGCCAAGGGAATAAGTATCCACACTGAGACTGAGCTCAAAGCCCCCCACAGTACAGAAGTGAAGAAACCTCCTGCAGTTGCAGAAAGAGAGGGTGGTCGTTCCTCAGGTATATATACACTAAAGCTCTAACATTACCCAGGAAATAAAAACCACATTTATGTTAGTGGTAACAGCCAAACTTGCAGTCAAGCAAAGTATGGAAGATAAAAGCAAGAAAAATCATCTCTGAGAACAGAGAATCAATTGCACGTCTGGTCTTTTTTTCAATTTTCTCACAGAAGTTTAAACCACAGAATTTCTATGAAATCATATCAGCATAGAGAAACATTATAATGGAGACAGTGAAATACAAATGAAGGTGGAGTGCAAGCAGATGGACCTTAATTTTTAATTCAGCTGGGTTGGTAAAACAGGGGAATTCCTCCAGACAGTCACAGTTTAATTTCACAACTGTAATATTTATTAACAACACAGCAGGTGTTGGAATCCTGTTCTGAGTTTACCTGTTCCATACAGTAGCCTGGCCTGAAATAACTGTTATTCCAAAAGCACATAAATCTTGCACAAAAACTTTAAGGCAAAAGAGGAAATTTCAGAGCCTTGCTGAACCTCAACAGGGTTTGATGGTCTCACAACCATTTGCCAACCTGAAACATCCTGCTCCCAGCAGAGAGCAATTCCTCTCACATTAAAAATTAGTGCTTACTTCTTTGAAAAACTATATTCAGTGTTCCAGCTTTAACTCAAAATATAATAAACACACTTAACAAAGATTATTGACTCTCCATATTACCAACATCAGCTTTTGCAGGTAATGACATAGGGGCAGATCATGTAATAAAACCAAGCTGGATTTTCATTATTCAGAAGATAAATAGTAACAAATGTCAACTTTCTTATGTACACAAATTATCCAGAAACAGGTATTTGTTGATGTTTTATCTATTTTTTCTATTTGTTAATATCACAGTTCATTTATTCCTGGACAGATATAAGAATATCAGATATAAGAAATAAGAGTATCTCAAGTCAGCAGTTTTCTCAAACATTTCTCTTTTTCTACTCTATATTTATAATTTTATTTATATTATATTCTTAGTAGTATTATAGTATTATTATATTATTATAGTATACAACAAAAATTGTTTTGGTTTGGCTTTCTTTTAGAGTTTTTGTGCAAAGTCCTTAAAAAGCATGGTAGGTTTGTTTTGCCTTATTTTAAGGCCAACTTGCTCCATGTTTGTAAAGAAAAAATTCAGAAATATACAAGAAAACCACTGGTAAAACATATGGATGTGTTCAAGTGACTAAAACTTGTAAAACCAGGAGTAAAGAAATCCAATCAATTTCAAAACTGTCAAATACTTTCACCCTGATTCATGATGTGAACACCAGCTTCTGATTATTCACCAGCTTTTGTGACCAGAGTCTGCAATAAAACTTCATCAATGTAGATGGATTTTTTTTTAATATAGAATTGACACTTAAAAAAAAAAAAAAAAAGAAAAGAAAAAAAACCAGCCTAGAGTATGATACTTTTCTGGGGATAAGCACTATACAAAAAAACAGAGGTACATAATTTTTTAGTGTATTTTTGTTACAGTAAACTAACATCAGAGCCACAGAAAAGCAGTGAAAATATTTTTTTAAATGTTCTGATCAATCCAGGATTTCATTTGCTGAAGGAACTAGAAATTCACATCAGCTAAGAACCAGGTCCCTTGGTGTTTTATTCAAGTCCACATTACCTTATGAGATGAATAGGCTGAAACTTGTAAAATGCTCCATATCTCGCCCATTCTTGATACAGCAACTAAATAAATTCAAAAAAAAAAAAATCAGAAAATTAACTTAAAACAAGTTACCCCTTCTGTTTTTACAAACATCTTCTAAGAGTTAAAAATATGTGCACCAAAAAGAGGCAGTTTTCCATACTGCAATGCAAACTTACAAGGATATTTTTTAGACATTTATAGAAGGCTCCAACCCCGCCAGCAATGGGAGGAGGGTGGAAACACACCTTTCTCCACATACCTATCCCAGGAAACTGGTAATTCAGATGTGAAGGACCTCACACTGCTCTGAAACAAAAGCTAGATGGTTTTGTTAATTAATAACCTGGTGAAAGAGTTAATCTAATAGCAACATATTTTATAATTTTGGATTAATCTATTGAAAACCAGAAAGGACACTCATAAATGAAGCTTTCCAGAATGAAGAACAAGGAAGCTCAGAGAAAACATCATCATGATCTCTTGTCAGCTGACTGTTCACCATATTCTATCTTCAGAGGGAAATAAAAATCAGGGCAGTCATAGACTCACAGAATGTTTGGATCGGAAAGGACCTTAAAGATCATCTTGTTCCAACCCCTCTGCTGTGGGCAGGGACATTTTCCACAGCCTCATGCAAGAGGAAGATTTTTGTGGAACCACTTGAGTGGCTTGTATTCCTTTCACAGTTTTATGTTATGAAAGGACTGTAGACCACAAAGTCATTGAAAACTGTTTATTGAAGTACAGAGTGCATTAAAAGAAAAAGAGGAGAAAATTACTATAAATGAAACTAAATTAACTATGTCCCTATTACAGATTATAGATCTTTATCATCCAAAAAGATAGATGTCAAACCTATTGTCCCTCTTTGTTGAAAAGAAGTGGAGGGAGATCAGGAAAAGTGTAGGATATGAAAGATGAGGTCAATTCCTTTAAAATAAGTCTCCACATCATTCCCAGTAAAATTGGAGTAGTAATGGAAACTGAGTTTTGAGGATGAGCTTCTGTGTGGAATATCTGCTGACTCCAAGAAATGACCTTGAGATGACAACTGAGTCCAACCTCAGAGGTTGGACTGGATTTTAGATCTTCTTTTCCAGCGTAAATGATTCTGTGAACTCAAACTCCATTTCCTCCCTTGCTGTGAGCACAGAGTGCCCCTCACCTGCCTCACCTGGAAAATGTCATTTATATGAAGTAACCTGGGTTAATACTTTGGACACTTCTATTCCTCTGTAAACTTTGGTGGGGAGAAAGACCCAAACCAAGCAACACGTGCACACAAATACACAACCAGCCAGAGCTGCAGAGGGTGTTAGGGACAAAATACATGAAGTTTTTGCAATAATCAGAAGCTGCATCGTGAGATGGTCCATTCTGACAGCAGTGCTACATGACTCTATGGAGCAGACAGTACAATTAATATAAGTGTGGAAAAAGTCCAGATATTGTAACTGCAGAGTTATCTCAGCATATTTTGAGGTTTTCCAATCACTTTTTCCTCCTATTTAGAATGCCTCTCCTCCTGCAGATGCTATGTGAAAGAACTAAATAAATATCAAGTGAGCAGCTAAGACCTGGATTCTGCAAACATCTTCCTGATGAAGTATTATTGTTCAGAATAACGAAAATTCAAAGGTATAGAGCTGTTCTATTGTGTACTCATTAAAAGTGCATGAAGTATTTTCTGTTCACAGATCTAGGGAGCAAACCTTTTAAGCAACTGGGAATTCAGCAATGAGATTCAAGAATTGTGCAGTCTTGGATTTTAGAATATTGCCAATATTGCCCTTACAGAGCACATGCTTTGGAATTGTGGAAAGAAATTATGAGACTACATTTGACTTTCTTTGGCTTCATCAGGAGCTGAACAGGCTGATACATCGATATTTTCATATGAATACTTGTTGCTATTCAAAATCATCCCTTGCCATTACCCCACAACATGACCTACAAAACATTATTTATTTCCATAAATAATCATACTAATGAATGCTTTCACTCAAATATACAAAAGAAGAAAGTTAAAGCTACTAAATTCTTAAAACTACCTAAAAGCTGTTTTGAACACAGCTACAGAACGGAATTTTAGGAGCAAAATAGAAAGATCTTTCTAAAATTGATGTCTGTTTAGGAACATTATGGCATTATGTCAGACTACAGAATCTCACTGGTTATTCTGATTTCAAAAGCCATTGCAGCAAAAGTGAACCTATGGCATGAAAATTTTCCATTTGTGTGTATTGCCTACACTAAACCTGAGTCCCCACACTGCATTTTTACAAGATTAAGCTTAATCTGGAAGCTGCAATCAGCTTCTTTTCATGATATTTATTAAGTTAAAAGGCATTCTAGGACAAGTTTTGCAGTATAGTTTATTGTATTTGATCAGCTTCATTTAAAAATTGTGCTCTCTGGAAGTTTATAATAACATTTTCTAATCTGCTTCTAATATTCTGGGGATGTTGCTGTAGTATATGACAACAGGTCATATTTCCCAGGTAGGTAACAAAGCCCTCATGGATTTCTTAATGTCAAACATACGGATATCAGGGAAGGGTTACAATTTGCCAGTGTGCTGGAAGCTTAAAGCAAGCCAGTGTTTATACTCTTGGTGAGTTATTACCAGGCTGCTGTGCAACAGCTCTCTTAAAAAGATTTTTTTTTTTCTAGAGCAGAAATCACACTGAAAGAGGGAAAAATCCTTTATTCCAGTCAAGACTTAGGAAAGACTGAAACCCTTATTCTAAGGGCTCCATTGACTGCAGATTTCTAATTTTCATAGGATGTGGCACAAGTGCTGTTTTGCTGTGCATTTTCTCCAAGGAAATCCTAAAGATGGTTGATAAGGATTAACCTTTTATTTTACAAACTGGTAAATAAACCTTAATTACTTCTGCTGCCTTACTGTCATAAGTAGCCCAGATGGACTCAGTTCATTTTTTGGAGCTTATACAAAAGAAAATTGAAATAGAAGATACTGGGCAAAAATAAAAAAGGGGTAGAAACTTAAAAAAAAAAGAAAGGCTCAGAATTGCCCTCCTTTCCTTTAAACCTGATCAGGTTTTTTCAGGAAATTAAACACTGAGACTAGTAGATTCAGATAGAAAACAGATGATGTTATGCATAGGAATACTACAGAAGATTCAATGGCTGGGCAGCAGGGACATATGTGAATAATCAATGAAGTATTTCTGGAAAGAAGCTTTTATGTTTTTAATACTTAACACTTCATAACTGAGCCTAACAGGCAGAATAAAAAGAAGGCAACACAAAATACAACTAGTAGGGTGAATATTTTTCCAGACACTGGTTCTTTTAGGCCCTCTTCCCCCACTATTTCACAGTACCCAATCTTCCTTTATTGATTAATGTTCATTTATTTTTCTTCTCTAAAAATTTTGCTTTCCTTCTTAGTCAGTAATCTGTGGAGCTGCCTCTCAGAGTCCACTACTGTACTTCTATCACTTGTTCAGAGAAAATTCTGCAAGTGCAGAGCAGACACGTTCTTGACAAACAAAAAAAGTTCAAAGTAACAGGCACAAATATAAAAGCTTCTTTAGTTTTCTAACTTTGTCTCTTTTGCTTACCAAGGTTCATACACTGAACTAAATTGTATGTGGTACGTGAAGACATCTAGTGGCCAAATATTAGCATTATTCACCAAAAACTACAAAGATTATGTTTGCCAGTTTTACTAACCCAGCACTGGAGAAATCAATTTTCTTTGTATGACCTAGGAGCTCAGTCTCCATTTTGGTGCTGAAATAGTTATCAATTGTAGCAATTACACTCTTGAGAACTACACTGTGTTTTGCCAATTAATGGCATTTTTCCTAACTCTCCTTCAAAGAGTACATGGCTCATACCAATGACTGAAGCAAGAGTTAAAAAACATCTATTAAATAATTTACAGGTCACCAAATAAATATGTAATTTGATTTCTAGCATAGTAAACATTGTAGGTATCCAAATATTCCCTTTCCATTCATTCTTCCTTCCTCCCCTTCCTCTCCCTACTGTTTTCCCTCTTCATTTGCTATCCTATTGTTTGCATATCAAGGAAAATAAAATGAGTAAACATTAGAGAACAACATGGAATGGATCTTAAGAGATGAAAGCAATTAATTGTTTTCCTTTCCCCCCATTTCTAACAGTAAGCATGTGTAAGAAACACAATCTGAACTCACAGTTTCTCTCGTGCAGACAGTTGGTGGGTGACCTATTTTCAAATGCCTTTTGATAGAAACTTTATTTACAAAATAATTGGAAGCAGATTTTTAGAAGTCACATGCCATCTAAATGCATGCACAATCAAATGAAAAATACAACTGTGTTTTATTCTAGTAAACACTGTTCTCTGGTACCATTTGGTTAGGACGAGAAAACTAATATATAAATTATTTAACGATTTCTGCTTCCTGACCGGTTGAAAAATCTTGTCTATGCATGGGGAGAGAACCTTGATGTACTTCAAGAAATAAGTATCAAATTAAATTTACTGACATATTTCATAAAAGACTTTATAAAAATCTTGCAAAAAAATTTTTATATGCAGAAACACAGGAAAATATGTAATGCAAAAACTATCTGCATTTGTAAAAACATCTACCTGCTTGAACCTCCTGGTTAGTGCTTTACAATAGCATTTAAGACATTAATTCCCATTTATCACATTAATTCTAATATGAAATTAATTTTGCAATGTATTTTACCTTTCTTTCATTCATGTCATCATTTTGGCCTTCGTATTCACCCTAGAGAAAGGAAATAATTTAATAACTGATGTAAAAGCAGATAAAACTAAAGAAAAGATTGTTCAGTTTGATACATTGTTGATTTTACTTTCAGGTCACAAGTTGAAATGTACTTCCATATGAGTTTTCATATTAGAATCACACAGAATATATTTTCATTTTTACACACAGCAAACATTAATGTCTATGCACTACTGAGTGATACCAGCACAGAACTAGGAATTTAATAGTGTATACATACATCATGAAGTGGGTATGCTGCATCATAAACATTGTTTGCTATTAATGTGCTAATACCTAAATGGAAAAAAAAGAAAAAAAAAATCAGGTGGTCAGCAGGTAGGTACAGACAAACAGAAAACATTACTACAGATTTCATTTTATGACATTCCCTAGAAGTTGTAAAAAAACCCCTATAAGCTAATGTGTTTGTTATTTTCTTCATATTGTATTATGAAACATGTTTATGACAACCAAAGACTGCTATAAGCACTTCAACATCACTGCCCTGCCTCTTGTGCAAAATAAACAATGAACTCTTAAAAAAACCCCAACACAATAACCCAATGATGTTTAAAAAAAACCTTTTAAACCAATCATGATGAGTGGTTTTAACCTTAAGAGTAAAGAGATGGGAAAGCCTTAGTGACATATGAAACATAGTACTTTTGGGGGAAGATCTCAGAAGACCAAAACAACTAGTAAATTTAGGGTGAACATGAAGCATAATCATGGTTTGGCTGTGGGCCAGAAAGAGGGAAAGAATGGGAATGTTAAAATATTTACTTCATGTCAAATGGGATGAGCTGACCTGAGGTTAAAGGGCATCAGCCTGTATTTTCACCTTAGCATTAAAAAAAAACCCTGAAGAAACACTGTTAGTACTTGATCTCTAATAATGGCTTTTATTACACTATAAACCAGAACAAGGTATTAAAACAGAGAAAACTTCAAGTGAGAGGCAAAAAAACCCCATTAATAAAATGCTCCTTCCCTTCCTACTGTGTCCTTGTCGGATGGATTGCTTCTCTCAGGCTTTCTCCTCAACATCTTCCAAAAACCTTAATTTTTCAACAGACTCTTGAGACATCTAATTGCACAGGACTTTTTTTTTGGTAAAGGAAACACTGTAGGAATCAAAACTTTAAAACTCTGTAGTGGGAAAAAGCAAGAATTTTTGGTTGAAAAAGAGACAGCATTTTGTTTCGGGGTTTCGGTTTGAGTTTGGTTTTCATGTAACTTCAAAAAAAATTGGATCTCTATTTCAGGGAAACCTTAATTAATCTGTTTTCCACCCCAACTCCTGTACCAAAGATTCTGCAAGATGGTGCAGAATCTTGCTACAGCACATTCTTTGCCAGGAATGTTATCCTTGGGCATCGTGACCTGTCCATAAGTGGTCAAACTTGCAGAAAGACTTCCAGAGAACATGCCAGACAAGGAGCACCATCATTTCTTTGCCACTAAGGAAATATGTGCCATGATCTCACAATGAATGAGATAAAAGAGAATAAGCACACATACATATATTCTGAATCTCAAGAAAACAATAGCTCCGAATATATTTCAGAGTTGTCCCAGAAGTGTCTTCAAAACGGTCGTATTTAAGTCATATATTTCACTAGGCAGCTCATGGAGATAATTTTTAAGGCTGCAGTAATAAAAATAACCTGGAAAGATGTATTATTCTATTGAAATGGCAAGAAAAATACGCTCCTGCAAGAAATAATACAACATATTGCGCTTGAAATCTGAATTTTCAAAAGCAGATCATAGAGTAATCAAATCCAATTTTATAACAATTCATGAAATGTAAGTTATGTGCCAGATCCTGCACCTGTAGAAATGAGAAGCAAGCTCCCATTACCATGTCCTATCCAAACCATGGTCCAGAAAGTCTGACTTTATGCCTCAGAAAATGCATTTGTTTCAACCTCTATTATTTTTTTCTTTGCTGAAAGTGTGCCAGCATACTTTTGTGTCCTGCTAGAAGAATCAATATTCTGTCAGATACCCAAGCAATTCCTTTCAGAAGAGCACAAATAATTCCCTTCCCTCCATCTTACCCATGCTGTTCCTGGCTTTTGTAGGCGTGCGCTTCAAAATTTCCCTCACCTGCGGAAAAGAACAATGGGACAACACTCAAATCCTCTTTTAGCATGACTTTCCTCATGGAGCTACAAATAAACCAAAGCTTTAAAATAGGTGGCTTCTGTAGTGTTCATCTGCACATATATTTAAATCATTTAGCAAGTTTTGCTAGTGCATCATCTGCCCTAACATTTGTAGGCTGACTCCTGCTCTGTCACATCCTTATAAAACTATATGAAGTATAGTTGAATACTATATGAGTACATATATGTGAAATATATATTTTGTGGAATAAAATCTGGTTAAAAATTAGGAACAGGGCTTAAAAGAGCTTTGAATGATGCAGAGGAGTCATAGTTTCCCTGCATAGCACCTCCTAATCCTGGACCACTGCACAGCTCCAGGAAGGGATTCCTTACATACGCATGACTTATACAGCAAATAAATTTTACTTTGCACAGTGTTTTACAGGAACAGAGAAATACATAAATTGATGAGATTAGCAAAGTATTTATCAACATTCACTGCTAAAGCAAATCCCATCCACCAAAAGGAGACAAAGATATGTTACTTTTGATAACTTACTATTCGGCTGCGGGTGGCGTTGTCAAAAAAGGTGTCTTTGTCTTTGATGTTATACCTAAAACATCAAAAGGAAAACAAAACAAAAAAAAAAATCAGTTCTGTTGCGAGACATGGAAGTAATAATTAAGATAACATATAAGCTTCTAATTTAGAATTCATTTAGAAACCACAGCTAATAAGAAAACCAGATGTTTCAAGGAAATATAGATGACAGAGTACAGCATAATAGACTGTGTTATTTAAGACCCAGACATTCCGAGTTCTACCTGGACTGCAGTCATGGTGGGCACAAAAATGCACAGATATTAGCTAATATAAAATAATAACCTGTCTATTGTTTACAAAATATGACCTTTTAATATTTTTCTTACAACATCCCCTCAACACTACAACATTCTAAGGTGCTGTTATGAGGTTCCAGTCAGCCTAATGCACATGTTCACTACTCTTTTCCAGGCAACCAAACAGTCAGCATTTCACTTGCTTTCAAATAGCCATTCCACTGGAATTATGCCTTCCCTTAAACCTTAAAATCATCATATGTGAAATTAGCTTCCCAGCTTATTCTCCTCCATCAATTTGACTTGTATTCAGAATTAATTAAACTTGTCAGAGGGCAATAAATGATATGGTGGGTCATTGCATTTATTACTGAATTTTATTTATCAAACATAAATACAAGGAGACACCCACAAGTTAAAAAAGAGTGTTTAATGTCAAACTGGACCCAGAAATATTATTCTGAGTGAAAGGGCAGGTGTCAAGAATTCCTTATCTGCATATTATTAGCCAAGTTTTAATTGCTATAATAAATCTATCAAGAGGGAAAATATTATCGGATTTTTACTAGTTCTCTGTTCCTTCAAAACAGGCTTCAATATCCTGAACAAAATAATCAGGAATTTGGTGGTAGGATCTTTGCATTTCAAGCTAAACACATGGATATTTTATTTGATGCACTCCTTCCAATGTTTCATCCAGCAGAAGGAAGTCTCTGCTACTTAGGTTTCTATTAATCCATTGAAAATCTGACAACCTGAGTATTTCCTCAGGATTTCCAGAAATACTTGATGAATTTCTGAATTTTGACTGAAATACAGGTAGAAAAAATGACAGCATTAAATGATAAATTACAGCTTTCTTCACTGTTTATCACATTTTCAAATACTCACAAATATATTTTCTCTCTGGAAAATGGGTAGGACAGACTTTTCATCTTAGTATTTTCTTGCTGTGGCACCTGGGGTTGCAGAGGTTCAGTCAATTTGCACCATATTTCATTTAATGTCTTCAGTATTCCTCCTTCTTCTGTGATTTCATACATCTGAGCAAATAAAACTGTACATTAGCAGGTCCCTTCAAAAAATCCACTAAAATGAAGAAAAAACTAAAGATTTTGCTACACACATGTTTAAATCTGTAATTAAATGTGTTTTCTCTGAAGACGTACTCCCATATAACAGCAAGCACCTGAATCCATACAGGTTGCACTTTCAAAATGTTGCTTTCAGAAAAAAAACTCAGAGCAGAAATGTTAGTACAAGAAATATCATAATATCATAAAATCATAGAATGGTTTGGGTGGGAAGGGACCCTAAAGATCATCTCATTCCATCCCCCTGCCACGGGCAGGGGCACCTTCCACTAGCCCAGGTCGCTCAGAGCCCCATCCAACCTGGTCTTCAACACTTCCAAGGATGGGGCAGCCACAGCTTCTCTGTGCGACCTGTGCCAGGGCCTCCCCACCCTCACAGGGAAGAAGTTCTTCCTAATATCTAATCTAAACCTATTATCTTTCAGCCAAAGATGATTTTGTTATATTTTATCCCAAAGGAATCTAACCAAACTAGGAGCTGCAGGGAGATGATAGAAAGGCAGAGTGATTATTTTGGCTTTGTAACAGGAAATAAAGAGGGCAAACAAAGCGGGAAGGGCCTTTACCTGCTGCAAATTAGACTGTCCCAGTAGAATAAATAACTGGTGGGTGATAATTGCTACATGGTGTGACAGCACACAAACAAACACATGCCATTATAAAGGAGGATGGAAGGCTCATGGCTGTGGAACAGTTCTAAGTGCAAGGATACAGCTTTCGCCCATTCAGGTTGATGTGAAGCACTTGGGACTTTTTTAGAATCACGAGGGTATTTTTTCCTGGAAGACACATAACCTCACCAAACATGTCCTCGTCACAGCACATTCCTTCCAGCCCTTCCACCAGCTTTGTTGTCCTGTTTCAAGGACCTTCACACCCTTCTGAGATCACGGGGCCCAGAACTGCCCCCAGTGCTCCAGGGAGTCCCGCCCCAACGCTGGGCACAGCAGGAGGATCCTCTCTGATGGGCTGGGGGGGCTGTGTTTGATGCCCCCCAGGATGGGCTTTGCCCTCTGGGCACACACTGCTGCCTCACAATGCCCCTGAACCCCCAGATCCCCCTCTACAGGGCTGCTCTCCAGCCACTCCTCACCCAATCTGTACCTGTGCCTATCAGAACCCGGCATTTCTTGTTGAATTTCATGCTATTGATTATTGCCTGATACTCCAATCTATCTACATCCCTCTACAAGGCTTCTTGTCCCATAAAGAGGTCACCAGCCACTACAACACTTCGAGCCCTGCCCCCTTCAACCCAGCTCTTCATCCAGCATTCCATGTGCTGCTCATCCCATAGTCAAACCTGTCCAGAAGGATACTGTGAGGGAGAATATCAAAAGCTTTATTAATATCCAGAAAAAAAATCCCATCTACTGCCTTCTCATTATCCACTAGACAGAAAACCTTATAGCAGGGGGGTATGAAATCAGTTAGACAGGACTTTCCCTTTGTGAAACCATATTGTCTGTGCCTGATGAATTTATTTTCCTTTATATGCCTTTCAATTCCACCTGGCATGACCTTGTCCACAATTATTCCCAGTACTGAGGTTGGAATAACAGGTATGTAATTTCCTGGGTCTTCCCTCTTGTAAATTCTAATAACAGTGTTTAGCTTCCAGTCAGTGAGTACCTCCCCAGACTCCCCAGACAGATGATTGAAAGGGGTCCTGCTAACTCCTTCAATACTCTGGGATAAATTCCCAAGGCCTATGGACTTAGGAACATTCAGCTGATACAGATAGTCCCTTAAAGAATTCAGTGTCCACAAATGGAAACTCTCTGTTCCCACAGCTGTGGTCCTCTGACTTAGAGGACCAGGCATCCCAAGGTGTAGCATTAATATAAGAGAATGAGGTAAAAAGAAGGCCTCCACTTTTCCTTTGTCCCCATTTGTCAGGTGATCGTCTTCAACAAGTATCGGTCCAATATTTTTCCTTACACCACCTCTTGCTGTTAAGACACTTTAAAAAGCCTTTTTGTAGTATGACACAACACTGGCCAGTTTTAACTCTGGATGAGCTTTGGCTTTTTGTGTTTTCTCCCTGAATATGTGAATCACAGCTCTGCAATCTTCTTGTCAGGCATGGCCTTGTTTCTGGAGATGGAAAATTGCCTTTTCATCTTAAGCTCCACGAGCAATTCCCTGTTCAATCAAGCTGGTCTTCTGCCCCGCTTGCTTGACTTAAACTGGAATTATGATGTCCTGTACTTTTTAAAACATGGTCTTAAAGCTGACCAGCAGTCATGGACCCCTAAGCCCTCAAAAGCAGATTCCCAGGGAACACTGCTAACTAGCTCACTGAGTAGTTTTAATTTTGCTCTCTTGAAATCTAGAGTAACAACTCTGCCGGCCTTTTTGCTCATTAGACTGAACATTTTAAACTCAACCATAGCCAAGACAGCCTTCTACCATCACACATCCCACAAGTCCTTCTCTATTTACCAATATCAAGTCTAGCTGGCTCACTGAATCCTTGTGACAAGATATTATCTTCAACACCTTCAGGAACAGGTCAGACTTGTATATCACAGCAGTACGGTATTCCCAGTTAATGATTTGGAATTTGAAATGTGTGATTTCTCCTAGTTGCCTTTAGAATAATTGATCAGCCCTATCACCCTGGCAGGGCAAGCAATGCACCCACAACAACATCCGCTTTGTTTTCCATCCCCCTAATCCTCACCCAGAAGCTCTCAACCTTATAATCTCTGACTGCAACTTTTCCTTTCCATACAGTACATTCCATCTCTGCCTATCCCTCCTGAACAGCCTTCAGTCCTCCATCCCAGCACTCCAGTCATGGGACTTGTTCCACCAAGACTCATTAATCCCAGAGACATCACAGCCCTGGGAATGGAGCAATGCTCCCAGTTGTCCCTGGGTTTTTTTGTACTGTTTGTTCCCCTCACTCATATTTGAGTGTGGTCCAGTCTCATTCACCGAAAACAATTGTATTATCCTATCCAGAAGTTTATATATAGTAAAAAGTGCTCTAAAGGTACTCCTTCCAGCCTGTCATTTGTTCTGAAAGATGATTTAAGACTGAACAATTAAATAAAAATTGCAACCAATTTGTTGTGCTTAGAGTTGGAGAAGTACTTTCCACGGAAAATGCTTTTTTTATGGTTTCATGGGATCCTTGAATAAATAAAATAACATCACAAAAAATACCTTATGTCCCTTGAGAACAACGTTTTGTCTCTCTGAACAAAACAGAATTTTCTTTTAGTGGTTACTGACTAAATTTTTCATTTTGTGTTGCCAAATCCCCAATATACAAGATTTCCGTTTTTTCAAAGTTGATTTCTGATTCTTTTTCCAACTGTCTT
>VYXB01000864.1:482836-540700 GCA_013397135.1 Pachyramphus minor | reverse complement strand
GCAAGACTGAAAAATATCTCTCTTCTCTGGGTGTAACGATCATCTCTAATCTGCCCAGCAATTCTAGCCTACCTATATAGTAGTAACAGTAATTTCACACTTTCTAATTCACCTAGTTAAAGTTGCAGAACATAATGGTAAATGGGATAAAGTTAGGGCCTTGATCTAAATCTCCCCAAAGGCTATAGATGTCACAACGTGTTGCGCTGTGATGACTGACTGGTGTGGTAAGCTTTTGGTAGCAGAAGGGTTGCAGAGGTGGCTTCTGTGATAAGAGATTGCATACTTCTCCTGACCCCCACAACCACTTCCAAAATGAGCCCAAAGACATATTTAATGAAGTGTATAAAATTATGTGCAACAGCCATGAGAGAGAAGAATGATAAAAAAGTGACAGAAACAACCCTGTAGATACAGAGGTCAGTGAAGAAGGTGGCCCATGTGCTGGAGCAGACATTCCCCTGCAGTCCATGGTCAAGATCTTTTTTTCAAACTCCTATATTCTCCTTTCACCATCCTGGTGATGACGTTTTACACAGTGTAATCTTTCATCTCTTGTCCTTTATCTTACACTCTACTGAAGCCATATAATTAATCTATGACTCTGAATTTTTTATTGTTTTCAGCAGGAGCTGAAAATATATGCTTTTGTAATACATTTGTATTAATCTCCACAGAAACAGATGAAAAAGAATAATTCAGTGAAAATTATAATGGTAACTTTTTGAAAAGTGATCACTACAAAATAAAAACTGAATAGTCAAATATCATTTAAAAAGTTATATTTATGAATTGTTATCATGCTATTCTTTAAATATCATTCTGACAGTGAGCAAAATGTCTTGTTATTTCTAACAGCAAACAAAAATTTAATGCACAGGTAATGTAATTCACAACATATCTTCGTTTTTGCAAATTCAAGAGAATTTTGGTATGGCAAAAAAAGTGATGAAAATGTGTATCAACACACCTCTGTGTTTGGGGGGGAATGGTGTACTAACAGGTGTACAGTATAAAAATTAATAATATTTTTATTTAAATAGATATCAAAGGAGATGACATTCTCTGTGTGTTACATAAAATAATAATCAAAGTCAGACATTTTCTCTGAATTCATTCTTAAATGAAAAACCACCATTTGTAATTCAGTGGAATGTGAATGTTTCTATCTTGTTTACATAGTTTTGCAATGCTTAGTGTTAAGATCAAGATTAGCAATAATAGGACATGTATTTACATTTTTGTGTTTGATGGCTGTACAAAGAGCACTGTTTGCTATTCATAAGCATCACTGAGTCCCTTTAATAGGTTTTTCTACTTATGTCTTTGCAATACACATCTTCTTTCTTCATTTGAATTGTAGTAGCAAAGTACCTTGTTCTTACTCCTTAGATGCAAATTCAGATATATGGCTAATTGGTGTCTATTATGTGCTCTTACCTAAGTTAAGCAGGTTATTATGAAATTACCTGTGTTCCCACTGCACTATAACATCATTTACAGACTCACTGATTTCTCAAGACATAGGGAGCTCATCCAGAAATGATGGAGGAGGCTTATGACATGATTTCCCTTTAGTAATCAAAATTATTGATGTTTACTGTATTATAGCATGACACAGGTAATAAATATATTCAGTCCGAGATACCTTTTTCGGCATGAAAATGTTGTGTTATGAAAGAATCTTTGTTTCAAATAGAAATGTTCAGATGCTAATCCATATTTTACTCTATAGACTATGTTAAACACTAATTTTTTTCATGTAATGTAATTTTTTACTTACGTATATTTGAGGGCATAAAAGTTCTGCTTTCTTTGAGTAATCCAACAGATGAAAAATGGGTCTGTTAATAACAGCTGCCCCTTGTTATAATCAAAGATTTTTTCACAATAGGGATACCTCAGGATATCCCTGAATATTTGATGAAGATTATGTAGGAGGAATTAAAATCATTCATATCTTCTCATAAACTTACTGATTTCTGCCTGAGGCACCTAAACACTGTATTAAAATGGCATACCTTGCAAAGAACGTGTCTGATTTAAACATCGAAAATATTTAAAACAGCAATGTTATAAATTTTTTGCACCTATAAACAAAGAATAATGTTCTTTCTAATTGAAATCAGAGGACACTAAGAGACAGGATAAATAGTAGTCTATGGTGATAATTTTGCATAGAGTAATTTTATAATGTAATGATACAGAGCTAGCCAGGATCCTGCTTTTCCTTTTTATTAAAAGAAAACTCATTAGAAAAACCTCTCAGACAGTTAGGTATTTCAGTGGTTAAAAATTAAATTGTAAATGAGAGAATATAATTGCAAAATTTCTCCTTCACAGCAAAAATGTTGGAGTTGCCATTGTAGTGCACAGCTGAAAAAGCTTTGCAGGTAGTCAAAGGAATCTACTTCTGCTATTATGAGCTCTTCTGCAGTAACAGGTCTGCCCCAAAGTTGTTGCAGAGATGTTGTATTTCAAGAGATCCATCTTAAAATGACAAAGTTGTGATGGGATCACTCTCACATCAGCCAGTAGGGAAAAATAAATCTGATGACAGACACCATGTTTCACAAACTTTATGATTTCCTTGAATGACTTCAAGTTCTCATGAAATAAATCTGTAGTAATGTGATGTCAGGTGGTTTTCAAGCAAGGACGATATCCCCAAGCACGTAACTTTCACCTTTACAGTTGTTTTATTTTTTGATTCTGCACAGGTTAACCTAACCCTGAAATATTTCTGAGTCAACTAAAGTTGCTTTTATCTGTTGACACTACTCTCCATTACAATTAGAATTGTTGGGGAAGTCACTTTGGAACTACTCTAAAAAGCAGTTAAACAAACCAGCAGATAAACATCTATTCATACACCTCTGTCTATGTCTGTGAACAGTAGTCTTTCGGAAATGTTTGTAACATACACAGCTGTCACAGGAAGACATGATACACAAGATGACCAAAATTCCTCAGTTTTTCCTGACATTTCTTAAGTAAATAAGAACTTGTATTTTTGTTTAGTTGGTTTGGAGCTACAATTCCATTGGAAAACCTTTTAACCAACAAGATTTTATAGGGCATTAGAAATAGATATGCTTTATGGTTTTTAGAGGGACACTTATTTCAAGATAAATGGATAAAATACTCAAATATTCACCAAGGTTTCCATTGAAGCTTTGTTGTTCTGTTTCTTTTGTGTTATATACTTAAAGGTCTATTTTCTACCTATTGGAGAGTTACTTTCTAGAAATATTTTGAAATTCTGTGTGAATTTAGCTCTTGTTCTTTCTTGCCCTACTAAGTAATCCTTTCAGAAAATTAAAAACAAATCCAAAACAAAAACCTACAAACCTGTTACACAACAAATAAACAGCTATTTATTCTCATAAAGACTGTTCCTATTAATGACAGACAATGGGAGAAACTATATGCACTAATATATAGAATGAGGACTCATCAAGTGACCTTAAAACCCTCAAACCTGCAAAAGCATTCACACTCTTTAGTAAATGTATATTGTGCCATTTATTAAATGAGGAATTCATCTATAATGTTGATGAATACACTAGGATAATTGCAAAGCTCCAGTAACTTTAATGAGACAGGAATAAAGTCCCCATCAAGACTTTTTCATAGGTATGTACATCTTTGCAAATCATTGTACTTCATCTTTTCCCTTAACATTTTCAGCTAAATATTTCAATGTTTTTTTTGTTACAAATAGAGATCTCCAGTTAGGTAAGTGGACATTAAATGTGAACATACAGAATATGATAGTCTAACCTGGAAGAAGAGAAAATTTTTATAGAATTTGCTTCAATTGCCATAGTAGCACTTATGTAGGAATTTGTCCTGTAAACATGAAAATATCCCACTGGATATAATTTGACAACTTACTGCATATTTATAATCAAGATTTTTAGAATATTTTCTGCAAAGCATCTTAGAAAATTTGTCCCCCTCTAATTCTGCTAGCCTTTAGCCTATGGGGTTTTTTTCCTATGCTTTTTTTCAGTAGTCCATAAAATTATGAGAGTAGTTCTAAAATTTGCAATTCAGTTCTTGTTTGGGTCAATTAAATCTTAATACATTCTGTCAATAGAAAATTAAGGAAAATCCTAATTTGTATTAAACATGAGGTGGCATAAAAGAGACTTACTCTGGTAGGGATTAAGGCATGTGTTTTTGACTTTCGCAACCTCAATTTTTATGGTATGATAGAAAATACTTTGCCAGTTCACACAGAAAAGGTAAGAGAAAGCACAGTCCTGGAAGCAATCAATGATTTCTTATTTCTAAGAACTACAGGAGCCAGGTCCTGTATCTGAGCTTTCAGATATACACTGTATATGTCTTGTAGAATCAGTGACTGTGCATGCATATGCACCTATTACATAGGTTTTCAGGGTCAGGGTTTAGTTTCGTTTTATGCCTTTTTATATATTGAGTAGCCAAAAAGCAATTTACAAAGAAAGCAATTAAATATTAGCAATGCAGAAAGTTACAGGTTAGAAAAATCAGTGAATGAGAATATTTTCCCTGCAGTACTGACATAGCTGTGTCCAGCAATTAGAGGGTTGAAAATTGAAGTGCAAAATGTAAAGGCATGTAAAACACAAAAGCTCATTTTAACTGAAATCAGAATGGAGTTACAGATAAAATGCACTTTCATAGGTCAATATGTGAAACAAAAATAAATTGTATTGCAGAACCAGATGAGCAAGAATATTTAGCTTTCCAGTCACAAAAATTTACTCCGAAGTACAGGAGAGGCTGTTTGTTGGTGATGGAGATAAACACCCATTGGTTACATATCAGAAGGACCTATCCAAGAAAATCCTACTGTGTACAGCTCTTCCTCCAAGATGGAAATGATAAGTGAAAGAAAAAAATGGTTTTTAAACACTGTAAATCGTTAATACTTCGCCTAAAGAAGTTTAGATTAATTCCAGAATTGCCACTGTGTCATGAAATTAATCACCAAAAAGATATGGATGGGGTATTGTTTTGTTTCTTCAGACACTAATTTTATAAATTAATGTGGGAAAAATTACAAAGATACACAGGGCATAAAATACTAAGAAATCATGAAGAATCAGGACTAGATTCTCTTTCTCAGTATTGTCGTTCGGCAATCACAGTCCTGCCTTACAGCTCCAGGGCTTTGTAACAAAACTCACCAATAGAAGGGAAGGGTTAACAACCAATAGAAAAGGGTTAATAAGACCAATAAGAAAACTTCTCTTTATCTTCCCAAGGACATTCTTTCATACAGATAACTGTTGTCCAGGTGCATTTTGGGAAGAAGAAACAGTAAGTTGGCAAGAAACAACAAAAAAGCCATTTTGAAACCTGTTTAAACAACAGTAAAAACTTCAGTTTCCACAACGTTTGTGCTGTTTTCTTCACCTCCTTCACCAGTCCATTTCTGAACAGACCTTTTCCATCCTAAGTAGGGTGAGTTCAGTGCCACAGGTACATGTGCCATCTCTTGGACCTGCAGACACACTGGGAACAGATCCATAGGATAGTTCATAATATTCAGGGTGTTGGGGTTGGGGTTGTTTTTGTGGTTTTGGGTTTGTTTGGGTTTTTTTTACTATACAGGCAGTAATTTTGTATTTTCCTTGGTAGAGAAGATACAGTATCTCAACAGTTTGCAGTTAGATTGCTTTCTTCAGTTTGGTAGCTTGCAGATTGTCATTGTCTATTATAACTTCAAATAAAACTTCTATGGATTCAAATTATTACAGAATCAAGACTTTTCTTTTAGGATATTTCTGAAGAGAATGTTACATTTCCTATCCTGTCCTAGATGTCTTCAAAGTTTTTCATCTTGTCTCCAAGCGCATCTCGTTCAACTGACAGCCTGAGACAAAACTGTAAGGGGAGCAAACACAGGGTACTTTGCAGCCCCTTTCTTCCCTTAGACGCTCATCACACAGCGGCAAGGTGCACAGTTGTCAGCGTACTTCTGGTTCTGGTGCTGATATATCCTGGAAATTCTCCTAGTTCTATCACTGTAGGCACAACCCTGGTCTAACTGTAACTTTAATTAATGGGGCAAAGTTGAAGGTGAGAATGTGAAAGAAAATGGGGGGAAATTCAAAGATATTTCTGCAATGGAATTTTGTATATTTGCTGTATTATGACTGTAATTGTTAAAACTTTCTTTAGCCTATTTCATGTACAGTCAGGACCTAATAAGCTAGGAGAAAGGAGAACAGTGAGCAGTGTCTGATAGAAACTCTTCCATATAGCATATGCACCAAGATGAACACTATCGAATTATCAGCTCACACAAAGCTATTGTTTGCTCCCTTATATAATTAATGAGGCAGTCTATTAAAAAGTGGAAGAGAAATTTATGTGATGTTAAAAATTTTCAAGACTCTGAACTACCATATTTCAAAGCACAGTCAGCACAGGAGGCATACTGATTTCTTTAGAAACAGGTGAACAATGTAATGTACAAGTGTTGAGGGATTTGTTTTGTATATTACCTGTTTTCTCATTGTGTCAGTTGTCACTAGGAGAAGTTAAAGGGTTATTTGGGAGTTATTTCTTTTTATACCCTTCCCAATGGTATCTTGGTTCTGCTTAACTGATTTATGCACTTTAACATTGCCAACATTAATCTCATTTTGTTCATTGTATATAGAAGGTTGTTAGGAATGTTCATAAGATAAAACATACTTGAAATATAAGTGACTCTATGTTTTATAGGTTCCTTGAATCAGATGCAGCAACATTAGAGGAATGAATGACCCAGTGCATGAATGAAATTAGAGACCAGACAAAGTCTCACTGATTTCACTCATGACGATGAGAACAGATAAAGGGTAGTTAAAAGTTGTCATCCATGATAAGAAATTCAGTTGTAGAATTGGAAGAGTAGCATCTGCTGTTTCTGCCTTAGATTTGCAAGGGGATTTTGTTATATTCAAGCATGAAAGGATCAAACAACAGCCATGGACAGAAAGGTACTTCTGTACTTTTATGTACATCTGAGTAGAATTTTATGGGGTTTTCCTAATCCCATATATATTACCTTCCTATATGTTGTTACTACTTTGGCTTTTCTTTCTCCATTCCACACGGGCTGTACACTCCTTCTATCCATAAGCTTAAGACAAGCAAATACAACTATCCATCTGTTAAGACATGAACGATGATGAAGAGATGGGACACCAGTAAGGTATGGGAACATGTGTAGGCTTACCAAGGAAATTTTTGCCATGAATTTTTGAAGATAAACTAAACTACTAAATCCTTTTGTGGACACTGGTTACTTGACTGATTTTAAGCTCCTGTTTTATTTTTACAGGATACTGTAACACACCTTAGATTACAATGTAATTTGAATTCCCAGTGGTTTTAGATTTTTGGTTTATATTCAGTTTCCCATGTAAAGTAGCTTCAGAGCTATCATAATTCCCAATAACATGAATTAGAGGTGCTTATTTTAGTATCATGGATGATGCAGGCACACAGGTAACTATACAAACTATGAGAATGAAAAACTGGAGACTTTAGAGGTTTAATCATATAAGGGAGGTACGATGGGAGGAGAAAATAAGTGATTCAAAGAAAGAAATTAATTCTTTGCCAAAGTCTTAAAGCTAGTGGCCACTCAGCAACACTGTATGTTTTCCACAGAACAATAAAATCATTCTCTACAGACTTTTACTGTGCATGAGCCCATCTTGGGTGAGGCTCCATTGTCACTGGCCTCAATGGCAATTGCTTTATTGACTTCAGCATCTGATTTTTCAGTTGGTGTATTTAATAAAACAGAATGTATTTAAATTCTGCAAATCTCTCTTTCTACTCTTGTCTCTTGGGGCAACACAGTCAGTTCTGCCTAAACTCAGGAAACCATTGATTAGATCAAATCAGTGTAAATGGGGAAAAGAAGAAAGAAAAGGAGCACGAGTGTAATCTGGGAGTTGGAAATTTGATACTATTTTTAAATCTTAATAAAAAACTAAGGCATATGTAAATTTGAGATAACATACCTCCCTGGTCACTATGACTCAAAGGAATTTACTTCAGTAATTCATATCTAACTCCATAATTATTAAGCTGGATAGTGTATTTTCAATATTTAATACTACAAATGCTTAGGTGTTTTCAAAGTAATCTTTAATTTTGGCCATCAAAAGTAAAGCCTTGATAAAAATCTCTTTATGTGTTTCCTATTCTGTTTAGTGATAACTGAATCAGCTTTTTTTTTCTTTCCTTTCAGCGTTTCTGTATTTTGGCCACCTGTCAGCGGACCAAAATTAAAAACAGAGGCTGATTAAATGACTCTCTATGGCGCTGTTCAGGCAGCTTCATTAGTGTTTCTGTTTATGACCACTCGGTGAGCCCCACTGCTGTAACTTCTGACAGTTTATGGAAGCCGATTTGAAGGCACAGGATGTGGGGTACACAATTTTGCACAGTTGCAAAGTTTTGATTGCATGAATTATACATGAAGTCCATTACTGTCGATGCTTACTGGTGGTAGCAATAGTCTCAAGGTGTAAAACAGTTTTTTCTTTGAAACAAGTAAAACCCAACCAACCAAGTACTAAAAGTCACATAAAGGAGGAAAATACAGAACAAGAATAACAAAAAATCCCAAACACTCTTTATTTCTCTATCCGGTCACTAGACTGTATGAAAAACAGCTAAGAGCTTTCCAGCTCATTTTGCTTGGTTTCAGGTATATTGAGAACTAAGGTGTTAGGAAGGGGAGAGGTGATAGAGAAATAAACCTTCAAGGCTATAGCTGTAGATTATTGCACACATAAAGGATTTCTCCAGCATGAACACAGCAAGCATCTCTGAACGCTCTCACTGTCACTTTGCCAAAGATGTCTCCTCTCTTCACTAGCTGTCTGTCTGCTCTGTCAAACGTAAAGCTTTATTAAACCTTTGGGGCTTTTTTTTTTATTTTTTTTTCTTTTCCTTTTCTCTGTCTGCCTGCCTTTTCAGATGATAGGAAAGAAGTTTCAAAGGCAAAAAGATGAGAGATAGAGCAAAACTAGGTCTGATTTCCCATATTTCCATTTTACGCAGATGACTTACTACCTCTTTGTTATTTTCTCATTTTGTACTAAAAGGAAAGTCTTCATTTTGGTGAAGATTTGGTGTTAATTGTTACAAAAATGCTTCCTGGTGCAGTACTATATAGAAGTCTTTAAACCTTCCCCTCACATCACCTGAAAAAATTAATTTATCTATGTCAGAGATGCAGAGGTATTCATTAATGAATGAAAATCCAACACTTACACAGATGTTATTCCCATTGACATCAGTGGTCAAATTATA
This sequence comes from Pachyramphus minor, assembly GCA_013397135.1. Lineage (NCBI taxonomy): Eukaryota > Metazoa > Chordata > Aves > Passeriformes > Tyrannidae > Pachyramphus > Pachyramphus minor. The sequence goes on along the minus strand of VYXB01000864.1, from coordinate 531,382 downwards.
CCCAGGCAAACTATGGTACAGTAGAACCTGTAACTACTGATGTAGAAAAAACCCAAAACTGATCAGGCAGTGCAAGATCTATCAGCTTCACATAGAGTTTCCTCTTCCTCTAGCAATGGCCTGAATAAGTAAAGCTGCACATATCATACCACAGATTGCATTTATATTTGCTTCCACTGTAAATTAAGGCAGTTTCCACTTTCAAGGATTCTTAGTACTCATTCCACATGCTTAACATGCCCTTTCTGTCTGAGGCTAGATGTAGAGCACTGCTCATGATTATTCATTGTAATGTCTTAGCAAGACATTCATAGCCTTAATGTGTAAAAAAACAAATGTTAATGGGATAATACTTGTATCTTAAAGTACTTATGTTAGGAAAAAAAACCTCGACAAATTAGTATAAGGTAAACTGCCTAACCCTTCAAACCTTTTTTCTGGATTCTCACAAACACTGGGTATTGGCATTCTCAGTACGTTCAAAATTTTTATTAGTGTGCTACATGAGACCAAAGTCCACACCTTTGCAACTAAAGGTTCTTCTGTAGTCTATTCCTTGTACATAACTTGAACTGTGAAACTTCTGAATTAATTCAGCTGTGGATTTTCATGGGGAAACAAATTCATTTCTGTTGCAGTTGCTTTCCACAGATGACTCTCAGGAGTCATGTACTTCTCGGTACATGGTGCTGTGCTGTTCCACAGTCACCAATACCAGACTTTTGCACTGTCACATTATCAGGCACGACTAACCCGATTAGATTAGATTAGATATAGGCACACAATCACATTTCTTAGCCATAATATAACATGGACTATCCCTCAGAGTATATCATCTACCTGCTTTTACACGTACTTTACATCACCTACACTCATCAGAAAACATTTCAGCACAAAATTGGAATAGAAGAGAGAGATATTGACCCGCACAAAAATGGCAAGAGCAGATTAGCCCACCAGTGCTTTTTGAAGAAAGCTGAAAAAGAAAGGCAAGTTTGTCTCGCTCCACGGGATGATGTCTCTGCAGCATTTCTGAATGCATGCTGAGACCTATGTTAATATTTGCCATTTACTATATTACTGAGCCAGATTCATAAGCAGCAATTTATATACAAAATCTGTAAAAGTTGTACCAAGAAAAGCTTCTTCTTTAAGAAAAAATCTTCCTATATTTTGTCATATGAGGCAATGGAATTATTTCATACTTGCCCATGATGTTTTCCCTTTTATTCACCAGCAAACCTATCAATAGGTTTTAATCAGCTTTTATATCAGAGTAAAGTTCTGTAGGAAATTAGATGCAACCGCAAAGAAACTGGTAGTGTGTAAAGCAGCTGTTCCTCCTTAACTACAAGGTATAATTTTGAGCAGGTAATGAGAAAAACACCAAAACAAATGTCCTATTTCTGCAGTGAGTATGCACATTTGGGGGCTAACAGCACACTTTATGAGATGACAACCCACCCACCTACACTTCTGTACAGTAATTCTGAACATCTCATTCATAATACAGTAGACTGGACTATCATGAAATCAGTCACAACTAATCTATTCAGTATTACTGCATTTCATAATGAAATGTATTCCTTCTGGAAATCTGGCCAGAATAAGCTGTTCACTTCTTGGGGACACTGATGTTATTGATCTCTTTCTGTTTTCCTTCTCTTTCCTTCCTCCCCTCTACTCTTTTATCCTTTATATGGTCAATTTCTATTTTAAACCCTTCAGGGCAAACAATCTGTATCAAAACTGGTCTCTGCTGTAAAGAGACTTACAAGAAAGCAGAGTATATTATATTTCTCTGCACTGGGTTTATGTGGTAAGCTTCTGAAAGCAGGAGAGCTGTAAGTGCGGCTTCTGTAAGGAGCTGCCAGAAGCTTCCCCCATGTCCAACAATGACAGCCAGCTCCAAGATGGACACACTGCTGGCCAACTTCAAGTCCTAACCCACCAGTGGCAGTGCTGTACCTCTGGGAAAACAGATTTAAGAAGTGTGAGGGAGGAATCTGCACTATAGAAACTGTAGACAGAGAGAGGAAAGGTTACTTACTCCAAGTTTGCTTTCAAATATATTTGACATATGAGCATGAAATCTGCAACTCCTCTGTCTCTCTGATAGTAGCAATATGCCCTCCACAGAAGTCCAAGATGACAAGAGACTTTGACACTTAATTACCTGGAGACCTGAGACATAAAACTTCCTCTGTTTCTTAATACAGGCACTTCAATGAATGCAAGGCATCCATAGTCTTACACAGATCATGATGACTTGGACCATGCTTTGGCATCTAACAGGTCACAGTATGGATTTCTGAGGTTTGAGGTTTTTTGAAATGTGTAGAAACACTTATTAAAAATGAGATCACTGACCTGAGACTCCAGGCAGTTAATATTTTCAGTAAAAATGCAGATACAAAGGATGATGTAAGGAACAGACAAGGAGGCCAGTAAAGGGGAATGAATCAGAGAATCAAATGAATATGTTCAATCTATAAATCCCACCAAACAAGAAAATCTGTAATGATTGCAAGTATGATCTTAACTTAGGGAAATAAGAAGTATAAGTATGCCTGCACAACACCTGAACAAAACCACTTTGGGCATCCCTAGTGAGCATGAAGCAAAGACATGTAACAATGTCTTTGACATGGTTACAATGACAAACAGGCAGATATATTTTTCTGCATGCTTTGTGTTGAAGTGAGGATGAAAGGCTGTCTTTGTCTTATTTAGGGGGCTTTAATATCTGTTTCCAGAACACAGCACTTCTTTTATCTACTTTCTACAATTATTTCTAATTATATACATTATATACATGTAATATTATAAAAGCTTATTTTAGTTTAACTGTGAGAGAACCAGTGCTAATTTCCCACTGCCAAGAGTCATAACATTACCACGAGCTATGACTTTCAAGGGACTCTAGGTAATCCATAGCAGTTCAGCAGGACTCCCCAGTCCTTTTCTCGGAGATAGTTAACCAATTAATCAGTCAGTCAGAGTAATTTACTCACACTGTACTCTTGTAGAAGTTGGTCCATCCCTAGTGCAAGACTTTGATGAATTTAATAAGGTTCCTCTTAGCACATGCCTTCAACCTGTCTGAGTCTCTAAACTGCAGACCTGCCCTTAAACATATAGACTGGTTTTTCAACATTGTGATAAATCCTATCTTGACAGAAGAGTGTACTTCTTTGCCTCCTCCAGGTCACTGACAAAGATGTTAAACAAGACTAACAGGTTCCAGGAAAGAATTCTGAGGAATTCCACTTGTAACTTGCTCTCAGGGAGATTTCAAACTATTAACTACTACCCACTGAGTCAAGCAATCCAGAACATTTTTCACTCATCTTGTAATACATGCATCGACACTACACTATGTTGAAAACCTCACTAAAGTCAAAATACTTTCCATATCTGTGACTAAGGGAAAGTCAACACTTACTCCACAGAGCCAGCAGCTTTATCCTGGAAAGTAACTATAAGACACAACTTACTATAAGTCAGTCCATGGTAGTTTTTCAAGTCAATTTCTTCATGTACGCAAAAAATTTTTCTAGCAAGAGTTGTTCCATGATTTTCACAGCAACTAAAATGAGGTTGACAAGCTCAGAGTTATTGGAATTGTCCTCAGACTGCAGGAAGATGGTTAAAGTATTTGTCTCCTACCACTGCTCTCCCAATACCCTCTTGTGCAACACATCTGGTCCCATGAATTAGTGGGAATCAAGCTCTCTTAAAAAATCCCTGGCTCCAGCTCTCGTATGATGCTGGGAGTTTCTCTCCTTCTGCAACCTTGCCTCTAAACATAGAGACCTGAGAGACCTTCTTGGTGAAAATCAATGAAAGCATTGAGTATTTCATCCTCATCTTGTATTCACTGTCACTAGATTGCTCACCTCCTTCAGCAGTGGGTCAATTTTTCATTGCTAGTTCATTTACTGTCAGTATAGTCACAAAAGCTCTTCTTGTTATCCAGGACATCACGTGCCAATTTCAACTGTAGCTGAGCTTTGACTTTTCCATCAGCATTCCTGCATGCCCAGGCAATGTTTCTGTATTCCTCCTCCACTGTACCCTGTCCTTGTTGTATATGTCTCCTTTCCCACCCCCCACCCCCCTCCCTCCGAATTTAATCATGAGTGTGCTGTTTATTCATCACAAGTCTGCTTGTTTTCCTGAGCAAGGGAACACATCATTCTGGTGCTTGGAGGTTGTTCTCAAAGATCTGACTCTTTGCATCTGCATCATGCAGAATCATTTCTACCACTTCTGAATAAACCAAAGCTTGTTCCAGTGAAGTTCAGGGTCTGTATTCTGCTTCTTGCCTTCCTCACTTTCCTCGGGATTTTGAACTTCCCTGTGTCATATACATTATGTTGCCATAAATAAGGAGAGGATAAAGCCAGAGAAGAGCACTACATGCAGAATTAGCTGCAAAACACTCAGCTTTATACTTATTTTGCAAAAATATTAGTCCAAGATTAGTGAAGAAGTGAAGAATTGAAACAGTTAACTTTGGTATAAGGAAATCTTTGTCACTGGGAGTATTTTGCCCAGAGTAGCTGAAACAAGCATCCAAGGATCATTATAAAAACCTAAACTGTTGAAAAGATGAGACAGTTTTGAAACCACAGCATGATCCGTTCTTCATAATGTTCTTTTAATCACTGTTCACATCTTGTGCTTAAATGTCATCTTGTCTGCTAATCTAAAATTTATTAATATTCAGGTCCACTAATTGTCTTTTCTTGTGAAGATTATTGAACTTAACTTTACAGGACGTTCCTTCCTGGAAAGTGTGGATCACAGACACATAATAGCAGAAACCAATTATACATGAAAGGTGCATATGAGATCATTGGGAGTGTCAATATTGACTTTTCTCCAGGCTGTAATGGATGAGTCATACCTGATCTAACAATTTTTATCATAATTCTAACCACCACATTAGTAAGAGGTGGCAAAATTAAAATGCTAGACAGATGTAACCTTTACTGATAAAATATATGTATTATTAACTTCATTACAAGCAGTTTTCTTCAGAATTCCTTGGAAGCTGCTAATAATGTTGATAGAAGTGATGGATAGCAACTCAGAACTTTTTCCTCACTGAATTTTCTCAAAGTGATGGAAAAAATTCTATAGGACCAATTCAAACAGCTAACAAGTGTTATTTTACTATTAGATTTTTTCTGCCTCATCTATTTTTCCTTTTCCACAGGAAGCATCTGCATATTCTCAGCTGCATAGTTTTTAATTCCCTGAATGTTTATTATTGATTAATAGCTATTTAGATTTTTTGAGGTTAGTATTTTCAGAATGGCTTCTCCAATCAGTGTTACTTCTCCCTCACCACATACTCATCACGTCTCTTGAGACAACATATAATAGTCCTCTTTCTATCCATAACCCAGAAACTGATTATTTTCAGCCAGATTGTTTTAGCTACATGGAGCTCCATTAACTCTGGTAGGGTTCTACAGAGACACAGGCATCTAGCCATACTCTATTAGTTCCTGGATTGAAGTTTCTTTCAGTTTCTAACTAAACTTTATTTCAGTTTTCTTTTTCTGAAAACCATGAATGAAAAGTTCTCTTTGCTCCATGTTTGGGTTGTGTTTTTTTTTTTGTAGATAACACAGTTCTTGTTGCAAAGTTAAACCATTACCTCAAAACATACATATGCTATGTATGTATATATGTACATTCTTTCATCCCAATAGCCTATTTTTTCTCCTTTCATTAACTTACTTCAATATTTTGTCTAACGAGCTGCCCAAATTTATTGCTCTTTGGCACAGTCCACGTTTCTAAAGCAGACAAATTTATCAATAATAAAATTACTGTAAGAGATAAAACCAAAACTATATAAGAATGAAACATTCATGATATAATACAGTTTTTTTGAAAAACATTAATAAATAACTTTAGTTAAAATTTAAGAGATCATTTTACTCTCATAAACAAACAGAAAATTTCCAGCATCTAGAGTAAGTTTCTAAACCAGATTAGGCATCTGCATATCATCTCAGTTCCTAGTGACCTATTAAAGGCAATGGAGCTCTAACATGCAAAATCTGAAGGACTCCGTAGGGCAATTCAGTTGTACCTGGCATTAACTGGCATAAACATATACCAGTTACTGCCAGGTGACTTCAGTGCCTAGAATCTGTCTAGGTAGGTTTAATTAATTAGTACGAGTGGAGCATTAGGAGTTGCTTATCAGAATACATGAGTTTAGAATATACTGGTAAATCCTCTAGTGATTATAATCTAATATTAGATATCTACTCTGTGTAGAGTTACTTCCATGTAGGTATTTCAATTAATGTGTCTTACACATGAACTTAATTCCACCTTTATGTCGAATTCTGTATAATATTGTAACCATGTATGTGGTCAAGGCACACCAGCTGACCCAGACTTCCTCTTTGACACCTTATGAAAAATGTAATATGTAGGTACACTCCTTTTCACAGACAGCCATGGTCAGATGGTTGGCTGCTTGATCAGGTAATTACATACATAACAGTCCTACATGCTTAAAAAGTGAATTCTTAAATCAGCCACATTATGTTGATTTATTCTTGGAAACTTCAATGACAGACTGCTCTACTTCCAAATGACTATGAATTCTTTACTTACCATACATTTACATCCCAGCTGTTAAATGACAGTATTCAACATTCATTACTGACCTGTTAACTCTCACGGGTGAAGTATGGTATTCATATCCTTGCACACTAATCATAGAAATCTGGTTTATCTTCTAAGTAGATGCCACGGCCTGTCTCTGTCTTCCTCATTTTCTTTAGTCAGAAAAAACAAACAAGACACAGCTCCACAAGAACAAGCTTTGCTTTCCAGTAAAAATGGAGTATTGCAATAGTATTTAGATCAGCTCTTCAAACCTTTTCAAATTTAGCAAACAGAGCTTAGTTCAACCCATAAAGTTATTGGTTGTGTTCAAGACTCCCAGACTGTAAAAGCTGCACATTATTAATTACCTTGGAATACAGCAATAAGGAGGTAGTGAACCATTCTTATCATCAGTTGTGAACAGTGTTTATGTGCTGTCCAATTAGGAGACATAATAACATTACTATGTAAATCAAAAGTCCATAATACTAATGAAAAAATATGAGAACTTATGAATACTAATTAGAAATTTAGTTAATAATAGAATATACCTATTACTATTATTCACATTCATATCTATAATAATTTAAAAGCTTTAGAGCTTATATGTATATCATAGATGTAGTGCATGACAAACATTAGGCTAACAAATATAGCCACTCAAAAAGCTATATGGTCTCTGGGGAATTTTGCCATTCCATTCTTTTCTTTATTATTTGTACTAAACCCAGTTCTGAAATAAAATATTTACGAATTAATTTTAAATACCTTAAGACCAAAAATAATGTGACTGTTTAGAATTTATTTTAGCATTTAATAGAAAAAAAAACATTAAGGTTAGTACACAGAAGAAAGACATATGGATATCAGATTTTAGTTCTACACATCTACTTAAAGTGAAACTATATATTAACACATAGTCATCTTGAATTAGCATGGGAAAATCTTACTTTTGATTAAGCCTAAACACATTTAAATCGATTCTAATTAGTCCTGTTCTTCTAAACGTGATCTGCAATTACAAAATAAACCTACCCACAGAGATTCAATAAACCTTGGAATTTCTGAACCTCAACTTCAATGATCTTCATTTAAGTGGCCTCCTACTGCCACTGACAATTTTCTGCCCTGCTTCTTGACTTTACTTGGTACAAAAAACTCTGATGAGAATAGGTCAACACGATGATAAGTGGTTTAACTGTGGTTCTCCTCCCTAGCTTTTCTCACCTTCTATCAGAAACACACGTGAACTACTTGCTCAATCTCTTACAATTACATAGGAAAGAGATGGGGAGCAGGGGGGGAAAGCATACAACCCTTCCATCTATCACTTTTCTTATGTAAAAAGGCTGATTTTTGCAAGTGTTTTCTGGTTTGTTTTTTTTTTCAGATAGTTTTGAATGTATGTCCCTTCCAACAGGGGACATGTGTCTCTTCCAGCTCAGCATATTCTTTGATTTTTCCAGGATTTCTCTGTCTCTTTCTGGTGAAGTGCCAAAACTGGGTAGACTACTCCAGTTGTGGTATCACAGGTGCCCAATAGTGGGGAAGGATCACTTAACTTTATAGCTTATGCTGTAAATACTGCCCAATATTTAGTTGGCTTCTTTGCTGCAAAGGCACTCTGACTTAAGCTTTGGCTTGTCCATCAGGACCCTAAGGTTCTTTCCTGTAATACTGCTTTCTACTCATTCAGCTCACAGTCTCTGAGAAGAACATTATTTGTCCAAAGTGAAGGATTTTGCGTTTTCTTTTATTGAACTTCAGTAGACTTCTTTCTGTCAGAAGGCAGCTGGAGCAGGCCCTGTCTATTAGGAAAGAAATCTGGAAGCCAAGGGTGACTCTAGCTCAGTCGTACCAGTTTGCATCATCTCACAGGGTCTGAATACAGTAGACAGATCCAGCTGCTGCTAAAGGAGGTTATTGTCAGCTTGCAATATCGTGATGAATCAGAAGACCTGGTCAAATATGTCACTTGAAGCAGAGCTGCTAATTAGGTCTGAGGTCCTTCTGGGGAAACAAAGTCAGAAAAAGGGATGAAGACATACCCCTGCAGCAAACAGTACTGGTCCCACTATTCATGCCTGAAGGACAGCATTAGTAACTAAAGAGCAGTTGTATTTTCTGATCCTGTTTGCAACAGTTTTAGTCTGGCTGTCCCTCCCACTCTCCACCCACCTCATTGTTCTCTGATCCATATCTCACCACTTGGCTACCAAGAAATTACTGGCTACCCTTTCAAAGGCCTTCCTAGACTCAATTTACGAAATCCACTTTTCTCCCCTGGTCCACAGAGTGAATAATCTAATTACAAAAAGCAATCTGATTGGTAAGGTATAACCTGTCCTTCGTAAATTTATGCCAGATGTTTCCAGGTATCTCCTTGTCTTCCTTGTATTCAGATATAGGTCCCTTCAACAACCACCAGCTCATGGAACACAAACTGCAACATTTGCTCAAAAAAACGGTTTAAACTATGACTCCTTATGAGAACATTTCAGGTTCTTTTTGAGATGAAATGGCAATACCTCACTTCACAAAATGGGACGTTTTCTAAGAGATCTTTGAGAATTTCTTTCTGGTCACAGATTTGAAGTGAGCCAAATCCTATTAAGAGCTCATGGGATTAATGAATGATTTCTTTAAAAATAAATTAGAACCCATTCATCTGATCTAAAAACAATCAGCTTTTCTCTCTGGGACAATATGTGGATTGTATTATCCAGTAACGACGAACATCTAAAATCTCTTAACCTTTCCATCGTATGTCTTTTAAGTATTTTCCATATGCATTTTCAAGTATAGTCATGGGAAACAGGGTAACACTGCTCTGCTGGTCTACAGTGCTGTTGTCCTAAACAGTCCCAGTAAAGTTAAATACTGAGTGCCTGTCTATGTAGTAGGATGATGAGATGAAGAGTTGAATTTCGAGAACCTTAAGAAAGGAAGGGAATCATTAATAAAATAAAATAAAAAAAAAAAGTGGTTCTCCTTCACAGAGTGACCTTGCTTTAATGTTCTCCACACCATTCACCCTCCATAGCTGATCATCCAATTCCATTTATCATTATAATTAGGCAGCATCTTGCCAGTTCAATCAGGCTCAATTACTTCGGCCTCATTAGTGACTGACATACTGTAACAAGTGCATCTTTGAATGAGCAAGGTCAGATAAAGAAAGTACAGTAGGCAGCCAGCAAACACATTTATAGACCATGACAATACAATGCTTTGGATGTTGAATAACTTCACATTCCCCCTTTTTAAGAAGATGTGAAGATAATGAAGTTAAAGGTAACCATGCTTAGCTTGCACAATTGCAACTTCTACAAGTTCTTGTCAACTCTGTAGCTGAACAGTAGTGATAAGGGGAAAACTTCAAATGGCTGTGGAAAAATGTTGGGGTTGTTAACAACTCTCAGTTGAAGTTTCAGGTTCTGGAGAATGGCAACTTGTTTGATGCTTCAGAGCAGCATAAGAACTTAAAAAATGTTCAGTGGAGAAAAGTGGACATTGAGACTACAGTACTACAAATCCTTCTGCACTAGTAACACAGGCAAATGGTTCTGCTTGTAAAATATGGTGAAATGTAAAGGGAACGGATTGGCTTTTGCATAAATGAACATGCTAGACTTTAAAATAATGATTAAAGCTAGAGCAAAGTATGATTGAAGATATTTTTGGTCTTTATAAATATCTTGAGGAGTAACCTCCAGAAATTAACTTATTTTAACTTAAATACATATTATTTATAGACACACACTCAGACATATATATAATATAAAAGGCATGACATTAAAGAGAAAAAGATACATTTATGAACTAGAAATTAGAGTTTCTTCACACAAGAAAGTGGTAATCTACAACTATTTTCCAATATGAGTAGTGAAGAAATACATCCACTTTATTTAAAGATGGTGTCTGAAATGCTTATAAAATGTTCTGTCACTTTGACCTCATGGAGCAGGGAATCTAAATCATGAGTATATTGGTGTGTCCCAGCTATATACCTTATATACCTTCCTTAGCAGACAGTGATAATCTTTTTATAGCTTTTTTTCACTCCAGAGTACATAAATAGAGCTCACTTTCATGTTGTTTTATCCACAGTCATGATCCTTGGAAACGCAATTCACCTTTCCTTTCATTGAGAAGATAGTACTCTGAAGTGAGATACAAATTATGATCATTATTGTGTCTGTATTATTTTTATTATTAAATATTTTCTTAGAATTTGTGATGTATCTTACATTAGGTGATCACAAAAGTACCAATAAAGAACACACCAGTTTTCTTGGATATCATTTTATACTTTCTTAAGTTTTGGTAAACATTGTTTCAAATGTCACCTATTTTATGTTACTTTTTTTGTATTTTGCATTAATGCATCTGGTTCCCCTCCAGTCATAATATTTTAAAGCTATATGAAAAATGCCTGAAGTCCGCATAGGAAATTCTATAATATATTATGCATTAGAAAAAAGGAAGCAATGTCTGCAGTGGAGTGATCAATATGCATCCAAAGTACAGGATTTGATTATCTTAATAGATATATTCTGAGTCATTATTATCTGGTTCCCTTTTATTCTTCTACACAATATTTGAGCACATTATACCCAGAGGTATTTAATTTCATAAACTGGCAGCATGCTATTTGAAGTGTTTCTTTCATTTATTCTTATCTAATTCTCTAGTTATTTATTTATTTTCCTAGGAAACTATTAACTATAATAGCCAAATACTAAAAAACAGAAATAACAACATCCTCCTCTTACTTTCCTCCCTACTTGAAGATGAATCAGCTGAACTATTTTGTCTGTTCTTGAAAACTTCACTGAGTAAAAGTGATTCAAAGATGAGAATTTTGTAAGTGAGTGAGAAAGTGGTTCAGATTGTGGTTATTCTCATCTTCTGCTGTAGTGAATTCTCCAGCCTTGGCTGAGATCTCAGAAAATTTCCACTTTAGATATTCATGAGACAGAGAGATTAGACGATGATCTCACATCTCCAGACAGTGTTATTGCATTTGTCCTTTAACAGGTTTTGATCAGAGACAAAATATGACAAATACACATACATATATATATACACATATATATACACATATTTACATATGTGCTATTCTGCATGATATTTTGGACCAATAGGTTGTTTCTGCAATGACTGCTGGAACAGGCATTACAAATCACAACAGTTTATATTCCCAACACAGAGTTTGCCACCTTCTTGAAAATAAATACAAGCATTTACATGAACAGTACAAAAACCCAACCAAAATATTTAGAGAGCAAAGTATTTCACTACATTTCCTCAGTTAGAGAGAGAATAAGAATGAAATTGGTGGCAAACGTTAGGCATGTCATTAAAGAAGTTCAGATAGAGGTGAACACAACAGACATAAAGAAAATTATCTTAGAGAAGGAGTGAAATTATGAAAGCAAAGTTTTGGTTGGTATATAAGGAAAGTAGCTTGTAACTCCTCCCTTTGGATCCTTTTGGAAAGCCAGTCATATCCTGAGCTGCATAAAGAAAAAAAAAAAATGCCTAGCCAGCAGACTAAGGGAGGAGATTCTCTCCTTCTACTCCATTCTTATGAGATCGTACCTCATTGTGTCCACCTCTGGGTCACAGCACAAAAAAGACATGGACTTGTTAGAGCAAGTCCAAAGGAGGGCCACGAAGATACTCAGAGGGATGGAGCACCTCTCCTACAAAGACAGGCTGTGCTAGCTGGGGTTGTTCAGCCTGGAGAAGAGAAGGTTGCAGGGAGACCTTATTGTCATATTTCAGTATATAAAAGGAGCTTATAAGAAAAAGGAAGAAAGACTTTACTAAGGCCTGCAGTGACAGGACAAGGGGAAATATTTTTAAACTCAAAAATGGAAGATTTACATACTGGGATATGTTTTTTTAGAAAAATTGTGATGTTCCATCTCTGGAAGTATTCAGGACCAGGTTGGATGAGGATTTGAGCAACTGGATATAGTGAGAGATGACCCAACCCATGACACAGCTGTTGGACTAGATGATCCCTAACGTGCCCTCCCTACTCACACCATTCTAGGATTCCTTGCTCACTGTGAGCTCTTCCAAACAAGGTGCATGTGTTTGGTGATTTCAGTGTTGTATGAAGGGCTCTGGTCTCTCTGTATTGCGATCTGGTCAAGGTCTCACTAAAAAGCACTCAGGAATTTGGCAACTGATGTATCGTAATTATTGTTTTCTTAATTATTTCTTAAAAATTCCTGAGGATCTTACATGAAAACAGGGAAAGCATCATCTGTGGCTAGCAATCAAATTGATAAAAGTGAGGATAAGGTTCTTATGAACAGCTCCTGCAATTTTTTTATCAATCTATGGACATGTGAATGGAAAAGTGAGATTGCAATGACCCTGGAGAAGTAGTCACAAAAAACAAATGAGTTCAGTGTATATTTAAAATTGTGAAAAAAGTTTTAGATTATACATAGAGAAGTCGATATTTAAAAGTGATAAATATGCCCCCCCCCCCCCCCCTTACACATTACCACTGTAAAGGTGGAACTAACTGGTCTTTTTCAAATGTGGAAAACTTTAAGGATTCACAGCTTTCTGAAACTGTGGCAGTGTCATTTACAGGGATTACCATGCCCCTGTCTCCAAACCCTTTCAGATCATTAAATTGCCCTTATAAAAGGAGGCATCAAGAATTTATGTTTGGAAAGTTTCTGCTTGCCCTTTATTATCTCTAATTGCTCAGGTAAAAGAGAGGTCAAATTCATAGGCTCTGAACTGTTGCCATGAATGATTATGTTCATCTGGTGTAAATGAAATAGGTTTCCAGAAATGGGGCATTTGATATACCCTGCATTTCATGAAAAGAAACATCATAGGTGGATATGGGTGAACTGTTTTATGAAGAGAATTCCCAGTTCTTTAGAGAAGGGATGCTTTGTTCTAGAAGTGGCAGTCTTGGTTTACAAAGCAATTTATAGTTCAGGAAAATTATGGGAGGGATGAACTTTATATTTACCTGCCATTATTTGCATTGTGCTTTTCTTCCCTAGCAGAGCCCACTCACAGTTATATTCTGCATCAGTTCTTACCATACCTGCCTGCTTCTCTTTATTTTGTAATTGCCCATTAATGCTATTGATTTCCCTTTCCTATACACTGTATGCTATACATGTACCCAATAAAATTTGAGATTCTAAGTTAGTTAATTTAGTAGTTTTAGCTCACTCCCCAGCCAACAGCAGATAAAAACATATGCAACACTGCTCAGTTGACACAGTTTATTTCATCTGTGCTGAGGAAATACACTGGAACACATCCAACACTGACAGTAAATTGATTTGCACCCTTGAGATGCTGGCTACTCCTGTCAGAATTGAGTTTGTTGACAGATGGCAGGCAGCATGGAGAAACTTTCTGTAGAATTGCTTATATGTTACCCAGAAATGGGTAAAAAATCAAATAGAGGTATGGCAGTGAAAGAAAAGCCGAATAAATGGATTTATTACAGCCTCAGATTTCTTCACTTTCTGATAAAATTTCTGGTTGTCCAAATGAAACAATGTTCCAACACTTTTTTGAATTATTTGTTATTTTTCTCTTTTACAGTGTGTGCATCTTTTTTTAACTGCATAAATTAAAAATATGTCCAACATACAGAGATTAAAGTATGCATTTGTCAGGAAAAGAGTGCTTTATATACTTCAACCATTAAAATCTTCAAAAATTGGAAATATTGGCATAGGAATATGTTTTCTGCTATTTGAGCTAACAGCAAAACAATAGACATTAAAATTTCTACTTCTGATTTTAAAATTAAGTTTCAGATTTTGTGGGAAATCTTTTCTCTCAATGTAACTAGGGCTGATTTATTTTACCTAGTTTTAATCACAACCTGAAACTAATTTTCCAAATTTCATTATTACTTTTGAAATCATACAATGTTTCATGCTCACATGCAGATTCCATAATTCCAGAGTTAGTCTTAAAGATGTCAAGGGCAAAATGACTCCTAAATAATTTGCCCTACCTAATTTTTGGTGTTAAGAAATAAGAAAAGTTATCAGACCATTTCATTTCCCTATAGTGTTACTGACTGCAACATCAAATTAAATTCTGAAGCCCTTTATTGTTTATTTTAGATTTCAACTAGAGAAATAGCACAGTAAAAGTAAGGTTTTAAATGAAAAGTAAACGTGACAACTGTGAGGAGGGGCTATGAAATATTCTACTAACACTTGGGAGGAATAATATGAATTGTCAGCTGGTTTTATTTTGCTTACACTGATGGCTAATGGGAATATGAGAAGAAATATCCATACCTCACCTATTTGCTTCCCAAATAAATTTTGTGGTTTTAAAAGGGTTGAATGAAGCTCGCACACTTCAAAAAAAGGGGAATATCTAACTACCAAAGAAAAGAGAATGAATTGGTAAGAGGCAAATGAGGAATAAAGAAGAAGATAAAAGAAAAAAATAAGGAGAAGAATGAAAGAGAGAAGGAATAATGAGATATGACAGCCATGAGAGAGGCTTGTCCATCCCCTTAGCTGTAATAGTGTTGACAAAATTTCATATATTTAAATAACAGGCTCATTAAGCATTAAGATCTAGGGACAGATGGGATGAAGGTGCAAGACAAAAACCTTTGAATTAGAGATCATATAATGCATATTTGTATATATATATATTTTCTGATGGAATACTGTTAGTCTTATCATTCTTTTTTTTAATGTTCATGGAAATCATACAGGGAAATAAAATAGGTTGGGGAGACCAACTACTCTGCCTCCTGGGCAGCTCTCCTGACAACTAGTTGCCTGAAGAGTAGACTGCCAAGCTTTCCAGGGCATCTGATTTCCCAGCTGTTCACCTGGTGAGCTGCTGGCCTTTCAGGCTCTCCAACTGGCTGCTTCAGAAACTATCCAGCTGGGATGTGGGTTACCTGGTGTCACAGAAATCAAGCTCTCTTGTTGGAGTCAACATTGGCTAGGTCTGGAAGAGTATTTGTTTTGGAAACTCTGAAATGTTCTCAGTGTTTTGACAGCCTGGACAACATCTACATTTCACTGTTTACAAAACAGAATCTATCAAAATTAGCAGAGTCACAGTGAAAATCCTGGTTTTGTTGTTTCTGCTATGCTGGTTTTCCTTTCAAAAAGTGTTAATTTTTGTCCCAAATCGGGAAGAAAAAAAAGAAAAGCAGACTGGATTTCATGTCAGAAAGCGATACCATTTCCTTATCATGTGAGTGGTAAAAAGACAGCTTGATTTCCGAGAATGCAGAAAATCAAAAGCCTGTTGAAAAAATGTTTAGTAACACTGTTTGTTCAACTTTTATTATGAATACATTTAATTTCAGGGGAAAACTTGCAAAATAAAAAAAAAAAAAGTTGTTCTTAGGGAAAAAATTAGTACAAATTAGCCCTAAAAAATCACATATCTATAAGAAAGAGGCATTAAACTGCCCTTGTAAGTTGTCTTTTAAGTCTTTTCTTGGGGATATGACAAGGAAAGACTTTTTTAAGAGGTATCTCTTAGTGTTTCAGGTCATTTACTGTTTTAGATCAGTGTCTGACTCTGTCTGGGAGTCACACTGGGCACCTCTCCTGCTGCCAAAACTATTCAGGACAGATTTGGAGGGGGTGAGATCACTAAATGCTGAATTAGGTCATACTTTCTGTAGAACTATAAGGTTTTCATAGACATCTTCCTCAGACTGATAGTTCATATTGATTTCTGACTAGAAAGGGCAGTTGCATGTGAGGAAAAGCATTACTGATGTTTTTAAGTGCTAGTCTTCCAACATGAGCTCCTATAAATTAATGTGCTATTTTCTCACACCTAACTTCTCTTTTCTCACTGTTGTAGTAGAAAATGAGGGGAAAAGAAGTTTCCATTTCCAAGTGATTTCAATACCTGGTATTTCAAAACAACAAAAGTGGTTTTCTAGCTACTTTTGTATGTCAAGTTGCATATTTAAACATATACATTGGGGGCATTTCTGTTTAATATCTTTATCAATTATCTGGATGAGGAGATCAAGTGTACCTTAACCCAGTTTGCAGATGACACCAAGTTGAGCAGGAGTGTTGATCTGCTGGAGGGTAAGAAGGCTCTGCAAAGGGATCTGTGAAGGCTGGATTGATGGGCTGAGTCCAGTTGTATTAGCAAGGCAAAGTGCTGGGTCCTGCACTTGGGTCACAACAACCTCATGCAGTGCCACAGGATGGGGGAAGAGTGGCTGGAAAGTGGCCCAGAGAAAAGAGCCAGCTGAACATAATCAGCAGTTTTTCCAGGTGGCCAAGAAGGCCAATGGCATCCTGGCTTGTATGAGAAATAGTGTGGCCAGAATGACCAGGGAAGTGATTGTCCCCCTGTACTGGCACTAGTGAGGCTACATCTTGAATTCTGTGTTCAGTTTTGGGCCTTTCACTACAAAAAAAGACATTGAAAGGTCTGGAGCATGAGTCTTGTGATAAGCTACTGAGGGAGCTGGGGTTGTTTAGCCTGGCAAAGGGGAGGCTCAGGGGAGATCTTATCACTTTCTGCAACTACCTAAAAGGAGGTTGTTGATAGATGGGTTGTAGCAAGTTTGGTCCCTTCTACTCAGGAACAAGCAATAGGATAAGAGGAAATGGCCTCAAACTGTGCCAGGGGAAATTTAGATAGGATATTAAGAAGAATTTCTCCCAGACAGGGCTGTCAAGCACTGGAACAGTCTCCTTGGGAAAATGTTAGAGTCACCTTCCCTGGAGATATAACAAAAGATGTTTTCATGTGGCACTTAAGGACACGGTTTGTTCATGGGATTGGCAGTGCTGGGTTAAGAGTTGAATTCAATGACCTTTAAGGTCTTTTCCAACACAAATTATTTTTGAAGATGAGTCTTGAGAGAGGATTCTCCAGAATACATGGCAAAGCATTACTAGATAACTAGTTCTAATTTAAAAAGAAAAAGCATAACTTGTTTGTCTAACTATGTGTCCTGTATCTGGCTAGGACAGGGCTAATTTTTTGTGGTAGCTAGAAAGGAGTATGGCCAGGACCCGGAGGTTATTCTGTATCACCTCAAGTCATTCCCTAGCCGGGCGCAAGGGACTCTCTTTGAGAGAGAAGGGTTCCTTCTGGTTAAGAAAACATGGAAGAGAAAGCCACTTGGTATTGTCAATTGCCAGGGAGTTTCCATGTGAGTGGTTTCTTTTCTTGTACCCTCTGTCATTAGTATTGTTCCTGTTACTGGTCCTTTTCTTCTGTTTCCAGTAAATTGTCTTTGCCTCTTCTGCCTCCAGTTCTTCTCTCCAGCCTATTGTAGCAGAGAGGGAGAGAGGAAAGCAGGGAGGCAAGAGAAAGCAGATGTGGTTTGGAGTATCTCAGTGGGGATGCTGAATGGGGCAGCACCATTCCTGAACCAAGACAGTTGTAATGAAACACCACAGAGTATGCAAGACACATGAAGGGAGTTGACTGACCAAATGACACATGTATGTATGGTCACTCCTCTTTCAGAAGCAGCAAAAAGGTAGTCAGAGCTTCCTTGCAAACAATAATAGATTTCTAGCTATCACGAGAGAACTGAATTCTGCCAAAACACTATTTATGAAAATTCTTATCTCATACATTTTCTTCTTATCCTATCTGAACCCTTAAGATGTGAATGTTTATGCTAGTCAGATCGCACGCATAGTCTTGCAAAACTGTGCTCCGTCCTGTCAGACCACGGTACAATATGTAATGGTCCTATATTCCCTAAAATTCATCTACAGAAATTAAACTGAAAATTGCCATATGACTTCACAAATCAATAAATGTAAAAGTAATAATAAATAAGACATGAGGGAAGGATGGAAATCTTCATAATAGCTACAACTAAATTTACCCTTCACTGTGAGAATGACTTCTGCGAGTTATATGCTGACTTCTGGAGTTCTCTGCCTTCATAAAAGAGAGATGTTTCCCAAAATAAAACCAAGACAGTAGGTTAGTTAGCACTGACGTGAATGTATTATATTTGGAATTTTGTGTTGATATGTTTTATAGAAACACTACAACCAAATAGCAAGGTTTGAAGTCCTAGTATTAAAAAAGACTAGGAAGTCAAAAGTTGTGATATGTATTTACAGTTAGTCAGAACCTTTCAACAACAACAGTAAGCATTGATCACAAAGCAGGTGGTTCATTTACTCAGATTTTGGACCTCATTGAAAAGAGTGAGCCAGGCTTCAGCAGCTTTGGGATAGGAAACCTCAGCTTGAAGCAAAGCTTCAGTCACATCAGTGCTATGTTTATTAGTGGGTTAATAAGGAGAGTATCACTTTGTACTGGTCTGTGTGTTTCAGAATGTTAGAAAAGGCACTTGCTTTCATGGAAGGAGAAAGGCTGTCCTTGTAAATAAAGCACAGTGTTTTCATCCATCACTACAGTGCAGCTCCCTATGGAAAGGTCTCAAGTGCCTTGTGCAAGCACAAACAGATATTCCATTGGAGCACAGTACAGGGGAGTGAACATTTGAGATGACATCTTTCTGTGTGATGCAGTTGCCTTAGTGTGTGTACATATATGTGTGTAAATATATATATAAAATATATATAAAATGATGGAATTAACAGCTTGAAAAATTCTGTATACAAGAAATGACTGTGTCATTTTTTGAACTTTAAAGTACTTTGACACTACAAGGACAGAAAAGAGTGTGCACTTTGCCAACACCGACACTGAGGTGCAGAAATTATAATTTCAGGAGGTGACTGTTTGAAGTATCTGTGAATGGGTACTTTGGAAATAGGGTTTTTTGCAGAAAATTGTCCCAGACATTTTTTCTGAGTTCTCATTTTCATCATGAATATATGCATGCTTCATTTTAATAACATCTCCATGAGTACTTGGGAAACAATTTTTTTTGGTAAAATTCATGAGTATTCCAGTCTAGCATTGAAAAAATAACAGACAGAGAAAGAATTTACTCTGCAACAATTTACATTTAAATTCATTTACAACAAACGTCCTTTGTGTGTTCAAGAGGTTTCTGTAACTGATGACATTCTATTGTACAAAACCACAGAGCAAGTAGCTGCCTCATGATATTCAAACTGATATCCAAGCTGAAGGTTATGAATATTCATTAATCACTCTGTCAATTTGAAATATCATTTTACAGGGTACCAAGTAACTGCAGTATCTACCTGAGTCCCAGGAAGTTGGTAAGCAAGTACTATGCTGAATTGGGAAACATGATGTCAATATTAAAAGAAGGACCATATATGGCACAATATTATATCCCTTTAGTTGCACAGTTAAGGAAAAAGAACTTTCATTAAAACCAATAAGTGTTTTGGATACCAAGAACACTGAACAACCTTCAGATATTTCAGATTGTCTTGCCCTTTGTCTCACTGGTAACACAATGTGGAGACATGTATTGATTACTTCTACTATTGTTTTCTAAATGTTTTTTAAAAGTGTGTTAATCATAATGTTCTTTCATAGCACATATTTTGGCCAACATGAGCACTTCCATTTCATGTAGCTTTCCTATGGCTTCTGTTATGACTGAATATGTGTGTGTGTATGCACGCGCACTTGTCCATTTTTCTTCCTGTATAACAGTACATTGTTTTTAATCACAGAACACAGAGACGAGGGAGAAGCAGTGGAATTGATTTAGTTGTTGGAAGGCAACCTGAAAGAACAGCCAAGAAACAAATGAAAATGGAATGAAATGTTGGGGGGGCTGGGGGACACAAAAGTGGGCCCATGTAGATTGATTATGTCTAATGGACTGTGGACAGTTCTGAGGAAGAAAAGAGTATGAAAAAATGCCTGATTAAAGTCCGAAAGCAAGCATGGAACAGGTAAGGACTGAAAACTGAAAGAAAATCAGAAAAAGGGCTGAGAGAAAGCTAATATAAACTTGAGGAATGGGAGGAATCTCACTGCATGTTTTTGGGTATGGGGAACATTGCTCAGAGCAGCTGAGGTCAAATACTGATTTGGAAGCAAGAGCTACCTAAAAAATTATCCAGCTAAAAAGCAAAGGACTTTCACAAAAATTTAAAACAAGAAAATATACCGTATTTTTTACTTTGCTTGTCTGACAGTCATTAAACTTTTTGAGAATTAACTAATTAGAACAAACCTCCGTTATACAGAGAGATATCAATCCATATGTTTGGGGTTTTTTTCTTGGAGAAGGCAAATTCACCATGTTTCAAGCTGGTTTTATGACATTTTGAAGACACAGAGTACTGTATAAGCAGTAATAGGTTTACAGCAGGAGATTCATCATGGCACTGAAAGATCTCCATACAGTCTCTTAGAGGGCACCCTGTACCTGCTTTAGTCCTGCCCTTATTTTCCATGAAGGCAATAAATTTGCAAGTAGAATCTCAGGGATAGAAGCAGAATATTTTCCACAGACAGTACTCTCCAGCTGCACCTGATCATGGTGCTAGTATGACAACTGGGCAGCTCTAGACAGGTTCAAAAGAGATTTCTCGTATTGGCTTCGTCTTCTTGACGTTACTCAGGGTAAACCAAGACAGTCTGATCACAGTAGGTCCCTTGTTTCCTAAACAGCCACTCATCAGGACTTGAAACCCACATTAAAGACACACTAAAGACATATCTTTAGTTCATGAGATGCCATGTCATTTTCTGAGTGAAGGAGTGGCTTTTGGAGTGGAGAGATTCCCAGCTGCTGAGAGGGTGTTTCAGGCGTGTGTCATGCAATATAGTCTGTCTAAGTCAGCCATTATAGTGCAACCCATGGACATGTTTTTTTG
The DNA here is from genome assembly GCA_013397135.1 of Pachyramphus minor. Taxonomy (NCBI): domain Eukaryota; kingdom Metazoa; phylum Chordata; class Aves; order Passeriformes; family Tyrannidae; genus Pachyramphus; species Pachyramphus minor. The sequence goes on along the minus strand of VYXB01000864.1, from coordinate 509,966 downwards.
AGAGCTGATTGATTTTTTTTTTTTTTTTTACATGTATCAAGTTATTGTTCCCTCAAAAGCTTGCACCACCAGAATAAGATAGGAAGGTACTAAGGCACTGTCTGGTGGAAAGTAGCACCTGCAAAAATAACCTTAAAATGTACATAAAATTATTTTTCTGTATCCTTACGTAAAACAATCATATAATTGGCTCTCAAATGCCATCTAAGGAAGATTTGGCAATCAACTAAGACAAAATACAATTATTTACGTGTAAGTCAGCTACTGATGTCATATGCTAGGATCATAATATTCACTTTCAATTCATGCTTGCCATTCACTCTTGCCATTTGTACCTTTCTTTTTTTCCCTAAGTCATGGTCACAATTCTTTTTATTATGGACTCTGTGTAGTTCATCAGATTCTGTTTCCATTCCTTACAGTCCTTCCCTTCCTCCCTCTCCTCTTACTGTGAGGAGGTTCAGCAAAAGTTAGAATGGCTTGTTGTTGCAAGGATTGATTACAAATGACTATGTTAATTATTATGTTTAAATGTAGATTATGAACTGACTGTTTAAGCTACAGGTAATTCCAGAATTAATATCCTAATAGTCTCATTTTCTTTAAAATTAACAGTGTTCTCAGTTCTCCTCTCAACTTCTTTTCCTTTTGGATTTGAAAGTTATGGGATACACGGGTTACTCTGTGTGATGGTTTTGACTGGAGTTAATTTTCTTCACAGTAGCTATTAGGGGGATGTGTTTAGGATTTGTGCTGAAAAGAGTGTTGATAACACAGGCATGTTTTTACTATTTCTGGGCAGTGCTTTGAGTCAAGTTCATTTCTGCTTCTTATCCCACACCACCAGCAAGGAGGCTGGGGGTGCACAAGAATTTGGGAAGGGACACAGCTGAGACAGGACATTTCATACCACTCAGGATGTAAAGCTGGATGTAAAGCTGAGGAAGGAAGGAAGGCGGGAGGTTTGGAGTGATGCCATTTGTCTTCCCAGTTCTCTCCTCATCCTACCCAGGGGGTTGAGTGAGCCACTGTGTAGGACTTTGTTGTTAGCTGGGGTTAAACCACAACACTGTGGGATATAGAGAAAAATAAAAATTATTGGGCATTGAGCATATTTACATAATTTTTACAAGTATTGCAGCATTATTGGAGGTTACACTTATATTAAGAAAGGAAAGAGGTCACATACATTTTTATAACTTAGGTACTGCTTACACTTTAGCCTCTCCTCCTTCCAAGTAACATGGCCTTGCCCAAACTGCTGGTTAAAAGTGTCCATTAATATATGAACATGCCAACACAGTCTAAATGACTGTGGAACTAGTTATTGCTATTCTAGACATTGGTAGACAGTACCAGTCAAGGCCCAGTGGGACCAGGCTCTTACCACATAAGGAAAAATACTGAGCAAACATAAGCTCAATATCTCAAAAAATTCACAGCTGTCACTACATGAGGAATGTACATAACACTGTGTCATTACATGAGGAATATGTAGGAAAGTTTAAAATCTGATCTATTGCATGTCAAGTGCTCTTTAGGAGACTCTGAACAAAGTTGCATGAGAAGAATTCACTCTTGCAGATGCTGAAAATGTTATAGTCCACAGTCTAGCTATCACATCTTAACCTGTTTATGTTTTCATAAGACAGGAAATTAACATTTAGACAAAACAGATAGGTTGATAGATGTAAATAGAAATGATACAGCTCTGGTCACCATAATAAGCTATGGTCTCAGTTGATGCACCTGAACATTGCATTCTTTAGAAAAAGAAAACCAGGGAAAAAAGGGAGAATAATGGGGAAGTTTCAGTTTATATAAGGAAAGAATCGATAAAGTCTGAGAGAAGGGAGCGTTTGATACTGATACTATTGTTTACCTGAAAATGCAACAGGAAGATGAAAGGTCTGAGTACATCCAACAACCAAAAAGAGAAATGTCTTAACAATTTTCATATTGATAAGTAAGCTAAGATTAAATAATAATAGATGATAGAATATTTAAATGATGTATTAAGTAGTTCACAAATGGAATAAATGTGACAAAAGTAGAGCAATTTGTGGATATGGAGAATTACAGGAAGATTAGATATAGGATACAATTACATATTACATAGGATATGATTGCATATACATAAAATTGCCAGGAATAGATACAATTAAATTCACTACAGAATAAGGTCAGCACATTTTCATTTTGATACTTTTTGCATATTTACACAGATTGAATACAAATATATACAACTGTATGTATATAAAGATATGCATACACATAAAATATAATATGCACAGTCAGATGGATGTACAGACATGGCATTTTTAAAAATGAATGTCAATCACATACTTGGTAATGTATAAACAGTTCTCCCAGCTTTTGGTCAAAGCCATGAATCTGAGGATAGAACTCAGCTACAATTTCCATAGCAAGCCCATGTTTTCTAGTAATAGAATTCTTCTAAATATCATCATACACTCTAAAAATGTATGCATTTTAAAATTCTTCAAAAGGTAGTACCTGAAATGTTTATATTTTTTTGAGAATGTTTTTAATACTCTACTCTGCACTGGTGAGGCCTCAGCTTGAATATTGTGAGCAGTTTTGGTAACCACAGTACGGGAAAGATATTAAACTCTTAGAGACCATCCAAAGGAGGGCAATGAAGATGGTGAAGAGCCTTGAGGTGAACCTGTATAAGGAGTGTCTGAGGTCACTTGGTCTGTTCAGGCTGAAGAAGAGGAGATTGAGAGGAGACATCGTTGTAGTCTGCAACTGCTTCGTGAGGGGTAGAGGGGGTGCAGACACCGATTTCTTCTCTCTGTAGACCAGTGATATGATGTGAGGGAATGGCATAAAGCTCTGTTGGGGGAGTTTTAGGTTGAATATGAGAAAAAGGTTCTTCACCCAGAGGGTGGTTGGGTGCTGGAACAGGCTCCCCAGCACCAAGTCTAACAGAGTACAATAAGTGCTTGGACAATTCCCTCAGGCACATGGTGTGATTCTTGGGGATGGTCCTGTGCAGGGCTTGATGATCCATGTGGATCCCTTCCAACAACACATTCTGTGATTCTGTGATTGCATGAATTGTTGGTTCTTATCATATATCCTCATTGCATTTCTACATTATTATATAAGTATAGCAAAAAATACTTTTCTAAGACCATATACCCATCATTTCCATTAGATCACTTTTTTTTTTAATTATTTACTCTGTATTAAACATTAGCTTAGAAGTGTTTTGATGATGTACCCCAAGGAAAAAAAATCTCCAAAGTGAGTATTAAAATATACAGTATGCATATGAAACTGTGGCAAGGAATTTTTGTCCTATTTTTACATGACAGCAAGCTACAGATTTTAACGTGAAAATCAGAAGTGAAGCAGGATTGCATGCAGGCATTGGGCCAAAACCGAACTGTGAAAATTCAAACTCTTGTGTAGGCTGCAAGATTGCTTTCTTGTCTTGATGGTGTGATTTTCGGACTTGATGTTTCTCCTCACTGTTTACACAATCTTTATTTCAAGGTACAATAAATTTACTAAGATAATGTTTGCTCTAAAATTCTTATAAATCTAAAGGATTGCTTGTGTTAATAGAATATCACATAGTGATATTGATTTGCTAAAAGTTCACATTTACCTTTGCCTTTTCATGATTTTGTCATGGTTTGTTTTAACATTCTCTTCCCTTCAGTTCTGGGAGATACTTTTTCAGGTCAACTGTCAGTCACATGCAGGACATCACCAGAAATCATCAATAAAACTGCAAACACAATGATTTTTCTAACAACCTGAAAACTGTCACAATATTAACTGGAAGTAATTACATCTTGCGTTGTGAGATCTTTGAATAAAAATTGGTGTTCTGGTGACTATTTATGTACTTAACACCTAGAATTCCATTGAAGTTAATGATTAAGAAAGAGGAGTGATTAAGGCATATAAACATAGGCTTGCATTCCTTATTTTTCCTTTCTATTATAATGATTAATTCTGCATTTGTTAGTCCTAAGTATAATATTTCTCATTTAACTGCATATGTAGAAGTATATAGGTCAAAAGCTGTGCAATCAACCCGAAAGTTAACATCTTTTTTGAATATACTGCTTAAACAAACAAAATTAACACAAAAGTATTATTTAAGTGTTGCACATATTTAAAACAAGCTCAGTAATTGCTAAAACAGTTAATTAGAAAAAAAAATCAATTGTATTCACTAGGATATTGTATAAACCAGTTGCATAATTTAGTGTGTATGAAATAGAAGCAGAAACTGTTAGCAGAAATTCCTACAAAGAAAGATATCATGTGCAGAATTCATTACAATATCACATGGATTTCCAGCAGGTAATATCTATGGCCATGTAGATTTACCTTTTCTCTGACAGCAAGAGTACATAATTTGGTTTTGAGGTGATCTTTTGACTGTCTCATACATCTCCAGATCTGAAGCTTGACCTACCCCCTGCCCCCATCATCACCTTTTATGTCAGTCAGAATCCTGCTTTGAAGAAAAACTACAACATGGTTTGTTTGTTTGTTTGTTTGTTTTTAAAAAGGGAGTGGTGGGGTTGGCTTTTGGGTTTTTGCTTGGTTACTTTGCTAATAAACTTAATTGAAGCACAGTGGGGCAGTACTGTGTGCAAAGTAAAGACCACATTTTTTCTGCATCTCAGTGGCACATACAAAGAGTTTCAAGGCAAATAGCAGAAACCTGTATTTATTCTTGCGAAACAGAATGTGAGTATTCATGGCAGATGCAGTTATTTTTCAAATTATTATTGAAGAGAAACCCCACAGGCAAAGAATATATTCCTAGCTAGCTGAGTACAGAGATCTTAGAGTGATAGGTGCTACAAAAGGTGTCACGATTGATAAACTGAACAAGCCAGGACTCTATTACCAAATGTTCATGAATAGTTATTTCCTATTAAAATGTCCAGTTGCAGTGTAGGCACTTAAGGCTATTTGTTGTTTATTGAACATCTTGAGAATAAAGGAACCTTCACTGAATGGCAGGCTTTTTCTGACTGCCTAGGAGGGCTGACTCTTTTCATTCTTGCAATCCATCTCCTTAGCTGCTTTTTCATAAACAAAAGGTTCAGTAGGAATTGGATCCACTCCCTGCAGTGTTAGAAATTATAAGTGCAGACTTAAGCCCATGTGTATAATACTTTTAATTTATTTTCATAGCTCATATGCCCTTCTGTCATTTGCTGATTCCCCACTTCACAAACTGACTAACCATGGCCCCATTTGCAAAGAGATTGAGGAATCAAAGATAGCAACTTTCCATGATTTTCATAAACATTTTGCAACTGATAGTCCTCAAGAACAGAAAATTGATGGCTGCTGTATGTGATGACAGCATGATTTCAAAATTGTGGTACAAATGTAATGGCCATCGATGCTGCTTGAGTGACCTGTCAGATAACCAGCTGTATATTGCCACAGTGCATGTTGCCACTTGCTCAGAGGGCAGTGAGAGGGCACAAGAAGGAACTGAGATCTTTGCAAGAAGATGGTGAATCAAAGAATATGTTCGTTGAAAGGAATGTCAGGGAAAGGGAGAGTTATAAAGAGTAAAGTAAAAGACTGGACCTACCATGATAAGGATACCCAAGGTACCTCAGAAGACAGGTTTGTACAACCCAGGCTTCTGGATTGAAGCTGACTGCAAAACATGTTTCAAAAATTCTGAAGAAAATATTATTTATTAATTCCACAAGAAAGAGGAGAACTTTAACAATTTAATCTCATTTTCCACTCTTAGGCACTGTGCAATAATAATAGATGATATGCTTCCAAAAAGTATTCAGAAACTATCAAGAAAAAACGAGACAGTTATCAGTTTTTCATTAAAAATTTGCTTTTTATTGGAGCTCTTGTGCTTTTTCCTTCTCCTTGAGATGTTTAGATTGAGAAATTGGCTAACAGAGATATACAGATCTAGCAGAGCAAAGCCTAAGTGATAATAGATTGGCTTATTAAGAAAAGGAGCAAAACACAAGGAGAGATAGACAATATCTTTCAATAAAGTCTTCAGCAAATGAAACAATCCAGCAAACCTGTTGCTGCGAGAGGAGTCAGCTATATCAGTTACAACTGTTTCATGACACAGAGTACCCAGTGAAGTCACTGGGAAAAGCATCAGGCAGTCAACCAAAGAAAAGTAAAATCAATCGAGTATGTTAAGATGATGAATACCACTAGGAAACTTTACTGTTAAGTGAAATTCAACAAAGATGTCCTGATAAGAACCTCAATTTTGAAAAGGTCTGTTGTGTAAAATTAAAAAATGATTGAAAAAAAATCTTCAGACATTTTAAAACTTCAGTTTTAAAACTTCCCATTTGTCATGGATGACGTTGTCAGTTTCCGCCACTGACGATATCCTATGTTAGTCAGTTTAGCTTCAACACTGTTGAAGTTAGCTGAAGAGACCCATGCCTACCCACTCCAGCACACACTCTTGTATGTAAATACCCCACATCAGCAATGAAGGTATAAACAAGAGGGAAAAGAGTGATCTCTGTCCCCACTTTAATTATCTATAGATGTGGCAGGAGGAGGAGAGAGCAGTGCGCTAATGACTCATCTGGAAAGTGACTGCTCTTCTGTTCCTGTGACATGGCCTACAGTTCTCTATGAGGTGTATTTTTTTCAAGGATGGAATTTTTCAGTTATGCCTGATCTGATGTGTGGCATGGCTCCAGTCCTGCTAATCTTCTGTCAGGTTCCTCATGATGCAACTCAGGAGACTTCCCACTGCAATACTACAAAGTCATCAGCTGGTAGAGGTTGTTTTACTTCAGACACAAAGGCGTGGCGCTTCTTAAGAACAGAAGCAGTTCACATGAGCAAATGTTCCTCCTAGACCTGGGAGTGTGGAGGTGTCTATAAGCAAATTCAGACCAACTCCAAAAGTAGTTTCACCTGCTTTGTAAGGATTGTTATATTACCTAAGATACTAACTCAGAGAAAAGAGACATGACTTTAATAAGTATTGTGTTAATAAAACACAATTAGTTGTGTTGCTCTACAGATGTGTTTGGATGACACCGCTGACCCCATCAAGATAAGGTCTAGCACACCCACAAAACAGTGTTTGACTTGCCTAGAGAAGGTAATTTCATTATACACCTAATCATCTCTAGTATTTCGTGCTGACAGTCTGGTATGAAGCAGCTGGGAGTCTTCCATATCAAAAATATGAGAAAGAAATGAGGATATTCCAATATGAAGCAAAACAAGATTATCAAGATTTTTTTTTTACCTATGAATACTGATACACTGTTTTCATACTGTCATCCATGATGATGGATACAGTTAATTTTTGCTGTTTTGTATTTATATTGCATGTTGTCATTTCTATCATTAATCATAAACATAATTGTCATAGAGACAGAAATGTCTTTTCCTAGACATTTAATTCTAAAATATAATTATCCAGACTTCCTGCTGTTAATGGCATAGAATTCTAATTACTTCAAAATGATGCCATTATTCATAAACTTCAGGCTAGCAACACACATGTTTACAGTAGATGGAAATTAGTACAGCATTCATCACTGTGGAGGAGCTCTTATTTGCCACAGGCTTATTTAACTACTCTGTTTCTTAGTACTGCTTTGGTCCTATCCCATTAAGGAATGATGAAGTACTCAAATCCCTGTTTACACAAAAAGATATGAGCAGAATTCCTCCTTCACTGACAATGGGCACTCAAATTTTCTGCCTTTAAACAAACTACAGATGTGCCTTTCTGTTGTAGGAAGGCCCTTGAAGTTGGTAATGACAGTAATTTAATTAGCAGCCACTAGTTCTGAGCCAGATAATTCTCACACTGAAGAATGTACAATGAAAATAGAAAATGAATATGGTAAAACAAACTTAGATTAATGAGGTTGAAAGAGAAAAATGTTGAATTAAGTAATTTTCCCAAATTTTCAAAGATAAATTGTAAAAGAAGTGTGCTGCACACATGGTTTGTTTTCATAAAACAATGCTCAAATTTGAAAAGCAAATACAATTATTAGCATGTGAAAATTATATTTTATTGCTCTAGGCAACCTCTCTTTATCACATTCATAAATCTTTTTATTCTTTTCTAAGACTGTGTCCCAAAGGTTACCTGTGACAGTTCAGAAAAAAAGAAATTAACATTGGTTAAAGAAATGTAAAGCAAAAAGAATACAAAATACAAAGCAGTTCCAAGGAACATATATGAAAAGATGATAAAACTGAGAAGCTTCTTTTTTGGTTTTGAAGACTGAGATTTTGTTCTAGTTCCTAGAAAATCCTGCTGACATATCTCAGACTCACTTGTTTTCCTTGGTCTTAATATACAGCAAAGATTTAAAATATAGATATTACTCCATTTGCATACATCATTTCTTTATTAAGCATTTGTTTATAGAAAAAAACACTTAGAGAGGAAAGCTCCAAGAAGAAGATACAAATTAATGGATTAAAAAAAAAAAAAAGAAGAAAACATGGAAGAAGATTTCATTTGGGGAAAAGTCAAGTTCCAAAGAAACTAGTAAAACAGAAGAACAGGGAAGTTTGCGGTTCTCTACTCCGTGTTTTGGAACCTAAGCTTCACACCAAAAATACTTTCTGAGAAAGCAGGTGTGATGGTTTGGACCTGGCACCCAGCCAAACGTCCAAACCCACAGTGAAAGCTCTCCTCCTCCCTTCCCTTCCCAGGACAAAGAAAAAACTGCAGAACCCAAGACCAACCAAATTATATCAATACCTATATATATATTTAAATATATCACAATTATATACAATTAATATACTATGTACACAGCTAATGGGCCCACATGCCCCAAAGGGAGAGGGTAAGGGAAAGGGAAAGGGAAAAAGGGACAAAAAGAAAAACCAAAACAAATATACACTCTCGAAACCCAACAAAGAACAGTAACCAAGTGATATTTTCACTTTCCTTGAGAGAGACGAATAGTGCCAACCTCCTGCTGGCAACCTCCGCCTCCCAAGGCCTACAAGGGAGGCATCAACCAGGCCTCAACTCCTCCACCCAGGCGAGACCGATAGCAGAGAACCTGCGTCTTTGGATCCACCGGAAGGGAAGAGAGTGCGAAGTGCTTCTCCTCCTTCTTATTTATACCCTGGGTTACGTAAAAATCATATGGAATACTGGGAACATGACCACTTCCCTGTTTACAAGCTGGTTACCAGGAAAACGACCTGGACCAAACCATCACAGCAGGCCTATTGTAATTAATTGCAAATATGTTCATAAATTAAGTTTTATACTACTGTAAAGATGTTAAATATTTTTAAGACAATTTACAGAAAAGTAGCTTAATTCTCTGTTCACGGTGACCTTATACTGTGTATATAAGAATTATATGTATTCAGTTTTACCATTCATCTTATGAAGGAACAATAAGATTGATAAATTACTAAATAACTGAATTTCTTTCTGAATGTAGAAGAATGGAAGACCAGTGGAAATATCTTATATCACTGACACAAAAAACCCACAGATTTCTAGATAAATTTTAGATTAAAAAAGGAAGAGGTTGGTTAATGTTAGGGTAAACCTGGTACACTGGATGGAAAATAACACACCAATATCTTCTAGTGTTTTCTAAGATTTTACTGAAAAGAAAAATATAAAAACCAATACAATTTTCTATTAGATGCTCTGTAAGACAAGAGTCTTACTAGAATACTGTGACTCTGTATTATAATTTATTCCCTTTCATGACATCATGTATGTATCCTATTGCATCAGGTATGTATCTTATTGCATAAACATCAGCAGTATTTTGAATAACCCACACATGAGAATTAATTTCTGTGGAATTTTATGTGTTTAACGGACTAAAATGATTCTTCTGTGTTTGGAGATTTCCATGAGTAAAAGATTCAGCTATATTGTGTTTTAAAGCACTGTATTCTACTTACTATGTTACATAATATTGTGGAGGGTGGGGGTTTGTTTGTTTGTTTGCTTCTTTCTACTATACCAAGAAAGAGAGGAGAAACAGAAGGTAGGCTCCTTATGCAGTCTATTTGCTGGCTGATTGCTTATCTAGAGCACACATGTAAAGCTGAGGTTCAGTAAACTTGCTAAGAAGAGGTAAACAAGGTAAAATAGGTAAGTACTTCCAGGGCATGGCTGAACCCATTTTAACAAAGCTAACTAACGCAAAAGGGAAAAATCACTTTCTAAAAGTGTTGATCTATGCAAGTGTTGAGAAAGTCTAGTTGACTTAACTAAACACTTGGTTTAAAACATCAAGATGAAACTCATACTCGCTTTCAATGTGAAATGTGAACTACCCATAGCTACCAAAGTACCAGAACTTCTCAATTAATGCCAGACAGCTGAGCTGGGTCCCAAAGAGCCTAAGATCTGTGAATTATTTCTTCCACAATACCTCCACAGCAGAAGGAGATAGTGATCTCAGAAGTCAAATTTAATTCTCAAGATTCGAAAATAAAAGCTTGACTTTTGTTAAGTGCAGTGTGCTTGAAAAATGACTAATTGTACACACTGGAATATGAACTCATTCAGTCTTCTCCTTTGCTCTGTACTAATTGTATCTGACATGCTATATAGGCTTATAGGTTTATATTTGGCATATATTAATAATAGGCTTATAGTAGTGCTGATTTTATCTTATTTTTCCTTCTATCTTCACATTCTTAACTTGCTTATCATTGTGAAAGATCACTATTGCAACGGAATAGTCACACTCGTGACTAAAAGATGTTGACTAGTCACACGCTGATATAAATGAAGAACAGTGGTTAGATAATAAACAAAAGGCAGTGAAGGTAGATATGGGATCTTCACTTTCTAGCTTATTTTTGTGCCTCCTCTGTATATTCTGCAGAACTTGACAGGCTGTTACTCAAAGAAATGTGGGGAATTTATTGTTCCAAAACATTTGGTTTTGCTTTTCATTTTAACGTCTAACCAGGAGTTCCACTGCTACACACAATGACACAACATTGCAAAGCAAGCTGAAAACTGTAGTGATTATGTCAACTTCCACCTCCTCTGAAATTCATGTGCAGATTGATTCAGGGGAATTGATTTAGATAGGTTACATTAATGCCAATCTTTATTTGATTCCCATTACTGACAGCTTGATAAATCATGGATTAAAGCAGGGGGGAAAATGTGTTAGTATAGTATACAACAGTTGAACCTTACCAGAATATGTAAACCCACAGCTATACACTATTATAACCAGGAAGCATCACCTCTTCCCCAAAGGGTTATGGGAAAATTTAGCATATTTAAAAGTACTGGTTTAAAGCACTTTATAGAATTTGGAGAGTAAAACCTGGTTTGGAATGAGCTCTATCTGCAGCACTTTCTGATATATTGCTCTAGTAGATTACACCTTCTTTTTAAGTTTTTCATTGTAAAATAGGAGACTTCTATAAATACAGCAACATTGAGAGAAATTGTATCTCACTGAGATGTTCGCCCTAAGTGGTTTTATATTAAAGGTTTCAGTAGCAAGGCAAAATGCATTAGTTTTAAGGAGACTTAAATGGTACAGATAAAAAAAATACAAAATGTAACAGAGAAGAAGTTGATTTAAAAGTTTATGTTTGCACTAGGCCTGTACCTTGGCATACAGCTTGGGTTATGTTTGAACTTAGGTCAGTTTATCTTATGTATGTATGTATCGGGTCTGGCTGGGATAGAGTTAACTTTCCCTATAACAGCCCTCATAATGCTGTGCCTTTTATTTGTGGCTAGAATAGTGTTGATAACACATTTGGCAGCCACCCAAAGTCAACCCACCACAACGTAAAAAGCTATTTGGAGAGGTACTTAACTTTTTATGTCCTCACCTACATTTTTCAATAATTCTTTTGTTCTCAGCTCAGATTTTAAATCCAAGTTAGTAGCACATAGGCATCTGTGGATTTTGGTTCAGTTTTGTTTTGTTTTGCTCTAAAGACTTGTATATTCAGAGCTCAGAAGTGTATCACAGCTTTCATTGAAAATATGACACAATCATAAGTTGATGTAGTAGTTGAATGTAGTTGAAATGTTGAAATGTAGTTGAATGTAGAAATGTAGTTGAACTAACATTCTTGAATATATAAATATGTTTGTAAGGAACACTCTTTGAGATTTTTATTTCTTTTACATAAATACTGCTAAATGTCACCTGAAGCCAGTCCATTCTGATTGCATGGCAAAGACAATAGAATTCTGTCTTTACATTCTTTTTTTTTTCAGACTGATTTATTTGAAAGCTATTTCTGCCCTGAAACAAGATGTTATATATGAAAGTCCCATAAAAATTGATTTAGGTTTCCATAGGTTTTACTCTAGACAATCCATGTCTGAGGACAAGGGTCCAGGTTATGCTGGCCTGCTCATCTCTCATCCTCCCAAGAGACTCCCTGCAGTGATATCTCTAAGACTGGAAAAAAAAATCCTGACTACTGTATCAGTTGGGACTTAGGCAGGTGAGGAATACCCAGCTTTTAGCCATCTTAATTAAACTCCTTTCACTCTCCAGCCACAAAACACTTCTGCCCCTCACTACAAGACACTGAGGTGTGGGAGTGTGCCCAGAGAAGGGCAACGAGCTGATGAAGGATCTGGAGTATAAGTCTTATGAGGAGCCACCGAGGGACTTGTTTAGCCTGGAGAAAAGAAGACTCAAGAGAGACCTTCTCACTATCTACAACTGCCTGAAAGGAGCTTATAACGAAGTGGAGGGTGGGTCCCTTTTCCTAAGTAACAAGTGACAGGATAAGAGAAAATGGCCTCAAGCTGTGCTAGGGAAGGTTTAGATTGCATATTCAGAAAAATTTCTTCATGGAAAGAGTTGTCAAGAATTGGAACAGACTGCCCACGGAAGTGGTGATGTCACCATCCCTGGAGGTCTTTAAAAGATGTTTTGGTGTGACATGGTTTAGTGGTGGACTTGGCAGTGCTAGATGTTTGGATTTGGTGATCTCAGAGATTTTTTCCAACCTAAATGATTTTATGATTCTTTTCTAGTGACCAGTTCAACAATCTTTACTTTTACTTCAAAAGGAGAAGTGTATGAAGAAGTACTGTGTTCCATACTCTCTTTGGAAGTACACAGTCAAAGCAGGCTATTTTTAATCTTTACCTGTGGGTTTAATAAGGAATCAGACAGTCATTCAGACCTTTTGCATAAAAGCTAAATAAAACTTCATTCTTTGTAATTGATTTATAGTTTCCATTTAAGTCTTTAAGATATATTCTTGGTTTTATGACAACATCCTGAACTTGGCTTGGTACTGATCTCTCTACAAATTTTAGTAACTCCTGGTAAGATTCCTTCACTATTTTATCTCTAACAATATTTTTCTTTAATCCACTGTTACAGCAATACTCACCTCTAAAATATAGTTCTTAGTGCAACAGCCAAAGTTACATAAAATAAACAACCCAAAGCAGTTTGCTTCAAATCAGCATTCTAAATTACACTTATTACTGTTGTCACCAAAATAATAATCTGAAAATATGATTGGTAAATTGCAATTTAAACTTATAATTGAAATAAAACGTTTCATGCCACTTCAAATGGAATTAATTGGTTATAAGTTCTTGAAATAATTTTCAAGATAATTAATAGCTAGATTAAGAAAAAGAGTAATAATAATAATAATCTGTTGCATATCACCTAATATGGACATAACCAGGGTGTTCAAAAGCCATGCTTAGTTTTGACTGTATTTCAAACCCTGTTGGAGTTTACAAGTATAGCAGCTATTGTCTTATAAAGACATAGTCACAGGCGTGGGACTGGAATGTCTCACTGACAGTTTAAATGACATAACATCCGTGCTACAAATTCGTTTCTCACACTCTTTTATTGAATATTTCAGCAGCCTGTGCTGAGTGAACTGGAAAATCAGTGGAGATTGATAGCCCTCTCCCTCCCCTCAGAACAGAGCCTAGGATGAACAGGAGCTCAGAGAAGCATTGGAAGTCTGCTACTGGGTGAAAGGAGACTGCAACCATCTCCTTCAGACAGGTTTGTGAAAATATTTTTTCTGAGTCTTTCCCAGACAAAATTACTCAGTGAAAAAATTCCTACTAAATGAATAAATTTAGGATTATAACAACTACATATTTGGCTAAGAATTTTTTCACTAAAAACATTCTCAAACATACTACTGCACTCCACACAGTCATTATATACCTGACCCGAGACTTTTCTTTATTTTTTTTGTATAAATAACTTTGATTCAGAAGATTTATGTCCTTCTATTTAGTATTATCAGCAATAGATACCCTTTACACATATCATCGACTTTAACAGAAATTCTTATCTTTTCTTCTTCAGTAAACAAAGAGCTGAATTGGCAGTTCCCAAAGGATGTGGGTTGTTGTCTTGGGGTTGTTTTTTTTACTTTAATCTATTTGAAGGCACTTAAGAAGCATTTTAGCAGAAACCTTTGGCAGCCTCATGATCAAGTGACTTGAACAACTGAGCATGGCTTTAATTCTGCTCCTCTTAATATATGCCAGATTTATTAAATGCAAAATAAGAGTAAATTGCCTTTTATATTTCTAAACATGGATTTTTTTATTCAATATTCCACAGTGCTTCTATTCTCAAATTTCATTGAAAACAACTTTCTGTTTTCATGAGTTTGTGTCTTTTGCTGCCTCTTAAAAAGGATACAATCTCTGTATGTTAAAGGCCAAGACCATTCTCTCTACTCCACTGGAGCTTTACCATTTCATCCCAGTTGGGAATCAGCCCTCAGATTTGTAACCTGAATCAAATATGACATGATATGTGTATTCAAAAAATTTTTTTATATTTTTCGCACTAGGAAAAACACAGGTGCATTTAAAAAATCCAGACATACCATCCACTTGGAGTACAGGAGACCCAAACTAATGACTCCACTTTACTTTTGTCAAGACAAAAGTAATTTTAAACTTTGGTAAAAAGCTGGTGTGTAAGTAATGTTATACAAGTGTATAAGCACACACACACACAGAAACATACATGAACAAACACGGGGAAAGCGATTTCTGAAATATTCATATTCTTCCTAAAATAAAAAGACTTCAGGGAACATTAATGTTCCTAACATGAATATGGAGCTCATATATTAAAATTCATGAGGACCTGTCAACTGAACTGACGCAAGCTCTATTTGCCAGAAATACATGATGACATTGCAAGCTGGCAAAGATGAAAGCAGCTCAAGAAAGCTCTTCTTGGTGCTACTGCACCCCCTGAATGTCAAACAAGCTGTCTTTCACCAATCTGGAGCTTCATATAGAGCGCAATTCTCTGCTGTTTGGTGAAGGTGTTCTCCTGAGCACAGGGGATGTGCCTATTTCTTTACTTCCCAGACACCAGACGGCCTAGGTTTTGGAATGACAGTAGACTGCCAACCAAATTCTGTGTTTACTCGAACATACGTTGTCTTCTCTTCCAGATGACTTGCAGCGAAATTTAACAGGCATCATCCATATGTTCACTTTCATATTCCACACAATACTTGCTTGGAATATCAGCAGGTCCCTTTCAGAAAGCTCTAAATGGCTTCCCTAACAAGGGAGGCACTATGCATTATAAAAGTTACCTGACAGAGTCATCATACTGCAAACAGGATTTTGTCAGTCGGTGTAAGGATTCAATGTAAGGACCTATTCAAATATGGCTATCATGGTAATTTAAATTGTGGGCCATTTAGAATTTATACCTTACTGGAGAAGTTTGTTTGAAAAAAGTTTAAAGTCTACATCTTTGCTACTATTTTTCTTACAAAAAATCAATAAATTGCTCTTCTATGCTGAAGGAAATTCTGTGCATAACATGATACATTAAGTGTAAACAGCTGGTATATCTGAATTCACAGATGGCAAAGATGCTGGACTAGAAAACACGGAGTATTTTTAATTTAAGTTTCATTAAGTTAAAGGATTACCTCTCTCATCCAGAGATTTTACTGTTTTGTTGTTATGCAGTGAACCACACCGAAATTACTTTTTCAAAGACCTCAAGTTACTTCAAAAATTTCTGGGTAATGTTTTTCAGTGAATACTAAGCAGATGCTTGAGTGAACCATTCTTTGAACAAGTCATTCTGAGGCAGAAGTAAGAATCATATCTTTTCCCTCTTTCTGTCTCTTCTAAGCAGTCAGCTGCACTGAGAATAGATTTTCTTTTCCCTCGTAGGCAGTGATCACAGGTAAATTTTATGGCCAGTGGAATAGAGTTCTAGAAAACCTCCGCATGCTGAGAAAGTCACTGAAACCTTCAATAAAGCTTGATGTGCTCTCAATGCAGGAGAGAATTCTGAATATAAAAGGGATATTTTTAAAGGGCCATAATAGTGAAAAAGACCAAGGAATGAATACCTGATGAATGGTTGGGACTGAGGGCATGGGTCTCCTTCTTTGTCATCTCTTGGGAAAATGGTTGGTCATATCAGATAACTTTTAGTGTTTCTAGAGTCCTTTTGACATGAATCTACATCTCACTGAATTGTCACTGAATTTTTTCACCTTGTCCGTGAAAAGTTCAAAATTCCTTTTGAAACAAATTATTTCTGACCTATAAATAGGATATTATAGGAATATAATAATATAATATAATATATAATTATATATTATATGTAAAATATATTATATGTAATATATAATTATATAATAAATAGTAGTATAGGAGTAGTGGAAAAAGAATTTTACTCGACAAAGTCCCTTATCCTCCAGCATGTCATAGATCATTCATCTTTATGGAATGAGAGAGGAGGCCAATATTCTCAGACTGCTTTCATTCTCAGCAGTTTAACATCTATAACTCTGTTTTTGAAAAGTTCACAAAAAAAAAAATAGTATGAATAATCAAAGTCCTGTTCCCGAGAAAAATTTTCACATGGTCAATGACATTCCATAAGAGAATCATCTTTTAGGTTGTGTTGTGAATGAAGAAGGCCATATTTGTACACTAAAAACCAATGCACAAAACAATAAACAGCTGAATGGATTGATTTGCCCTTACCTAAAAGAACATAAATAAATAAATACGCTCAATATTGCAAAGTTTGCTTTGGTTTTTATTCCATTGCATTTGCAGACATAGGGAAGACTGATGTGCCGTGGACAAAGATGCCATAAGAAGTGACATTGAAGTGTTTTCAGTTTGTATTGCAGACAACATGAAATGAATATGATCAGCAAAGAGTGATGGAAAAAACAAGCTGGGAAGTCAACCGTGGAATGGCACCACACTACTCACACACTGCTTTGTCACCCCTACATCACTTCATAGAATCATAGAATAAGATGGGTTGGAAAGGACCTCTGAGATCATCAAGACCAACCCTTGATCCACTACCACTACAGTTACTAGACCATGGCACTAAGTGCCACATCCAGTCTTCTCTTGAACACCTCCAGGGACGGAGAATTTACTCTCTTATTACAATATATAAAACCCATTTTAACACTTGCTCACAAGACATGTCAGAGTTCAAGAAATTGCCTATCAATTCGCAGTTATGAGGGCATTTCTCAGGTTTAAAAGCCTGATAAACACAGATATAAACAAGTGACACCACTCCCATTAAACATATAGTTTATCTATTTCCAGTTTCTGTGTTCATAACTCTAATTTTCTGTCATTACTTATTTTTCTTTATCTACAAATACCGCAACAGCACACCAAGTCTATCCATGTTCCCCTATGCATAAGTTATCCAATATAGGTCCTCAAAAATTTCAAGCACTTTCTTCTAAAATCTGTTGAAGTCAGAATATATTCCTCTATTCAAATCTGTTCCACTGCTTGCTGGGATAGTCATTTGCCTGTGAACTTCTACAGTCCCAAGTTAACTTCCAGATACACCTTTGCAAGCCAATGGGTAGAAAGGAAGCCCTGAAATTCTTCATCAGAAGCATGAATACCAGAATCAACTTCTCAAACTACCTTTTTTTTTTTTTTAACACAAGAGGAAGCAGAGTAGGATAAAAATCCAGTAAGATGCTTATTTTTCCAACCCAAAAATTTAGTCTGCTTATTAGATTCCTCTGCAAACAGAAGGTGAAAAACAAACAAACAAACCAACCAAGCCTGCTATGCAGAGCAACTCAAGGCAGAAAATTAAGCTGAATGTGGTGCCTCCTCCAGACAGTTAGGTGTTTTAAGTTACAGTATGTAAATATCCACTTATTCCTAGGAAAAAAATACTTTATCCCAGTGCTCTGTATTGGAAAACAATTAATTAAGAGGGAGAAAGTGTGAGAAGGAACATAGGAAGATCATAGTCTGACTAACCACAGGTTACTGTCCCATGTTTTGATATATTCAGGCTGAAATTATAAATGTCCATATACTTAAATGCAGACATGGAAATTTAGATATGTATACAGGTATGGTTTTGATTCAAAGATACAAAGTAATTTATTCTGTATTTGCAAAATAAATCTAGGACAATTTTGTAACATGAGTATTTATCTGCAAGGCTCTTTCATATACTAGTACCTGAGAGCTATGTCTACGACCATTGAAACTTGTGTCCAGCTGTGGGCCTTTAAGTATTTCAAAATTAGGTTTCATAGTTTAATTTAAAAATTTCACAAATACGGAAACTTTGTCTAGAGCAGCAGAACTTACAGTTCATATTTTACAGCTGAAAAAAGAAACAGCAGAAGGTGTTCTCTTTCAGGTCAATTTCTTGCAAAGGAGTGTTTCCGCCCCAGTAGTTTTTCTTATAAAATCAACTGACATGGCATCTTGAAAACATGCTACCTCTGCACATTTGCCTGGATTATTTAGCTGCTTGATGTTTCACTCTTTAACAGGGTTTTCAAGCAGAGAAAAAGATTATCTAGAAGTTCCAAGTAATATGCTTCTGGGTCTTCCTTATGACCTAGAAAGTTATCTGAACTTCCTTTCATGAAGAAGTGGTCTTTCAATGTCATTCCACTGAAAGTCATCGCTCTGCACTGGAGAGGAATCTTGATTGTCATTTTATAAATGTGCAACTTTCATGATTTAACCCCAGCTGCAAATAATCCCAAACAGCTGCTCACGAATTCCCCTCGTGGTGGGATGGGGGAGGGAATTAGGAGAGTAAAACTGAGATGTTGAGGCAAAGATAGTTTAATAAGTAAAGCAAAAGCTGTGCACACAAGCAAGGCAAAACAAGGAACTCATTCACCACTTCCCATTGGCAGGCAGGTGTTCAGCCATCCCCAGGAAAGCAGGGCTCCATCCTTGAGAAGACAAAAGCCATAATTCTGAACAACCCCATCTTCCTCCCTATATCACCAGCTGTATATGCTGAGCGTGACACTGTATGGTATGGAATAACTCTGCGGTCAGCTGGGGTTAAATGTCCTGTCTGTGTCCCCTCACATCTTCTTGTTCCTCCCCAACCCTCTCATTGGTGGAGTGGGGTGAGAGTCAGAAAATTCCTTGACTCCATGAAATCACTGCTCAGCAGTAATGAAAACAACCCTGATGTTTCCAGCACAAATACGAAACATAGCAGATGGTATGAAGAAAATTAGCTCTGCCTCAACCAAAACTAACACAGCAACCAAGTTGGTCACTATTAATTGAGCTTTTCTATAAAAGTTATGCAGTTTGGAAGTACACTTTAGTGCTTGATATGAAGTGCTTGCATGAAGATACATGCAAACTATTACTCTCACTTTCAGGAACAGAGAAATGTGTTACTACGCACAAAGAAAATTCATATCCTTCTGCAAAAGGAAACAGTTATTACTCTTACATTAAAACATTAATATTACTATTAAAATTAGTTTCACTAATAACATGGCATTTCCCATGGATCCAATCCAAACTGGCTTCTATTGTGTTAAGTGTTATAGAATTCAAAATTATAATTCAAAATTGTGTCAGCACTAACAGTTTACCACATAAAATGTACCGTAATCCTTTCTCATAGTTGCTGCTTTTTTAACTAAATATCTTAAAACGTTCACACCTGAAAAAATGTATCTGTATTATCTGTAAGAAAATTCGTCTTGCCATGGAAACTGTAATTCAGCAGGCAGGTCTAGGTACACGTGCTATGACTTGGTTGACTGTGACCCACTTGCTACTAAATGACTGGGCACTGACGCTCCACTAGTGAATTCTGCAGTGATCAGGATACGCCTGCTGGTTTTAACACCAAACAGAAATTAAACTCCAAATAAGCCACGCCCCTTTCCCCTTTCCCTTCCAGTAAGGGAGGGACAAAAGCAGAGATTATGGGTTGAGGTAGCAATTTACTGAAAGCACAAAGCAAGGGAATAAGATACAACACCAACAGCATTAACAGCAAAAGTTTACAAAAGAAGAGGTGTTTTACGACAAAAGCAATATGTTGGCTGTTCCCATGCATCGCCCACGTGGTTGTTGCGAACAAAGGCAAGATGGTGTGGGAGCTCCTGCAACTAACATTTCCTGCCTTCCAGCCCCAAACCAATGAGAAACAATGATAAACAAACCACAGACCTCTCCTCTCCATATTGCCATGCCCCTCAAAGTGTCCCAGAGGCACAGGGTGGGGGCAGAGAAATGGACAGTGGTGCAGAAGAAAGGGTCCAAAAGTCTGATACCAATACCCTCTCACTGGAGAGTGAGAGGTAAAAATGGCTCACTTCCAGTTGGGCACCCAGCTTTTCCTCCCAAAACCAGCCACCCAGTGATGATACAGGTGGTATAGAATAATACCCTGGCCACACCAGGACATTATCCACCCCTTATTCTATATGATCTATGTCATGCCCAGACATTACACTTTCCAACTATATACATATACATATATATACATATATATATACATATGCATATAACTATACACAAGAACAGATATTATTTCAGTAGTCACTGGCCGTCCCCCACAAGATGTCTGTTGAAGTCATTTAGTCCATGACTGGTGTATCTGGAGCACACTCATTGTGTTCAATGAGTTTGCATTTGTTGTTCATGATAGTTATGACATACAGTGGCACTGTCATTCAGAAACCAATATTACATATGCAGGTCTGTTCCCTGTCCCAGAGAACAAGACTGCGACATAAAACCACAGGTTACCTCACGTAGCCTCCCTCTTGAGCGGGGGGGCACCTGCTCCTAATAGCAGAGGTCATGTATTGCAGGGGTAGCAGGTCTGTATTGGCAGACCATGGAACATTTCCTCTTTAATTGTCTCTAAGTTTCTCATGGCTCTCTTCAATTTCCTCTTTTAAATTTTGGAGTTCCTCGGACAGTCTCTACATGGATAAGATGCAGGTTGGTAACAGAGTGGAGACAGATGACATGCTAGGATCTTGGAGCAAGCTTGGATTTGTAGCTTTTAGTGGGTTGCTGGCAGACAGCACCCATTTGTAGGCACCTTGACTTGGGAAACCTAAGAACTGTGTGTCTTTCTTGTTAACTCCATCTTCCAAAGCCAGTGTGCAGACACTTAAATAGCAGAATTTTATACTTTGTGTGTGAGGTACAGGGTGGGAAAGAATTTAGAATAATAATTTCTATTTAGAATGAGAGCAGCCTTAAGATTTCCTTATTTTGAAAGGCTTATAACTGCCCATATGAAAGAGCTCGTGTGCTGGATGATGCAGATCTCCATAGGTCCTTCAACTCATCCTGGTTGACTAAATATTTTCTGCTCCATGTAAGAAGTTTGTGGAATCTTCTTTACAGAGTGTCAAGAATTGATAAATTATGTAGATAATAATCTACATATGACTGCCATTAAGTTTCAACATTTGCCAGTCATGGTCTGTTAAATATCATTGTTTGCTTCAATCTTGTAATAAATAACTGCTGAATGAATGTTTGGCAAGCATGTTAACCATTTAAATAACTATTGTATAATTCTTTTTACTGCATTCTTAGAATTCACATTGCTATTGCTTGTTATTAAAACGTCAATCCTTCTTCTTTTGTCATGAAAATATCTCTCAGTTAAAGCAGAACTATCATTTCCCTACAGAAATCTGATGTTATAAAAAAAAATCACATGCTGATTTTGGGAAAAATGCATAATAGTAGAGGTTCTGGAAAAGAGAGAGGCTTTTTAAAGAAAAACAAAAGAGAAGTCATAATCCAAAATTGTTTGAATTTTGGTAGAAATATTCTTCCTTACAATGTAAAATTTAATGTTATAGATTCAAAATAAGAAAGCTGACAGTATAGCTCATCAGCCCCTTTAAATGACCCATAGTTTTTGTGATCAGGAAGCAATTTTCTCAAACCACCATCACAGACATATTCTTAAACTAAATTAAACAATCCTGCTCTATTTTCATGAAAAGGTAATTCAGCACTAAGAATGTTTATTCTTCTAATTATGATTAATGTTGCTGTCCCTTTAAATCTTCTACAAAGAATGAGAAGAAATCCATTATTAGTTTTAAATCGTTTTCAATATAACAAAATGCATGTTCAATTCAAATACATCCTCCAAAAAATTATTATTCTTTGTCATTATTGGTGCTAAGCATGGATCCAGTAATCATATTGTTTTCATACAATAATGTAATGTCATAAAACAGATTTGATGGCTAGATTATCTTTTTTGCTCTACAATCCAACAAAAATGAATCCCAACAGATTCATTTGTTTGAACAGAATCTCAGTAATACTTTAATTTTGCTATGAGTAAACAGAAAAAATGCTTCCCAAACAAGAATATGGCAATCAGAAAAAGCATTGTTTATTTGCTGAAACACCTGATGACAATTCAGTAACTCTCACACAATGTCTCCATCAAGAATTTCCATCGTTGAATGATTAGGATATGTTAGGGTCAAGAGGAAGCACAGGATGAAGGAATACATAAGAGATGTTGGTAAACCAAAGATATGAATATTTGAAAAGTCTGTACTATCTTCCAGCTGTCTAACAGTGAGATGACAATCACAGTTATACTAATTTTAATGTTCTGGGTAAATCTTAATATGCTTTTCATGAACCCAGAAAAAAAAGAGACGTTAGGAGAGTAAAAAGGAATGTTCATTTCAGACATGATAAAACCAATCCTGGCTGAGACAGAAAGCAGTCAGAAGGTAGTAACAGAAGCAATTCACATTAAAGGGAAAGAGATTCCATGGTATATGAGAGCAATGAAAGAAAATTGTGTAAAGAATGGTTATCAACATGTTAAATTCAAATACTAAAAGAGCACCAGTAATGTGGCTAAGAGGTGTGCAGTGGTGTTTGTACCAATTTACTCTTCCGAGGCTTTTCTTCTTTATAATGCACCTCTTCATTAGATTATTTATTATTTTTTATTATTATTTATTATTAGAATCATAAATTATCCCAGAAATTGCAAATAATGGTTCGTGTATGCTTAGGTGTCAAGGAGCAACGATCCAAAGGGGAACGGTTTCAGGAATGGAAAAATATGTTCAGCAGTTGAAAAAGGACCTTGTTATATGGACTTTACAGTTCTTACGTGGTTTCAAATATGTGCATTGTATGTTACCTATATGGCTGTTTTACCTGGGCATGTTACAGCTCCCCTCGGGCTGCCTGTTCCCCACTTTCCCTGCTCCTTCCCCTGATTGGCTGGAAAAGCTGCAGTGTGGACAGAGCTCCCATTGGTCCGTTCGCTCCCCAGTTCCACCCTCGTTCCTCCCTGTTTTCACGAGTTCTTACTGCTATTTGTTACCCTGGTTGTATGTCTCATGCTCCACCCCATTTACTGGCTCCTTCCACGCCAGAGCTTATATTAACCCCTGCATCCCTCCAATAAATTGCATTGTGCCTGCAACTTCATCTCGGGCCCTTGGGTGCAGTGCCGCATTCCCGTTCCCCACCCACCTCGGACGGTGGCACTTAGGTTTAAAAAGAAATAATGAATATACCTGTATGAAATCTTAAGAAAATCCTAAGTGACGACAAGAAAGTAAAGGTGAACAGATACAGAGAGTTAAGATGTTGACCTGTAGATGACATTCTCTTTTCCAGAGCTTTATCATGTAACAGTAATAAGAACTACATAAAATTAGGCCAGCAATAAGATCAGTTAACAAAGATGTAATTTTAAACAGCAGTCAAATTTTCTAAAGGCCTTTATGTGGGCACCTAAGCTAAGCAGTCATTGTTTTTTGATGTCCTCAGTAAGGTAGCTGTTGCAATCCTCAGAATCCACACAGGATGACAATTTAAAAAAAAAAAAAAAAAAGCAAGCTGTTTTTTCTGCCTAAAAAGTGGTACATTCAAGTAAGAAACTGCAAATGCAGTAAGAAGAATACCTTTGTTGAATTTCTTTTTACATTAAATGTTCTAATAGCAGACACTAACAATATCTTGACCTTGCATTATCCAAGTTAAGAATCATTTCACTGCTGGCTTCATAAGTGTTCACTGTGTTCACAGAGCAGTGTAATATAGGAGAACTGGCAATTAAAACCAGAGAAACTAATTAAAACAATCAAAGGGAATAAAATTAGAAAGAAGTCAGATGATACTAGAACAAGACAAGATGGCACACACAAATCCACTCTGTTATTCTCTTCTGCAAAGAGAGTAAACACTGGCCTATTGCCTTATAATATATATTAAGACATAAGCATGCACAAGAAAATAAAATAGTAAAAGGGAATTCAATCATCTGTTTGCTATTAAGCAGGAAAAACTGGCTTTCAAATAATATAGATTTATGGATCAGCCTCTATCTCCCTATTCCTTCTCCTCCTATAAAATTCCTGCATATAAAAACATCACAAAGTGTGAGGTATTTTAATATATAAGTAATAAGCAAATAGTGCATATGTCATAATGGAAATTATGGGCCAAATAAAGAGGACAAATGTAAACCGAGAATAAAAAACTATCTTATTAAAATTCTTAGAGTGAGTTTTTGTCTCAGACTAAGCATCAAGTCGTGGCTTAAAGTGATCCAGCTAGCACTAAGACAGTGTGTACAATACTAATAATTGGAATAGGTATATAAAGATAGAGGTATGTGAGACCAATGCTCAATTTCAGAGATTCCAGAGCAAAATCTCCATCAGCACATATGTCAAAATCTGCTTCTCTCACCAAAGAAAATCTCCAGCTTGGCAAATTAGGTACTGATTCCTGTTCACACAACCAGTTTACTACAGACTGAGCTAGAAACAGGATACTTCTCTGAAGTCCAGGAGTTCAAAAATTCCTTCCTTCTTCCTGGGAAGAGAAGAATAGCTTTTCTAGGGGGCTGACAAAACTATATTTTATACCATAAATATATTCTTAGGAACAGGACAGTTTCAAGCGCAAAAGAACAAATAGAGTCTCCTCTTGTCCTGGTGAATATGGTTCTTACCTTTGAGTTTAGGAAGTTTTATTATACAAGTGGGAATAAAATGACAGGGTGTAAACCCCACTTTTTCCATATATGCTTTCTACTAATTTCTTAAAATGACACAGGTACCAATTATTCTGAACTCTTTATCGTAGTACAAGCATGTTCTGCTTGAGCATATGTACACAGTTTGGGCCTTACCAACCAAAAGTGTCAGGGAGGTCAATGGAAGGACTCCAAAGATGCTTCTCTGAAACATTCTCTAATACTGTCTCAACAGGGCTTGTTGACACATGCAAAAGGCATGAGCAAAACAAACATTTGTCTAGAGCAACTAACAGTCAGAACAACAAAAATGCAATGGTTCCACTTTTACAAAGTCAGGAAAAAGCGGGTTTGCTGCTCTTTTGGCTGCGGTTTCAATAGTAACTATCTTATGAAGTTGAGGAAGAGGAAAGAGCAAACAGAGGAGGAAGAGTGTGGCAGATTACGCTGAAGTGGCAGAGGCATCTGCAGAGTACTGCAGTACACTGTATGGATTTGTTAGTTAATGGTAGCTTGAGAACATCTTTCCCATGCTTCACTGTGTGCTCTGGATATCTCTATATTCAGTTCTGCCACCCAGGAGAAGTTCTGCTTACAAAAAGGGCTATACAGGTATCACTAAATGAAAACCTAAGTGCTCTGTAAACTACATTGAAGACTAGGTTGTCTGTGGTAATTTAGAAATTTACGGAGTTTTAGCATAGACCTAACATATTAGCATAGACATAACATATTTAGATATTAGGATATCCCTCACTGCATTTCTTTATTGTTAAATAAGTCTGAACAGCTACCATTTTTTGTTAGTAAGAATCCACACTGGTAAAATATACAAGCTCCTCTCTCATACATGTTAGTTTAAGTAGTTTCTGTGAGCACAATTTCTATATTTCTAGCAGACAGAAAGAACTTGAATTTCAAATCTCAGTGGATGTTCAGCAGAAGTAACAATTAGGAAAAGGGAACAGATCTCCTAAGAAATAACTGAGAGACTGTGAACATGGGATCCCCATGATGGTCTTTTTGCTGTTACTTTTCAAACCTTAACTGCAGTTTAATAAGACCATGTTTAATTTTTAGACATAAAATCTGAATTAGCTAACTGATAAAGGAGTCTACATCATATATTTCCAGTGGCCCATTTGGGAAACCAGTCAATCAACTGTTATTACACTGCACACATTACAAAGACATTGAGATAATTTTTTGGTCTGTCAAACTTATTGCAGAAACAGTTAAGAATGCCTCATAATAATACTAGTCAGCATTATTCCGATCTGTGTCTTGATCAAGCTCTTGTTTGTCTCCGGTTTCTTTGAAAACTCCACGTCTTTCCTGTCTTCAAAATGGAAATCAATTAATGTGAACAGAAAAGGAAACTATATTCATATCTGTTTGTTTGGTTGTTTTGGTTTTTTTTCATGGCTAGACTTCGCTAACGAAGATTTGGGAAGGGCTCTACCCACGCTTTGCTACAGGCTCGCTGATGGCTGAAAAGGCCAATGCACGACAGACAAGTCCGGTTGCAAAAGGCACAGCAGAAAGACTCCCCAGGTGGTACCAACAAAACACGGTTCTTTCTGCGTTGTCTTTTCTCCTCGAGAGTGATCCTGTGTGTGTTCTCAAAGGAAGCAGCAGCGTTATAGTTTGTCTCCAGGCCTCCCACCTGGAAGCCAGAGTAGACCAGTGATGATGATCAATATGGCCAAGGCTGAGATGTTGTTTCAGAGAGTCCTTGTATCTCCTCTTTGGGGCTCCTCTCTTGCGGCAACCAGTGGCAAGTTCACCATAGAGCACAATCTTAGGGAGGC
>VYXB01000864.1:468480-481876 GCA_013397135.1 Pachyramphus minor | reverse complement strand
CTTTTGGACAAGGCGGCACAGGTCAGTGTAAAATTTATCTTTTTCAGTAGGGTCAGCTTGGAGAGTTGAGGCATATATACTGAAGAGAGTAATGTGTTGCTTGTTGTGTAGTGGAAGGCGTAAGGAGATGATGTGGTGAGAATGACCTGTCGGCAGACTTTAAAGTTTAGAGACGATAGAGCTTTTGATGATGAAGCCAACTCCTGAAAGATGCCTTTCACTTCTGGGTTTACCTGACCAAAAGAGTGTATAACCAGCACCAGTGGTGGCGGGGGTGAGGAGTGGAGAGGAGGAACTTCGGAGGAACTTCAGAGCGCATGGAAGTTTGCCAGTCCAAACTGGGGGAGGAGGAGGAGGTCAGACGGGCCGTGGGGTCCCTGGACCGGTGAGAGGGCGGGCAGGGCAGTCCCATTTGGAGAGTCACAGTAGAGCGTAAGGTTAGGGTGCGTGGGAGTTTTTTTTGGTTTGTTTTTTTTCCGGAGATTAGGGGGCTTAGGCTGGGCTGGGCACATGGGAGTTACCTGGGTGGGTTCAGGGACACCTTATCTGTGTGCCCACCCTGCCCGGGTTCATTTGGGACTGCTTTTGTTCCAGCATTGTTGAGATAAGGTTGGAATGTGCTGAGCTTGGCTCACCCATGGCTACTGCCCAGGAACAGTTTGTTTCAGAATTACAATGTCCTGGAAGCGTGTTTAGGGCAAGGGAATGTCCCTGGGTCTGAGTGCTGGGGGAATAAGTAGGGAATGTAAGGCTTGCCCTAACTTCTTTAGAGGGGGAGAAGCTTATATGCCCCTATGAGGTTGCGAGCTGTGCTGGTGGTGGTCAGACAGGTCAAAACTGAAGGGTCAAATAAAACGTGTCCATAGGCAGATGGAGCTCAGTTAGCCCTATAAGGTCATCCATCTAAGGGAAGGTTACTCTAATTAAGCCTACGTCCTGAGGACTTCGCTGCCACTGTCCAAGGTTGCTAGGCCCTGGCAGATGAACTTTAGGAGTAAAGGGTGGGAACAGTTCTGCACATGCTGTGACTCACCTAAAAGTCCTGTGCGCAGGCTTGAAAGATTCATATCTGTAGCTACATTTAAAAGCCATGATGGTGAGCAAGGTGATCACCCCTAAACTGCTTATGGATAATGGTCTCGGGCCTGCACTGCAGGTGTTGGCCAGGAGAGGCTTGTGCAGCTGCTAGCTGATGAAGGCAAAAATGTGCCATAGATCACACAAAAATTCAACTGTATAGAAGCGGCCGAGAACGTCCCAGGCACTATTTCTTTTACTAGGAAAGACACAGCCTATGTCAAACATCAGGTTTGCCTACGAACCATGCTGTTAAATGGATGAGAGCAAGATTAAAATCTGACTTTCCTAATGAGCTCCATGTGTTACACATACATAGACATTAAATATAGCTGGGAGGCATATGAATACCAAAGGATTTGTTGCTCTGTGAGTCCTTAACCTTCTCTGGTTTCCTTACACTTGGGTCTTGGCAAATATAGATCTAGGGCCTCATTGTGAAGTCAGGGTTTTGTTGTTTCAATTTTTCCTTTAAACTCATCAAATTGTATCTTAAATGATTTTCTAGCATTCCTCATGAAACAAGGAAAAGGCCTAAAAGAGTTAACTGAATTATCTCTGAGCCCCCCCCAAACCTGCTCTTACTAAAAGAAAAAAAACCTGTTCTGTTCTGTTCACTGTACCTAGACATAGAAGAACGATAGAACAATAGAAACCATATTAAAATGAATGAAAGTTTTAAATTATTTAATTAGTAATTAAAATTAATTTTAAAAAGCAAGAAATTTTTTCCTGTGTATGACACAAACACCTTAAAATACTTGAAAGAAAGGCAAGTGAAAGCTGTGATAGAGAACTAGTCATTAGTAATAATATGCATTTCACATTTCATGGGAATGTCACGATAGTTTTACTTCTTTACCAATAGTTTTCTTCATTCTCCACATAATAGGCATGCGCAGCAAAAAAGACAACACATTCAGAGTGAGACTGAACTTCAACATTGAAATATAGTCCCAGAATTATTTCACCTACCTGCAATACCTCTATAGTAAGCTGAGAACCACTTTACCATCTCTACTTTCTTCATGAGATAGATGTTTACCTCATGTTCCTGAGCTTATGAAATGTGATGAGAATTAAAATCAAGCAAAGCCCAGATGTATTACTTTCCATCCAAACCCCAAAGGGGGAAAAATCCTTGAAAAGAAACCTGGGCCCACTTGTTGAAGAAATTATTTACGTGGTTCTACATTCCATTGCACTGCAAAGGTTTTCAGATCATTTTGTATTAGCCTTTTTTCAACAACAGCATTCTTTACTCTGAAGGAACTTGTCCACAGTTTTACAAACTTTTTATATGTAAAATAAAGGAAGTAAAAAATAGCTAATTTACAGTAGCTACAGTGTCTGTATTGTCTTGGCACTGTATCATTGCTGCTAGAGCCTTCATTAAATCTAATTCATTGACACTGCATGTAAAAGCAACCTTTCCTCAAGAAGGAGGCCTGTAGAAAGGCTTTTCCAAAGTCACTGTGCAGTAGGAAAAAAAAAGGAGATGGAAGAGTTACACTGAAGCTAGAGTCAGAGCAAGGTGTTTGTGAGAGATCCAAATGGATGGGCAAATCTCTGTGGGATCATAGCATCAGAGAATATCCTGAGTTGGAAGGGACCCAGAAGAATCATCGAGTCCAACTCCTGGCCCTGCACAGGCCAAACCCAAAATCCCACCATATGCCTCAGAGCATTGCCCAACAGAGTTAGCAAGTTTACTAGTGCTTAGCTATTAAAATATCATTAAGGAATTAACCTAAAAAATTATTTTTGACCTACTGTGTAGCAGCAAGTCAGCTGAAATGTAACAGAAAACAAAAATTAAGAGAATTTGAATAAGTTAGAAATAGCGATATTTGTGTCTCACCCCCAAAGTGAAAGCCATGAATTCACCCTCTGCAAAGCACAGTTACCAGAAGTATGAAAAAGAAAGTTTTATGGATGCAGAGTGGAATTTAAATTGAAATGATAATACTTTATGTATATTATATGGTGCACCAAGATGAGTGTCACACAACTATGACTTTCCAGGCTTGGAGCTGTAATTAATCCCTAGAAGAAATTAAAAGTTCATTATCCCCTCCTCAAAAAGCACAATGTACAGAGGCATCAAGACTTTAATGCTGCTGGATCAATTGATTTGGAAACCATAAAATTCTTCTGTATGGTAACACAAAGGAATATGTTCTCTTTTAGGGCTTATTTTTACAGTAGGCAATAACAAAAATAAACTAGTGCTCCCCCTTGCAACATCCTGATTTTAGTCATTCATTACTTTGTGAAACTTTAATTGATTAGATGTAATTTTTCAAGCTATGTATCTTCCAGTGTGGCTTTTGTGCTGTTTTTGTTTTATTTCCCTTTCTGTATGAAGTAGTGTTGTGCATTTTTTACTGATAGATCTGAGTTAATTTTGGTTTTTTAATTTATAATTTAAATAGTTTTACCATTAAAAAAAAAAATTAAGAAAGATAGCCTTATTTTTCTTTTATAATGTGGGTTTTGGTTTTTTTTTCTTCCTCTGAACTCCAGCATGACTGTACATTTGTGCACTGTCTTAGATTCACCCAGAGCCTTTAGCCATTCCTATGAAACAACTTCCCTCCGAAGTCTGACATTTTAAGCTAGGTTATGCCTTCCAGAATGTTTCACATTGCACTTGCTTAGTTGAAGTTCTATCCTTCACATTTTCTGGTGGACACCAGGAGATAATAGTCATGAAATTTGCTCAGCAAGATGTTAACTATTCTGGAAAGTCATGACTCAGATGTTTCAAGAAGGGCATACAAAATGGGCCCGTAACTTGTACTGTACCTAGGCCTTTGCATAGAATCAATAGTGATTGATCTTATTGTGCTGTCATTCAAATGTCTAAGAAAGACCAAGACATTCTGTATTCTGATGAAATCACAGTTAGTCAATTCAGGGATAAATTAATAATTCTATACTGAATGGATTTGAATCAACATGAATAACTTTATTCTACAGAAATAAAATATACTGATTTCACTCAATTGTTTCAGGGTCTCATTAAAAAAGCAGCATCAGTGTAAAACTCTTTTAACGTGTATGCACAAGACAGCGTATTAACATTTCAAAAGTCATGTCTCAGTGTACTATCTTTTAACTTTTGAGGGGTTAACTTTGCAGACTTAACAAACATCATGCTTTTTTATATCTAGACAGTGATACACAACAGTGATTCTCCAGATGTCAAAGAGAACAGCCTGTGTAAAGACGAATGGAGCTATTAGAATTGCATTCAGTAGACAGAGTGTGAAAAAAGAACAAATTTATTGGATTTTTCTGCAAGAACAAACAAAAAAGTATCAGTGAGGCCTGAGAAGAAGAAACCATGCAGAGTGAGTGGAAATGTACACTGTATTAAAGACAGGTGGCCAATAATGAACAAACAAGCAAGCAAGCAAATATATGCTGCAAATAAACTTACACCAACGGTTTTTCCAGATTATACTACAAACCATCATATCCATTTCACATATGGATAATTAGGAATTTCTTCCTACCTTCAGTGGTAAAGGAGGAAGAAAGTTCCCAGAGACTACACACTTCAAAAATGAAAGAAACAGATCCATGACACCTGTGCAGTATAGCTCTGCATATTAGGGTCTCTCAAATTTTTTTCAGTGAAATGGTCAGTCATTATTAATGTAGTATAATGGGTTTTGACAGATTTGTGCCTGGAAAACAGGAAAACCCCATTTGCATATCTAATTACTAGTGTTCCAGTCTCAAATCTTAAACAGGCTTTTTAAACTTAAGCTATGATTGAGTAATTTTACCACCTTTTGACATTCAGAGGTAGTTTACAACTTTAAAAATAAACCTCCCTCCCCCAAAAATTCCAAGCAAATGAACAAAAAAAAGGACACACCAAACAAAACAAAACAAAAAAGTCTCCTTTTCCTTTCTTTTAAACCCCCTTTTCTTCTGTGTTTTCCCCCCCCAGGTGCCATAGTCAGCCTGAAATTTGTCAGCCTAAGTCAGTTCTGCAGGGTTGGCACAACCCCACCAATACTCAGGAGGCTGCCAGATGCAGATTCCATGGGCAATTTCACCTGTAGTTGCTAATTGTCCTTAGAGTTGGTTATGCAGCTATAATGTCTTTAAAGAGTTGAGAAGGTGAATTTAGCAACTTTGGGTGTAATGCACTACCCTTGCATTACAAAATTAGTGAAGATGATGAATCAGATCCCTTTTGTCAATCATGACAAAAGAGAAGAGGTCTGTGGGATCAAAACTTGTAAAGTTTTTTCAGTTCACAAGAGAGTGAATTGAAAGTGAAATTTCAGTTACTGATTGCTGACAGATTCACGCAAAGTGTAACAGACAGAGTACCTGGAAATCACAGCTTCTACTCTGCCTGAGTTTTCAGCAGATGATTTCACTAAACTGCAGTGATTCTTTTTCCTTTCTGTGTTTTCCTTGAGTGATCTCTTGTTCTGATATCACTGATAACCCATGGAGAAGTTTCTATTTTATAGTTCTACCAGCTTGCTCCATGTTGGAAGAATCCCACATATCAGAAGAAATAAAATACAAGCAATAAGTTAGAGCTTTTCTGGAAACAGTTTATGAAATGAAAAAGAAATACTGTCAAACATTTAAAGCTTTCTCTTTTTCCAATGTTCATTTGATTTTTCTCAACAAAGGGGGAATATTTCCTTGCTCATTGATCTGGCCTGAATAACAATCATATGGAAACTGTCATAATAATTGACAGGTTTTCTGGTGCCAGAGATGTTGATATGATATGTGATGTTGACAGCTCAGTGTCATGTCAATTGAAGATAAGAAATCACAATAACAGAGTAAGAAGTTTTTGCATGTATTCATTGACACATTCATCTTACTTAAAATGTATCTTATCTTTGGAGACATCTGAAAAAAATAGCCATACTACACACTTATGCAGAAATGACCAAGAAAAGTCTTGCATTTGTCTTATAAACAAGGTACATTATTTTTTTACTGTATCACATTTACATGTCACAAAAAACCAGATGAATTGGAACAAAATGCTGCTATATAAAATACATTTTATATACTTTTATACAATCTAAAAATACTTTTATGGTACAAAAAAATGTGTAAACTTTTGATACTTCAGGTCAAAAAAGTCATTTTAGATATCAAAGTGGAACTTCCATTTTTTAACTGATATTACAAAAGCAATATTGATTCACACTGTTGGTTAAAGAGAAAAATCTGTTCTATTTCCCCAACTGAAGGACTACGCGTGTTTTAAAATTGGTATTCCTTAAGAAGTATATAAATAATTTTGATAAAAATTGGTCTTTCCTGATTTGATCTTTCCTGAACACTGTCAGTTAATACACCTGTCTTTAGATCTGAACTTTTAAGTATCAGACCCTGCCAGCTTGTGTTTCCCTAGTAACAGCTCTTAAGGAGGGGTTTTGTTTACTGTTGGCCCTTTTCTGAGTGTCTGTACAATTTTTAAAACAACATAAACATTTACAAGACCAGAATGTATTATGGCATTTGAAACATACTTTTAAGGTATTTAAAAACTCGTGGAGTTTCAGAACATATTCTTAAAGATGGTAGGTCCCCTATAAAATTATAACAATATTTGTTCCAGCTGCCTACAAAGAACTAAAAGAATAAAATATGTTAGACTATCTCGAAGTAGAAAGGAGGGGAGGGAATGGAAGGAAGGGGAGGGAAGGAGACTTCACTATTAACTTTAAGATTTTTGATTTTTAATTGTTTTGCTTTTCTTTATTCCATTTGAAACCTTGATGGATTTATAATCTGGGCACAATTAAACTACTCTTATGATAGAAAACTTTAAAAATTTGTTTGCTGGCATTTATGGAGATTTTCTGCTTAAAGAAAGTTTGCTAAACAAGCAAGATTCCTCAGCTGGTACAATTTCCACTTGATGAAAGTCTTGCAAAAGAAGCAGCATATCACCATGTAATTAAGGACAGTATGATAATGCATTTGCACAAAGAAGAGTTTGGATGCAAATTAGGCTCAAACATTTTTAATCTTGGTGTTACTTAATTATTGATTGCTTATCATTATAAGCTCAAAACCAGATTTTATGTTTATTTTTTTTACTGTTGTGTACTGCATTTCAGTGTGATTAGCACAGAAACGATTTGCAGATTATAGCCCTTGAACGCTAAGTCCACTGAGGACTAACAGCACAGAAGGTGTCCTCCATTTTTCTATTAGGATTTAAGAAGTAATCAATTCAGAAGTGAGAAGTGTTACTGAAGGATTCTTTGCTACTATTAACAAGGTTGGTTGCCTGACTCTAGCTTTGTAAGGAAGACATCTCTCACTTTCTGGGAATTATGCTAAAGCCAACCAGGAACATTATAGGAAATAAAGGGATGATGTTATACATTATCTGGGAATACAAATTAGTTGAACACTATGAGTGAGATGGTCCATATGACAGTAATTCATTCCTATATTGGATTGTTGGATATTTTTCTGTATTAATACATTCATTTACATCATCTTGGCTGACAGGGTGATGCTGGTGAAAGCAACCAGCAAAGTAACAGAGTGGCCACAGCAGACTCCAAACAAACACTCATGGATAATTACAGGGTGACTGGAAAAAAAAGGCAAATCCAAAGGCAATAAATAGGCAGAATGAGGGAAGATTATGATCTGGAGTGAGGAGCTTTTAAATGAAACATTCCCCAGGAAAGTAGAGTAAAGGGGGTTGTAAGTTAAGTGATAGTCAAAGTCTGAACAAATGTTACTGTAGAAAAACAATAGATATTGGCCAAATAACTGGGTGGGAGTGGGGGTGTGCTTGTTTTCTAACAAAACATTTTACTTCTAAATACAGTAAAGTTCTAGTTTGGAAGTGTTATGCTGAATGGTAATAGCTATCTCACTCTCTGGAAAACTACAGAACCAAGTGGTATAATCACAGTAAATGCAAAGACTCTCATGACCTATTTCAAGAAAAGCATATCATTCTGTGTAGATATGCTCATGGCATAAGGCCTAGGTAACAATCCCCAAAGTTAGAAAAGAACTGTAGTTGACTCACCAACTTTGACATCAACACCAGAAAGACCTCCGTTCAGTGTGGGTTGGATTTGCCCTAACAAACTAGAGGTGAATGCTGTACATCCCATTACCAATTTCCAGAGACCTGGTGCGTCTTTTATATCTTTTATTGGAATTTAATCTGCTAACAGATTTATAAAGGCTTCAGGAATTCTTTATTCAGGCTTCTAAGCTACTCCAGGATGAACTTCTGGCCTCCTAATTTTGGTTTTCTCACTTTGTGTAACTTTCAAAGGTGTGTCTTAATATGAAAAGATTTGAGAACATTTCTGGATGAAGTTTAAACCCATTCTATAGTTTCTGTAACAGTGGATTAAATCACTCTTTGAAACACCTTGTAGCAGAGGAGAACTTCGAGAAACTTCACTGTCCCTACATTTCAGCTCCTCCTTTAAAATTCTTTCTCCAGCTGTGATAAGTTCAGTAACTCTGTTAAAATCAAATTTAATTTCAGATCAGAGACTATATATATATGGCAGATTAATCTTTCTCTCTTTACCTCCTTGTTTTATTTTCCTTCTGGAAAACAACCTGTGTTGTTATGAAATACTAGTGTTTATGGCAGCTGAAAGAATACCTGATTCTTTCAGGTGAATGCTAGTGAATATCCCTTGACTGGTCTGCCTTGAAACCTGGTTGCTTTGGTCAATGCAGTCATATGCAATCCCAAAAAGCCGTTGTAAATTTGGTAATACTAAGCATAGAGTAGCAATCTTGCCTTTCATTGTAGTATGAATTGTGCTGGAGTTTGTTTTGACTGGTTTTGGGCTCCGCATGTGATGGTTCTTCTCAGCAAGAATGGAGGGAAAAGTGAGAAAATCAGCACATACTATGGATTCAAGAGAGGAAAGAAAGGGGGAATGGAGTTAGTGTTTCTCCTTACCTGCCAACAGTTACTGTAGTGAATAAATCACACTGGCAAAATCCCAGAGCAAGATCATCTGCCCCAGACAGCTAGAGATTGAAAAAAACATGGATAGCTGAATAGTGAAAAGTGAAATGTGACAACCACTCTGTTGTAAGCATCCCACTAGACTCCTCTGTCAGTGCTTTCATCTTTCTCTTTGGGAGGAGATTTCTCATCTATCACAGCATTATCATTTCAGGAATTAGAAAAAGAAGATGACCTTTCTTTCCACTCCCTAGCTTTCCTTGTACCTACTCTACAGAGAGGATAAAAGTCAGTGTAATGAAAATTTATCCTTCAATGTAGGTGATCACGTTATGATTTGTTGATTCAGTCCCTGCTGCTAATCTATGATAAAGATGCTCATACAGCCCTCAGTGCTCTGTTCTCTGATCTGAGAAAAGTATGTATGCTCCTGCCAGGCAGAAAGCTCCCTGTTCACTGAATGTTTCTGGCTTATTCTGAATTTCTAAGGGGTTTATGTTTCCATGTTTCCTGCTCTCTTACTAGGTATTTTTATTATCAGCAGGAGAAGGGTTGCAATATGCTACTCTTTCCCTTTCACTCTTATCTTTTTGAGAATCTACCTTAGGAAATTTCATACAGTATTTGAGGCTTCTGCTTCAGGTTCTGAGCTGTTTTTTGTAAGGAAGATAGCTAGAATTATTCCTCAAAGATCCTAAATAGCTAAAAGAAGCAATCACAAAAAATGTAGAATTGTTAAATATGAAAAGTTTATAGTAAGAAATTATAAAACTGAAGGCTTTTTTAGAGTTAACTGTATTAGAACAATGTGATTTACGGAAATTAAAATACTAGTTGATTTGCAACCAACATATCATTGTGATAGCAAATATGGGGTTGATTGCAATAGGATAACATGTGCTTGAGCAATGTAGCTTTCATAGTATCAGCTCTGATGTAATCTCTTCATTCTGCTATATGCCAAACTACCATATAACTACCTGCAAAATGTAAAAATCTAAGCAGTCAGCTAAATAAAATATTCATCACAGATTCTTGGAAACAGACTAATTTGTGATTTCTGGAGGTCAGCTGGTCCAATATCCTGCTCACAACAGGAAGTTTTGAATATATGCAGGGACAGAGATTACAGATTTCACAGCAGCTTTGGACAATCTGTTCTAGTATTTGATTCTATTCATAGTGAAAGAATATACCTCATCAGAATTTTCACATTACAAATTGTGTTCATTGTGTTTAATCAGTGCTGGATTCTGCACCTGGGAGGGGGCAACCCTGTATGTTCTTCATACAGACTGGGGAATGAGACGTTGGAAACCAGTGCTGTGGAAGGGGACCTGGGGGTCCTGGTCGACAGCAAGTTGAGTATGAGCCAGCAGTGCCCTGGCAGCCAGGAGGGTCTAATGTCCTGGGGGGCATCAGACAAAACATCGCCAGCCAGTCGAGGGAGGGGATTGTTCCGCTCTGCTCTGCACTGGTGCAGCCTTGAGTGCTGTGTGCAGTTTGGGACACCACAATGCAAAAAAGATATAAAAGCTATTAGAGGACATCCAAAGGGGATGTTCAAAGATGGTGAAGGGTCTAGATTGAAAGCCATATGAGAAGTAGCTGAGGTGACTTGGCTTATTCAGTCTGGAGAAGAGGAGACTGAGGGGAGACCTCATCGCAGTCTATGTCTTCCCCCCAAGGGGGGTCTCTGGTGGCCAGTGACAGCCCCAAAGGAATGTCATAAAACTGTGTCAGGGGAGGTTTAGGTTGGATATTAGAAAAAGGCTCTTTACCCAGAGGATTGTGAGGCACTGGAACAGGCTCCCCAGGGAAGTGGTGACAGCACCAAGACTGACAAAGGTCAAAAAGCATTTGGGCAGTGCTCTCAGGCACATGGTGTGATTTCTGAGGCTGTCCTGTGCAGGGCCAGGAGCTGAATTTTGATGATGCTAATGTGTCCTTTCCAACTCCGGATATTCAATGACTCTAAAATTCTGTTATCAATGCACGCTCAAGAAAAAGCTAGGACCATGGACTTCTGTGTCTAGTTTGCTAAAATGCTTCTGCATTATCTTCCCCTTCTGTGGGTAGAAACCTCTGTGGTGATCAAAGTCAGTAGCTTTACAAACATTGTAATGTCATTAGCAAGCATTTGCTTGT
Organism: Pachyramphus minor; assembly: GCA_013397135.1. Taxonomy (NCBI): domain Eukaryota; kingdom Metazoa; phylum Chordata; class Aves; order Passeriformes; family Tyrannidae; genus Pachyramphus; species Pachyramphus minor. The sequence goes on along the minus strand of VYXB01000864.1, from coordinate 470,682 downwards.
TTACTGAACTGTGATATTTTCTTAGTTTTGGCCACCCTTTTTCACCACAGGGATCAGCTCTCAGAAATGGAATCTGCAAGGAGAACAAAAGAACAAGGGAAAGTACCCTGACAAAACCCAAAACATAATGAGTAGTTTTAATATTTTTTTAGGTCCTAACCCTTTCAAAAAACTGCCTTTTAGGACTTGCGGGGAGATTTATCTACTTGTTTACTTTTCCACAGTGTTTGAGAAGCTCCAATTCCTCAAAATATTATTATACTGTTGTTCTGAGTAATAGCAGACAAGGTCCTGTGACCTCATTCATGAAAAGGATCTAAATAAAGAAAAATACACTGTAAACAGGAACCCAGCATATAAATAATGAAATATATATGTGAAGATACTGTTAAAATATTTCCTAGAATTATTTTGTTTTCTGGGATCACCTAAAATATATGTTATTATTGTTGATATTATTATTATTTTTTATTAATTAATAATAGTAGTCTTATAAATTTACTTAACTGTAGTCTTATCAGTATTAATTCATAATAACAGCCCAGAATAAGGTTTTGGATCTTCAAAACAAGTACTATCTTACTTTTGTCACCATCATGTATTTCTTAGGATTAAATTTCTGGATAATAGTTAATATATTAATTTTCACTACAAATCTTCTTTTATATTCAAATCTACTCAACATGCTCTTTCCAATCAATTGCTACAATTATAATACCAATACATCAAATTATTAATATATAATTTATTCATATATAATTTATTCATATATAACTTTGGAATATTATTATACCAAATTATTGCTTCCCTCTTCCCAGTAACAGCTCTGCATTCATGAATGCTGTATTCATTTCTAAGCAAGTAAAATCTTATGGGTGCATGTTTATAATTAAAAGTGCAAGGAATAAGCCAAAATTTAGGACTGAGTTTTCAATTGAGATCACATTAAAACCAAGATAAATGTTCCCCAATAAAAGCAAATGTGAAGTAGGTGGTATATTCCTAAAAGGTTATAAAAGTTATAAAAGGTTATAAAAGAAAGAAAAAACATTATTGTCTTTGTGTGTGTCTGTATGTTCATCATGTCACTTGGAATTTTTTTCCAGTATACCCCAGTTTTCCTTACTATTCTGTTTGTAAATTATAAAAAAGTGAAAATGTGATGCTGACAAATTAGTAGCAACTTTTAAAATCTCTTAGTCTGCTTTGGATTACTCCTCTAAAGTGCACTAAGAAAGAGAATGACAGTGCCTATTATGAAATTTAATGGAAGCAACATTTTTCTTTCTGATTGGTACCTGAGAGATAATATATGGGTCACATTGAATAGTAATGGGTGCAAGTTAAATTATTCATGGTATTCACTGAGGATTGACTAACCTACTATTTATATTCTTTCTGAATACATCATTATGTCTCAGGCTCAATTTGCAAGATTCTATTTGAAGTCAGTGGACTCCAGAGTATACATTTTGTTCATCTAAAAAGTCTGATAACTCAAATTATTGGGTTATTACGTAGAGTGGGGAATAACCAAAGAAGATTTAACTACTATCAGAGTTAACTTCACCGCCAGAAAATGTATTTATGTGACATGTTTTTATTCAACTGGTATAAGCAAAACATTTACACATATCTACATTCCACAAGTGGAAGGAAACTGTTTGCATTAATGAACTCTCTCTAATGAACATCTAGAAAATGGGTAGTAATGCACCAGATTTGAAAAACAAGATATACTTTACCCATTTCATTATTTTAAATACAATTCCTGGAGAGAAAACAAAAAAAAATACATTTAGTTGTGTCCATTTTTTTGCCTTTGCAGGCATAGAAATAGATTTGAAAGTGCTGACATATCAAATTTGAAAAAGTTTCCTCTTTAAGACTGAATAAAATCAAATGTTTAGTAAATTCTGTCTTTATTTTTATTCAGCTGAGGGAGTTTCCTGAAATGAAACCCTACCAATTACACAATTTAAATATTTACTTTAAGTATTTTGATATTTGAAAATTATTTAGAAAATACGATATGCTACAATGATAGCTTTGGCCTTGCTACCATCATGTCTTGGCTTCGTGAACGAAGATTTGGGAAGGGCTCTACCCGCACTTGCTACAGGCTCACTGATGGCTGAAAAGGCCAATGCACAATAGACAAGTCCGGTTGCAAAAGGCACAGCAGAAAAGCTCCCCAAGTGT
>VYXB01000864.1:457133-468402 GCA_013397135.1 Pachyramphus minor | reverse complement strand
TCCAGTGGATGTTGAGGATTGTACGGAGGCAGCGTTGATGGAAGCGTTCTAAGAGTCATAAGTGGTGGCTGTAAAGGACCCATGATTCAGATCCATATAAAAGAGTAAACAGTACAATGGCTCTGTAAACACTGAACTTTGTACTTTTCTTCAGGTGTTTGTTTTGCCAAACTCTTTTATGGAGTCTACCAAAAGCTCTGTATGCCTTTGCTAACCTGTTGTCTATCTCTTTGTCAATCTTACCGTGTGAGGAGATGATGCTTCCCAGGTAGTTAAATTGCTGGACTGTTTTGAGCTCTGGAAGCTCAAAGAAGAAGACTTCCTCAAGTGCAGGCTGATAGAAAACTTGTGTCTTCTTCAGGCTGACTTCCAGCCCAAAAAGCTCAGCAGCTTCTGCAAAGCAGGATGTTAAACGCTGCAGAGCTACTTCTGTGTGGGCGACGAGGGCAGCGGTGTCAGTGTAAAGCAGCTCACTGACGAGATGGTTTAGGGTCTTGGTGTGGGCCTTCAGTCGCCTCAGGTTGAACAGGCTTCCACCAGTATGATACCAGAGATAGATCCAGTTTTCTTCATCAAGATCTGCCATGACCCTTTGGAGCATCATGCTGAAAAAGATTGTGAATTGAGTTGGTGCAAGAACGCAGCTTTGCTTCACACCATTGGTTATTGGAAAGGGCTCAGAAAGTGCATTGCCATGTCTGACTTGGCTGCGCTGGTCCTCATGAAGCAAGATGATCATTTTAAGGAACCTGAGGGTACATCTAAACATTCCAAAATCTGCCACAGACCTTTTCTGCTCACAGTATTGAAAGCTTTGGTGAGATCAACAAAAGTTACATGGAGTCCTTTGTAAGGATGATGATGATGATGATGATGAGTATATACAGATTTGAATGCAACAGAAAAGCTTTTGTGTGTCGCTGAAGCACAATATGAAGTGTTTGCCACTTCAAAAATCAGTATGAAAAATCCAATATTCAAGATGAAATTTATTTCTTAAGGATTCTGCTCTTTGCTTCTCAGTGTCTCTCTTTCTGAATAATATCTAGCTAAAAGGATAAAAATATTTTTAATTAAATACACCAAAAATGCTTAAACTAATTTTACAAAAAAGTCGCAAAATAGGGATATATAATACAGAGATTATTTAAAGATTATTGGCTAACACCTGATGTCTCTTTTACTTAATGTAGAGTAGAGACTAAAATGATTACGTCAGGAAAATGCAAAAAACCCTCTACCTTAAAATGCAACTTAGGATGAGTTAGTTCGAAATCTTCAAGCACTCTAATCAGAGCCAAATCTGGCACTTCTCTCCTTAAGACCTTGGTAAAATGAGGAACATCTTCCCCACCTCTGGGATCGGTCACTCCCTTTGGCATTGCTCACTATAGAGGCCCAGACCTAAGCATGTTTTGCCTCACACATTCTGAGTATTGCTATAGGAAAAGTGATCAGAGGAGAGGGTTCCATGGAGGTGGAGCAGCACTGTTCTGAGCCAGCTTTCTGCTCTGCCTTGACATTCATGTTCAATCCTATCCTCCCACCTCACTTCCTGGAGAAGGACTGGCTGTCCAAGCACGAACACAACAGTGTGAAAAGTCTGGTTTGCATAAGAGGCATGCACCAGGTTAACTATAAAGGGGAGAAGATTGATCACACCCACACCCACATCTTGCTCTTTTCTCTGAGTCTCTTTCTTTTCTCTTTCTCCTCTCTCCTTTTCCTCTCTTTCTATTTCACTTTCTTTGTCTCCCAAGCCCAGGTCCAACCATCCACATGGCAAGACCAATGCAGAATCTAAGGGTTGGTGATATTCTTTGTTCTCTTTCTTCGCCTGGGCAAAGCAAGGCTATTATATACTACCCCATACTCCCTACTGAACTTTGTTGTGGGAGTGGGGAGACTGTGGAGTTGTGCTGGGGCTTGTAAGCCAGAATCTTGCCGTAATGGTGTGTTGTGACTTGTGAGCCAGCACCTTTGGAGAACTTTGTTGCAGGAGCTGAGAACTTATTGAAGTGCACAGTACAAACTTAAGGGCTTGTTACCCAACACCTTTTCAGTCTAAATAGTAGGCTGGTTGCTGGAGTTGTGGTGACATAAGGGTTCCTGACACTAGATCTGGTGTCTTTGTTTAGCCTGATGAGAATTTATAGCAAACATCATGCCCCTACTGGTGGGTCACTCCTGCAGCCCATGAAAAACAACCAGCTCCCAGGCAGGCCAAGAAGTGTGTCAAACATTGAGAGACACAGGCTACATCAAGTAGTTCATCTTGTCTTTTGATCTTGTATGATGTCTCCAGATCAGAGGGAGAAAAAGATTGTGTTGTTAAAACAAAAGGTCTTAGGCAGTGTCAGGCAGTGTGTATTTCTAATCATACAACCACAGAAGAGAAGTGTTTGATTCAGTACCTATGATCTTCCAGCAGCGTGGACTGTGGCACTGGGCAAATATATTGGGTGTCTTTTAATATAATCACATAAAACGTACTTTCTTTTGTACAATCATTTTTGCATTTTCTTCATTTGTATCTTAAAAATATGTTGTATGTCAAGGTATTAGGGGAAAGAATACATTCTTCTAAGTAATGCAGTCTATGAATAATTCCTTCTTTTATCTGATTTTACCTCTTCTAATCTTATTTAAATATGTTAGATACCAAATTATGATGAACTAGAAACGTTCTTCACTCTGATACTGCCTTTTTCATCGTAATATTAAACTTCTGAATTCTCACATTGAAAATCTTAACATGTTTTTCATGAATTGCTCTGAAAATTACAGTTGACTTCGTAAATAACAGCTGCTTTTAACCTTACTGTAAGCAAGAACTGGTTTGCAAGAGAGACTATGTAGTCCTTAATCCTTCATTAGCACTGATGAGTGCTTTGCATGCTGTAGCACTACAAAATGTAGTTGAGGCTTCCCATGGGTTCATCACTCTGTGGCTTGGTTTAAATACATTTTAATTCATAGCCAGACCTGTCTATAGTTTCTATAGCTGTCAATAACCTCCTTTTCCTTACAAATCTATGGATGATATCCTATTTTTCACTTGATTTTTAATTCCTGATTAGGCTTTCCAGCTATTCCATTCCAACTGGTCATAGATGATCTGTTCCTTCCAGTGTAATTCTACAATCTGTACAGTCGGAATCCTTGGCTGAAAAACTACCATAAATATAAACTTCAGCTGGAAGAGAGTTGTCCAAGGTGTCCTGGTGCACTCAGCTGTTTTTGGCAAAAAACAGTATATTTGACTCACAAGTTATTTACTTGTATTTTAGGGTCTTGGAGGTGTAAAAATGCATTTTATTCTGATTCTACAGCATATGACACTATATGTTCAGGAATTTGGGTAGACTCATTGTATGTTATTATTGCAGAGTAATAAATCTTACATTATCTAGGCGTTGCTTAAGTGCTTTAATATTCTTTCAGAAGGCTCTGCAGGTGAATGTGTGTGCACACATATGCACCAAGACAGACAAAAATGAAGGAGAAAAAAATAATGTTGGTCTCATTAGGAAAATAAAAATTAGAAAAACCCTGTCTGATAAAATTAATAATTAGAAGCTACAACATTGTAGTACCTAATTTGAGTGTCTGGAAATTAATTTTCAGTAGACATGGTTTACTTCAGTTCCTATTTCAGCTGCAGTATGGATCTATTTTCTTCAGCTCTGTTCTCCATTAAAGACTACGTTTAAAAGACTACTACTTAAAGCTAAGTTTCCATAAAGAAAGCAGCTCTTTAAAGATGGACTATTCGCTTATTTATACCTATTCTTTTGCCATTTTTCCTTATTTGCTGCTTCATTTTGAAGAAGTGGACTCAGTCTAAAAAATACAAACAGACCAAGAGAATTGGATAGAATGAAATAGTAGGCAGTTTTACTGTAAAGCAGAGAGCAGAGAGATATCATTTTTGTGCCTCCTCTGTTCCTTTGAAATGGTTCTCAAAAATAGCTTTCCTGAAGTCATTTTTTTCTTTAGAGCTATGACTGAGGGTATGCTGTCAGCTTTCCCTTTCTTTTGTACAGGTTTATAGTTCTTTATAAGCCGAATGCTAAAAGCAGGTACAGTAAAATGTCAGGGCTGCAGTCATTTCATAGCTATGGCAACTTCCCAGGTTATTTACACATAACTCTGTGGCTCATGTAGAAAAATTAGTCTCTCCATGCCTTGAAAAAAATGCATAGTTGCAATATATAGATACAAATGGATGAAAATAATATTATTCTGTGATTATGCTATTTTTAAAATTGGATACACTAATGATTTTTCCAGATTATATTTTTTTGCAAGACTTTCTATATGTGCTCATAATATAACATTAATATTCCATAATTCAGTTGTGTTTTCTCTTACAGATAACAAATGAAAGATTATCCCTTCATATTAGAATACGCTGAAACAGGAAAGCACTATCTGAATCGATGAAGCGGTTGTTATGAACCTGAGCATTACAGAGTATTTTCTGTAAAAACATCACTTTTCTCAGATGCCAGATAAATATCATATAACCTTCTCCAGCCAGTATGGGAGAACAGGGCTGTCTGGTTCAGAAATACAGATATCTTATCTCAGGTGGGTGACAGGAGTGACACAGTTCTGAATTATTGTCATCTTTACATGATAGCTCAAAAATGCTTCAGATTGGTCATTCATATCATGTAGACAATAATTACTTGTACAATATTCTGCTCAGGTCAAACAAGTCAAAAATCTAGGTAGACTGAGGTGTAAACCAGCAAAAATAATTAACTGAAAACTCCTTTCAGCAGAAAAATAAAAAATAGTTCTGTTTCAGGAAAGTAAAAAAATATTCCAAGCTCATCTAATACCATTATAATAAAAGGTTAAAAGTTCGAGTAACTAAGAAATTAATACGAGAGCCACTCTCTGAAAATGCTTTGTTCCCAGTGCTTAAAATTCAATGTGGAGACTGTAGTCACAAATATTTCACCAAGAAAAAGTATAGAATTAACATCTGGAAAACTCTAAAATTAAATCATAATTGAAAGCCATTATAAAAATAGTGCTATTACAGTAACGTAATTGAACATTACTAATGTCGTAGTCACATCTTAAGCTCCAAGATAAGCTGATGCTTCGTTGTACAAGCACTGCACAAAATAGCATTGAACCATGGTTAGTTCAGTTCTGCCTTAGCACAGGCAGACCTATGTTTAAGAAATTTTTTGTCAGTACATTTTCTCCTATTTACGCTCCTCAGTAAAACCTACCTGAGAATGCAGTAATTACCTAGATGTTTGAGGAAATAGGGTGATATACCCGTGTATACCTGAACCTGAAAATGTATAATTATTGAAGTACTGCCCTGTGTAACTGGAAATAAAAACAAAAAAAAGGAATAAAATGGATACCCAATTATTAGAAGTTACTTCATTCGAGCAGCAAACTTGCACTGGAGCTCATAAGGCAGTGCTACTTCTTGGGTGAGATGAGGCTCGGACAGACAGGCAGTTGGCAGGAGCTGTAAGTATCCCAGTCACAAACAGAAGGCTTTGCTCTAAATGCTAGGTTTGCTGCTTGTCCCTTCTCAGCTCACATGCTCAGTCCCAGTCCTGGAGATAAGATACTCTCCAGTCAAAGCTTTCAAACCCTGAAGCTTAAATTTTAGTTACAAGTCATCTTTAGGCTTTTACATGATTAACAAAAGTGCTGAAGCCTGAGATTTGCCACTATAATCAGGTCAATCCCTACTTCCTGATGCTGCTAAATCGCAGTAAACATCCATTTAGCCAAAACACTTTTGCTTACAGCAGGTGATGGGGAGAAGGAATACGCTCATTTATATTCCACCTTCTCCCTTTTTATGTACATAATGCACTTACCCATAAGCAGCACTCCATTATTTCTCAGCTAGTCCTTCACTGCAAGTTACACAGGGCAAACCCACAGGCAGTTAGATGTCTCTGATATGAACAATATTGCCTTGTGCTTTGATGGCAATTTTTTATTCCTCTTATGTTTCAGCAGTGCAGCTAATGCCCATTGCTTGTCTTCATTATCCATTCATTGGTTCAACCTGTTCTCTCAGACAGGAGTAACTGTGGCTCCACTGAAAAACCATAATTACTCCTTTCTTGTTAAGAGATTGCTTCTTGATCAGTAAAGCATATCATTAAATCCATGTACCTATTTTCCAGAATAACTTTGATTTCATTTTCCTTCAAAACAGATTCTATTTTCTTGCCTAAAATGTGTAATAAAAAGTGCAATTATTATGAAACAAACAAATAGAATCAGTGACAGCAGCATATTACTTTAAATAAATCAACTCTCTTTAGAAAAATAATCTTTAGAAAATTTTGTCATTATTTTAAGCAATTGTATGTGGGAGACTGCAGTGGAAATATGAAAGCTCATATATGAAATATGAGATATGAAATATGAAAGCAAAAAAATCCTGAAATGTTTAGGTTTTCTCAAAACCTGTTAGGTAGTCAAATAGTTCCATCAGCACATATCAAGAAAACAAATATTATACATTGCAAATGTAATTGCTATAATGAGAATGAAAATAAAAATGACAAAAGCATATTGACAACTTCACAATGACTGAGATCTTTTTCTCTTTTTCCTTCCTGACAATTTGAGAAATTATAATATTTAACTTAGAGGCTTGGAAGAAAATTGTCTCTTGCAAGTTCAAAGAATAACAGGATTCCAGCTGTTTCAGTTTTAGTGGTCTTTTTTTAGTTCTACACATCTAAAGACAATATGCCAAGGAAAATTGTCTTTCCTTTTTATATGTTAAACTATCAAATCAAGGTACGAGTTTAGTTACTTTCCAGAATAAGGAAAAAAAAGAAAAACAGAAAAAGAGAAATAGAAATAAAACTAAAAAAAGATCAACAAGAAAAAATTATTCTGGCAATAGTACTAATCACACCTTATTTGCTTCACTTGTGTCTAGTTCAAGCCAAGTGATACATCTGTACAGCCCCATTTGGCACCACTGATGCTATCAAGGTCAACACTAACTGAATGCTTTCCTTACCTGATGGAGACCAACATTTGTTTTCTTTTTCAAATGGCATTTAGTGCTGCTGAATGGACCCTACATATCATTCTGGAGATGAAAGATTTGGTCTAAAGTTTGTGTGGAGTCTTTTATTCAGGTTTGGTGTGCTTTGCTTGGATCAGGCCCAATGACTTTTGTTTATCTCTGCTCAAAGCAAATATGACAGTGGGTTTGTCCTAGAGAGATCCCCATCTAAGGAGGGGAAGCTTTTGGGCTTCCACTTTTGGGCTGAGTGTGACAATTGATATGCCCTCATTTCCCTAATTCTGAAAAAATGCTTTTTCAAGACAAGACAAGATGATTAGCTTGTGGTGGTCTTAAATAAGAACAGGAAAATTGAGTCTACCCTCATGTATATTTTTGACTCTCTTGTTGGCGCATCTCTCTCTTCCCAATGTATTACACAAGAACATTTCTCATTACCCACAACAAAGATGTTTAATGTTAGGGTTTTTCACATTTGTTCTCACTATAGGCCAGTGGTAAAAAAAAAAATAATTAATGTCTTCTTAGTATCTTTTGTATCTCCAAGTAAACTCATTTCAGACATTGAAAATACCTGAGAAACTGTGCATATTTGCATCAAAAGAGTCATAAAAGCATTTTCTGTCCCAAAAAATGTCTTAAATGCTTCATATACACTGAATAAAACAGGAAGCTGACTATAGTTTTAAGCAGTCAACAGAGAAATTTGCAGCATGGTCTATAGGAATTGATAATCCATAAATTGAAAGTTTATACCTAGGTTTTTAGGTGGGTAAGATGGTGGCAGGAAGAGACCAAGGGTACAGTTAAGTTACCTATCAATCTGTCCCACTGTCCCAGAGACATTAACGTCATAGGCCACTTGATCTAGCAGGTACTTCATCCCTGAGAGTGCAGTACTGCACTGGTAGTCTTGCAGCACCATGGTTTGGTTTTTTCCCACCACAGCTGTTTGATGTGATGCATAAGGGAGAAAAAGTACCTTGTAGTGACAGTGTTGGGTGTTTTGTAAGCCTGAAATGTCATGAAATACAGTGATAATTGGACATGCTGAAGGGAAAGCATCATCTGAGCTATAATAGGTACAGATAGAGTTTTGTTAAACAATTTCGCTTTTTTTTGGACTGATGAGCTTTCTGCTATATACTAACCTCAAAGGATAAAATATTACTACTGAAAATACGTGCAGTAATAGCATATTCCTTGAATAATAGAAACATCAGGATTTGCTCACATATAACCAGGAATAAGAAAAACAAAATATATCAGCTGGGATTCTCCAAAATTTTATTTTACATCTAAAATAGCTCTGCAAATACCATCTGTGAAAATGAAAGGGTTTTTTAGCTCATAGAGTAGACGAGTTTATAAACTGATCATTAACATCATGTACTATTCTGTCATGGTCACCCTTATGATAATTAATCCTATCAATCCAAGTCACTCTACATGAAACAGAGAAAATATTCCATGTGCTGACAAGAGTTCTTTTAAGTTATACATACACTAGAAACATTTCACATTGTCTAAATTCAAAAGGAGAAGCATAAATTCCTTTTTTTAATAAACACATAACAAGAGATGTATAGAATGAAAACTAAATCTTAGCAGGTATATCCTAACCAAAAAAATAATGCTAATTCTTTTTACATTGTTTGAATAGGGTTTCATTCAACCTGGTCTAGTGGAAGGTGTTCCTTCCCATGTGAGGGGTGTTGGAACTAGATGATCTTAAGGTCCCTTCCAGCACAAAACAATCTGTGATTCTATGATAATTTATAGAACGCATTTGTTATGGTTCTCTTCCATTTACAAGAAAATTCTTGCTTTCTGATTTGTTTCTCTTTACAAATTCTTAAAATTCTTAAAATTAAACCTTGGGTAACTTCTGACCAACACCAGTGATGTTCAACCAAAAATTCTTCATCTGGTGTAAATTACTGCACATAGTTCACCCATTTTTCCTCAAAAAGCATGTCATCTCATGGAATATTTAGCTGTATGCCATGGCTCCTGTTTTGAGAATCTTCCCTGTCATGCATGACCACTACTGAGAAAAGAACTAAAAAGAAAACAGAAAAAAGTGACAATGAATAAATGGATTCCTTCTTGTGGGAAATATATATTTTTATGGACATAGCAAGACAACCAACGACAACTTCAGAGGTTCAACTTATTTTTCAGCTGTGGTGGGAAAGGAAGGCAATGGAGGAAGAGCTACATCAAACTGCTAGGGCATTCAGTGAAACTTGACAAGCAGACCCCACAAAAGTCCCAGCCTTAGTTTGTAAGCTCATTGCTATTCACTCAGAAGGGGCACTCGTTACAGCAGTCAAGGCCCTGTGAACAATGTGGTACATTAGAGCTAAATTATGCACTAACACCCTGATTTATGGCTAAGAACTGTACTAAATTAAGTAGAAATTCTAAATTAAGGAGAAAATCGGAAATTAAAAGGCAAGGCTAATTTATTAGGAAATCATTTGCTAACTACCAGTATTATGGAAATAGTTCTAAAAATAAAGCCCCAATGGAAAAATATATAACTAATGCACAGGATTTTTGAAATGCAAGAACTCTTGGAAAGTTTAAAGACTCCCTAGGGCATATGTGCTTCCCCACCCCCAAATGCTAGATAATTAACTTATACTTTTACAACTAAGATTTTAAAAGAGCTGAAATATAAGATCTTGGGAAACTAATGTTAATTCATAATAAATCTTGGAATATTGAGGAAATTCCAGAGGAGTTGAACTAAGCTAATTTTTTTCAAGTATTTTAAGAGGCTACATAGAAACTCAAGTAATTATAATCCTGTCATATAGCATCATTTATAGGCAGCAGGATGGAACAATTAGTATGAAGCTCAATTAATTTAAAAACTAAAGTAGGATAATAATTTAATAGATATCAATCAGATCTTGTCTAAATAACAAAATATGGGGGTTTTTTTTAGATTTGTAAAGAGGCTGATAAAAGCACTAGTTTTAATGTAATATGCTGCAGCAACTGTGCGATTTTACTTGGTATCCAAAATTAATATAATATTATTAGTGGGGCATGGATTAAATGGTAAATGAATTTAAAACAGGCCAGCACATCTTTAAACATAAATGTAAATGATAGAACATTGATAACTTTTCATGAAAGTTTGATTTTTTTTTTTTCAACCATCTGAGAAAAACTGTACACTTCTTTGTGGTCAAGTTGACAAACAGTAACCTTTGTGGTCATAAATAATAAAGCAACACCAATGGTATGGAACAACAGAAATTTCTTAATAAATTTCTTATTAAGCATGTGTATCAATATAAGAAAAGGCAGGGCCATATACTTAGGAATAAGATTGTTAACTGTACTTAAAGGCTTCTGAAAATTTCTAAGAAATTTCTGTGTTTCTCATCAACAGACAAAAAATCTTCAGAGTAAAATCTAAAAGACTAATTCAACACCTGAACACATAAACAGAATCATAAACAACAGAAATTAAGTTATACACCTTCCATTTCTGACATCACATCTTGTCTTTTGGTTACCCCCAGACTTGATGTCTGTAGCTAAAGAAGTTGTGTTCATAAACTGAAGTTTTAGAAGAAAATCTCAGAAAAGTCAGAATGACCAGAAACTAGTCGCAACTCTTCCATTTTTCAAATACTAATTTAACAGATGACTTTATTACTCTCTCTATATATAGAGATAGGGGACAGGAAATCACTGTCTACTTCTCCTGCTTACTCTATCTACTATATAAACATCTCATGTCCTGTCGTGGGTTTAGCAGCCCCCCTGGGCTGACATAGTCAGGTCCAGAGGAATTTCCAGAGTGAAGCCAATCAAAAGTCTTAGTAACACCTCTGCTAATGACATATTCAAGAAAACGGAAGAGAAGGTGGATTGCACAGAAGAAATTAAGAAGCCATTGCATAGGAGGGAGGCAGCAGGCCCCCAAGTGGGAGCCAGACCTATCCCCTGGCCCTGGGCTGGGACAGGTGTAGCACTGAAGCCCCCTCCACTATACAGGACGTGGGAAAAAAAAAAAACCTCCAGAGAAAAGCTGCCCTGCCTGAAACATGCTGTAGAAGAAATTCCAGCGCAGAGGAGAGGAGAAGAGGACTTGAGATAACCAGCAGCTCCAAGGTCAGTCTATCAAGAGAGAGCCAAGGTGCGGGGGGAGCTTCCTCCCCCCTCTCCCTCCAGCAGGGGAAAGACTGAAAGTTGAAAACCCCT